>JAMLFY010000012.1:15159666-15479349 GCA_030441495.1 Dalbergia oliveri
TGTTTATAAAAAAAATGGCTCGTAATTTCACTAAGTATTTTCAAAGTATGATGAAAGAACTGAAGCAAAGAGTAAAGTCTAGTAATTAATCAGATACAATCTAGGTGTATTCGGTTAATTATTAGGTGTTACAAAAGATCTCTGTTTCTTTATTAGAGATTCGTTATTTATGTTTTCCAAGAGTATTGACACTTTTAGAGAATATTTGATTTAATACCTGTTATGTATATGTACAAAAAATGATTTCTCATAAGAAGAATTTAGAGACGTTTTCTATGAATTTGTAAATACAGAGATATCTTTCTCAATAGATATGCACATAAATATCAAATGGTTTATGATCGTTGCATGTATATTGCAATATATATATCTTGGATGTCCTATGTGGGTGATAGGTGAGAGTTCACTTACTAAGTCCGTTGACTCACCCTCCCTCCTCTTCTCCTCCCTCATAGTTGCAAGTACATATGTTGCTCAGCCTCCTGTTTGGTAGAGGTTATTCTGGAAGTGAGTCTTACTTTAGAGTAAGCCTAGTTTAGAGTCTTATTAGAGTAGAGTGCTCTAGTAGATGTGCAGACAAAATTGAACCATACATTATTTTAGATTATATATTTAATTTCAGTATTGAACGTCATGTATATGTTTTCATTCATAGTATGGATTTGAAGGTGTAGAGTTTGATAAAATTACGAACAAGCTAGAGATGAATTTATGATTCAGTTCACATGGTAAATTGACTTTCAGAGTATGATAAAGATGTTTTCAGAGCTTCATATATCAAGTATTTTAGTTTTATGATTCCAGATATAAAGTTTAAATAAAGACTTAGATGAAGTTATGATTTTAGAAGGCAAAGTATATTATTTTATGCATATAGAAAGACTTCAGAGGTCACGAGACTTACGTGGAAATGAGATTCCTTACGTCCTGGTCACGTTCCCTAGTTGGTCGTGACAACAAATTAGGTTCCAAAGATGAAGGTGTTAAGAAGGTAGGAGGCAACACCTAAGTATCTTGCTCTTGCTCATATTCTTGCCTCCAAGTAACTGCGCTTGCAATACTAGTCTTATCTACTACCCTCTGATTTCTAATGGTTGACTACCCTTACTTTCATCACCTAGAGATAAATGATTTCCCCAGAGTCCTCGGTGAAAATCGTGTACAAGCTAAGCAATCTTTGGGTCCAATTTATGAGTGGATAGGAGCTACTATTACCATAAGGGGCAAATAATAGTGCCTATACATTGATTGTCCTTTGATAAATCTTGTTTTTTCATAATAAATTTATTTAAAAGTAATGCAAAAATTCCAAGCATGCAACCCAATACATACAATTCCATTGGAGGCTAAACTTGATGGGTGGTGGCAAGTGTTGAAGGTGGAGACTAGGGTTCTTGATATGAAGAAGAGGGGCTATTATGAATGTTGAATCTAAATTTTGAGATTAAATAATACTAATATTATTTTTCACAAAAGTCCCAAATTAATTTTAAATTAAAAGGTTGAATATGCAAATAAATTGTGACACATGGGCTTGACATATAAATGCTTATTTGTATATTCAATGTACATGTGGTGAACATTTATTGGGTCACTTTAAAAGGGTTCCAATCCCTCAAAATGTAACATCTAATGCCGCTTTATGGATAGACTATCCTAACAAACCAACATTGTTTTTCAACGTGCTTTGTCCTAACTCACGCACTTCCTAAGAAAACTTAGAGGAGGTCACCCATCCCAAAATTGCTCCAAGTCAAACATGCTTAACCGTGGAGTTTTTTAGTAATAAGTTCCAAAAAAGATGCATCTTATTGGCATAGGTAGTACCAATAAATTCATATAAGTCATCCTTAACTGTATAGTCTCATACCTATAAATTTAGGTCCTCTCCTTGGTGTGTAATCGGTTCATTCATGAACTCTTGGCTAAAGCCCTTGCAGGAGTCCTTGCCTATGCTTTTCGCATTGCGATCACTCTTGCTCTCGTCAGGCGTTACACAAAATAGAGAGGGCATAGTATAATTCATGAAATTGGAAATGAAAACTGAAAAATAGATTTTGTAATTTTCAGTTTTCATTTTTTTAACAAAATCCAAATATAGGAAAACATAAAATAAAAAATTATTTTAAAACTAAATGCACTCTTAATTTCTCTCTTTTCTTTAGCTATGATATTTTTTTTCAAAAAAATAAAAGCAAATTAACAAAAATATACATGTATCATGGAGGCTTTGTTGAGTTATACTACGCCGATGCCAATCAATGAGCATAACTCATTGCTGTAATTTAATTCATTAAGTGAATCCACAATCACTGGGTCCTAAATCATCAAAGGGAAATTATTCTAAATATTCATAACGTATAATTAATATACACTTGAAAAATTTATTATTAATTTTTAAAAATATTTAATAATACTTTTAAATCTAGTGAGTGGTTATTGTCATTCTTATTTATCTATTGTCACTCCATATTGAATGCACTTATTTGCACTATTATTGAAATGTCCTTAAGATTATTTTAATAGTTAGCTTTTTTCTTTATATTCAAAATTAAATTAAGAATTGTATATTAGAATATCAATTATTCTGTACAAATTTTTATTTTTTATTTTTGACAATTCTAAATTCCTTTAATTAAATACATATTTTATATTTCTAATTAAAATATTTCTTCTATGATATTTTAAATTTATATAATGATTGTACTAACTAATAATAAATATAAAAGTTGACTATAATTAAAATTTTAACATAACACAAAAAACTTTTAATTTAAATATAATATTTAACTTGAATTAAAAAGTGAAGTGAAGTGAAATAAAATTCAAATAACTTGTAAATTTATTCAAATATAAAATACTAATTTTATATAAATTATATGAATTACATGGCTTGAGAATTAAAATAAGGTTTGAAAATTGGATATACAAAGGAATTTCATTGATAAATTCAAACAAAAATTCCTGCAGAGTAACCTTGTGTACATTTATATGGAGTAGATTACAGGATTCTGTCCGTTCCATGACATACCTCTCGAATTTGCCCTATTATTATACATTGTGAAGAACATTGTTTTATTATGTTGCACCCTATTAAATTTTTCTGAGAACATATAATCTCAATTGTACTATTACATGGCAATTCACGTTAGGTGTAACATTTGCAAGTTATTTGATTAAATTTGTAATTTATTTACATTTTATTTCACTATACTTTTTAATTCAAGTTAAATACTATATTTAAGTTAAAATCTTTTTGTGCTTTGTTAAAATTTAAATTATAGCCAACTTTTATATTTATTATTAGTTAGTAAAATTATTATATAAATTTAAAATATCATAGAAGCAATATTTTAATTAGAAATATAAAATAAGTATTTAATTAAAGGCATTTAGAATTGTCCAAAATAAAATATAAAAATTTGTATAAAACAATTAGGATTTTAACACACCATTCGTAATTTAATTTTAAAAATAAAGAAAGAGCTAATTATTAAAATAATATTAAGGACATTTCAATAATAGTACAAATAAGTACATTAATATAAAGTAATAATAAACAAATGAAGTTTATAAAAAAAAATGAAAATAAAAATACCCTGCAAAGCTTGACAATTCTATGGATAAGACGTGTCGATCAATTACACAACCCAACTTGAAGTTTAATTATTGATTGTTAATCTGGGTCCTCTTAAAGTTCACAATGATTTTAAGTATTAATGATTAGAATCTCCACTTTAATTTTGTTAGTAATTGTTTATTAAAGTTAGTTAGTAAGTGGTTTAAGAATATTAATTTAAAAATTCTAACATAAGATTTCATATAAATAACATTTGAAAACATTGAACGTGTTGAAAATAAAGAATTTATACAATATTCATTGAAATTTGCAATAGATATTGTAAAAAATAGTTCGCTATAATAAGAAAATATTTATTTGTGAGTTCAAACATCCTTTTCAATACTTTCACAAATATAAATGAAAAGTATAAAAAGGGAAGGCATGAAAACCTCGTAAAGCGAGAGAGTGAGGCAAAAGGTGCTTTGGTTTGGCGGATGAGTGTTGAGAAGGGCAAACTCAGCCTTTCTTTCTTTCATCGCCCTGTTCCTTTCTTCTCACGTGCGTCATCAGCATCACTATCACTATCATTCATCTCAATTATAATTCCCTCACCAAAAAAAAATCTCAATTGTAATTCCAATTTAAATTGATATAATTAAGTTTTAAAATTAAAATGAGTATTAAAATTTATCAGCTGTATTTAATTAATGTTCAAATTTTCCTTTTTGGGTACAGAATGTGCACCGAAATTTGTTGTTATCATTATCGTTTACTTAAACTATCCATCACATCAACATTTATTTTTGGTTTCCAATAAAAGAGAAATGAATATTTTTAATAATTATAGTATTGATAAAAGCATGAGTTTAATAATTAATAAATTAACCATGTAATTTTTTTTATATTATCTGTATTTATTACTTAAATGTGGGAATTAATCAAATGACAGTGTTAAAAAATTTTATATTAATAATATATCAAAATTAAACTCTAAAAGTATTGTTAAGAAATATAATTTTGACATAAAATAATAGTAAAAAATACTTATAACCTTATTGATAATTATTTAATTTTTCACTGCTTCCCTAATGTCTTGAGGAAAATTTTTTTTCGATGCTTTTATTTTTTTTAAATACTATTATTTGTTATAAGAAAATAAGTATTATCAACAATTTAAACATTAAAAGCGTTAATGAAAATATTGTCAAGAAAAATAATTTTAATAAAAAATAAAAGTTAAAAATATTTTTATTGATACTTTTAATATTGAAAATACTTATTTTTTTTGGGCAATGATTCTACATTAAATTATATTTTATATATGAAAACTATTATTATAATTTTTTATTTAAATTTACTGTCTTATAAAATATATATATCAGATAAAACTACAATGTTTTAATAAAAGTTAGCAAAGATTTATAGTTCAATCAAATTAATGCCAATATAAAATTCGCGTTATAACATTGATTAAACGATTTTCCGTCAATCAACGAAGCAAGTCCAATTAATTATTACAATATTATACACGATGAATATCAATATTCACAAAAATAATTTGTAGGAGCAATCGCATAAAGAAATGGAAAAAGAAACTGCAAAAGATAAAGCAGGTACTAATAGAAAAAATTGGAAAATAAATATAAATCTAATTTATTTTTTGATTTTTCAGAGAGTACGTATCGCTCACTCGAGACAGGGAAATGATTAATCTCTTAGAATATATTTAAACGGCTAAAGGGGAACCATTCTAATAATAGTACCAAAAAAATGATAAATTATTAAAAATAACCATTCACTATTATAATTATTAAAAAATATTTCCTAATCTTAATCTTAACAAATAAAAAAAAAAGGAAGTAATGCAACAACAAAAAATTATAGTATAACTATAATTTATTTATAATATAAAGAATAAAAGCAGGTCATAAAGCAAGAGAGTGGAGAAAACGACAAAACCGATGAACCCAGTGTCAGAAATATCTGCAACACACTCACACACACACAGAAAGAAAAGAAAGCGGAAAATGTTTTAGGCAGACACACACACATCACTCCAATTATTACCGGAAATAGCCGGTCGTCATCCGGTTTCTCGAAACCTATGCCATTTGCCATCCCAACACTAAAACAGCGTCCGCCCCTTCCCTTTCTTCGGAGAGTTTGCACTTTTTTGTGTTTTCTGAAGCCACAGAGAGAGAGATAGAGAGCGAATCTCTGAGCCACACATAAATTCAGAAATAGAAGAAGAAGAAAGAGAACATAGTTAGAGAGAGAGAAGAACGAAGAAAAAACTCATCATCATCTTTTTTCTTGTGTGTGAATTTGAGTGTTCTGTGTGTGTGTGTGTGTGTGAGTTTGCATTTCAGTTGCGTGTAACTTAGTGATCGAAGACCAAGACCAAACAACCCACACCTCAAATTCTCAATCAATTTACGTCTCTCTCTCTCTCTGTCTCTCTCTCTTATTGTTATTATTATGTGATATCTCTCTAATCTTTTGCTTGCTGCAGCATCACACTCAATGGCATCACCATAATTATTACACCCTTTCATTTCATCCTTACTTCACTGCCATCACTTACTCCTACTCCTTTCTTTCTCTCTCTATTTCCATAGTTCCTTCACCTCTTTTTCTTCGTCTTGGTGGTGTGGTGTCTAAAAAAGGAAAGCTTCAGTTTAAGCCCTTTTTTTTTAATTTTTTTTAATTTTTAATTTTGGGCTTTTTTAATTTCCCCCTCTATATGGCCGAGGAGGGTTTTGAGCCTACCATGTCCCACAACAAAGCAGAAGAGATAAGCTAAGAGTTGTTGTGGCTCAGAACCAAACAACCCTCGTTGAACCTTCCTCCACTACTTCACTACCTCCTGGTTGTGCTTCTTCTTTGCTCCCTTTGTACGACCCCTCACTCATTTCGTCCGATTTGTTAACTTGTGCAACCCAACAACACCAACAGCAAGGTACTCATCACGGTTTTCACCACCACCACCACCACAGCAACAACGAAGCTTCAAAACCCAACTTGGGTTGTGTTGTAAAAGAAGAACGTTCTAGTTTGATGATGGGGTTTGGTGTAGGAGTAGGAATAGGGGAGGAGGAGGAGGAGTCGTGAATGGATCCTCTTCTTCTCCTCCTTCTAACTCATCTTCGGTTTCTCATCACCATCAGCATGCTTACTTGGATCCAGAATCTTCTTCTTTGCCTCTGAACCCGGGTTCAATTCAGGTTTTTGGGAACAACCCTTTTCTCTACCAGGCACAAAACCTTAGGGAGTTCGATCATGGCTACAGTGGTGGCGGTGAAATCATGGTGTTCAAGCCTGAGCCATTGTCTTTGTCTCTCTCATCACATCACAACAGTAACCACCACCACCATGGTAACAATAGTCTCCCACTGGAGCTGAATCTTCAGCGATATGGGCCAGTGATTAGTGGTGTTGGTGTTGGTGGTTGTGTGATTCCAGGGCTGGTCGGAGGAGGAGGAAGTACTAGTGCTTCTGCTTCAAACGAAGTTACTAGAAGCTCGGTTTCACTGGGTCCATTTACTGGCTATGCTTCTATATGAAGGGATCGAGGTTCTTGAAGCCAGCACAGCAGTTATTGGAGGAGCTATGTGATGTTGGTGGTGCTGGTGGAGTTTGTGCGGATGACAAGATCATTGTGGCTGATGCATCGTTGATGGAGCCTCCTCCTTCTGAGTGCTTGAGTTCTGGTGCTCATCATGAAGATCCGTCACTTGGGGATCATGGTGGTGAGGGTCGCAAGAAGTCAAGGCTATTAACTATGCTTGATGAGGTTTGTTTTGTTTTGTTTCTTTTTTTAATCCTTTTTTCTCTTTCTGATTTGTGTCACTGTCATTTCAAAATCTTTGTGAAAATGGGATTCTTTTATTTTGTCAGCTTCACCTGAGTTCATGTTTGATGTAATTTGTCATTTTGTCCAGTTGAGCTGTTTACTGTTTTCGATCAGTTTTGTCCAGAAGAAAAATGGGTACTTGACACAATTTACCAATTTTTTTTTTCTTATTGGGTTTTGAAGTTAGGTGCTCTCATGTTATTATTAATGTCTTCGTTAATGATTCCTTCAAAGTGGAAGGTTGGTTAATGGTCTAGGTTACTGGTAGACTATAGCATAAGGTCTGATGTATTGCATGAAGGAAGCGTGTGGTTTGTGATGATATTTGTGTGTGATTCTGTATGTCTTTGTAATTTATAGCTTTCATGGATGAACTTTTAAACTGTATAATTCTACTTGTATTAAGATTCTTGCATTTAGCGTGATGGATGGATGGCCTCGGTGATCTCAATTATCTTTATGGAAAAGTTAATGGTAGGGAATATATGCACGAAGATTGGTATTGTAAAGTGCCTGACAACCATTGAAAGATTTCTAGTTGGTGACAATGTCACCCAGTTTGGAGGGATAATTTTGCATAAAGTTGAAGGGAATCCATTGGAAAAGATTTATACTCCGAAAAAGCTTGTAGTGATATGATCATGGTGTTTCAAAGGTTAAAGGAAACTTACGTATTTAGATGATAAGGTGTTTTGCCTTTAAGTGGGATTGGCTTTATCTGTTTGGTATTACTTTGACTAACTATCCAAATTCTGCATAGTATAATAGTAGAGCATCTCATTCAAACTCATGATGTAATTTAATACTTCAATAACTATTCTACCCGGCAATTATTGTTAATAGTATTTGCTTTTGCAAGATGAAAGTGATCTCATATGATATGGTGGATATTTGGCGGATATATTCATTTTGTATTGGATTTTAGTTATTCATAGATATTACTTTTCTGATAGGACAACATTAATAATAAACTCTTGCATGAAATGAACAATATGTTTGTTACATGGCTTGTGATGTTTATCTTGAAAAATAGATGCAATAGTTGTTTCACTTTATTGAATATTAATTTTTTTTTGTAACGAATATTAATATTCATTTTGAGGTGGATGAAGGAACAGTATGGTTATATTTTAATTGATCCTGTGCTTCAGATGTATCTCTCAACGAATTATAAATGTAACCTTCGGCACGTAAGTGCTATACTAGTTAGTTCACCCATTATCTTGTCAAATGTAGGTCTCAGTTTGCTCGAGTGTAAAAGTAAACCTTAAGAAAAAGGTCGAGATCTACATGTGGGGTATTAGTGTATGCTGGCTGTGGTTTTTCTTTGGTTTGAACCTTTCCTTGAAAGCCAAATTATATATAATGATAAATTAATGCACAGTGGAGGCTTGTCCCACAAGAACTTGCATCAATAGCATTTTCATTCAATCTATTTTTTAAAAAAAATAAAAAAGGGCATTCCATTGAAGCATAGATGCTTGGTGTGAAACTTTTGTGAATGAAGTTAAATATTATAAATGGAGCCCATTTGTGTTAAACCAATGTCCATTCAGCATGTGGAGGAAAATGTTTGTTTCACATCACGTTTTCTATACCTCATTCGGTACACCACAGTTCATAGTGATTGGTTGCTTTGTGGATTACATACCTGTGATTCACCAGTGTAGGAATTATGACCAATCCTTGTGCAAGAATTGAAATGGTTATGCAAATCGAAGTGGTGCAAAATCATTACTAAAAAGTAAATATATATAACTCAAATTTATACAAGTCAGTTTTAGGGTAAATGGCATTTCCATGTCAATAGTGGAGCTGCCATCTGCAATTGACAACTATGACACTAGTAAATTTATACATTCCTTTTCGTTGTGAACATTTGATTGCACGGTTATCTCATTTGAAGTGGAATAAATTTGTTAAGGATGAAGCCAACTAGTAAAGTTGTACCAAGTCTTGTTTCTATTCTCTCATTTTAGCTGTTGTCCGAGAGCATCAAAAGATATTCTCGTTTTCTCCTGATTTCACATATTCAGTTTGCAATCGTGTAACTTTCCAAATTAATCTAACCAAAGTCACTCTAGTTGTTGATTGTTATGTTTTGCTTGTTGCTGTAGATATTACTACCTGCAGCTTATGTGGACCTTGTTTATTTTTTGTTGCTCTCGTATGATTTTCTGATTTTGGTGGTTCTATTTTTCATATACTTGAACTCTTTTTTATTAACTAGTTATTAGTTTTTTTTTCCTCCCCTCTTAATAATTAGCAGTGATCAACATTTTAACTGGCTAATTAAATGCTCCATTGTTTGGCTGATGTAAATCTGTGTGTACGTTCAACTTTGCAGACAGTTATGGTATCAGAAAGTGTCAGAATGTGTTGTGTCATTTCTTTTAGAAAAAGGACATGAGATGCCTGCTCTTAATAAATCTCCACATTTAGATCTTATTGTCTTGCTTCATTGTGGTGGACATGTTGCATATAATTCCTTGTTTATCTGTTTATGACTTTCAGCCATTGAAAAGAGTGAAGCCAGTTAATTTGAATTTTCTGAAGATCAGATAACTTTGTATAAATATGAACATCAGGATCCAGACAAAATTTTGTCTGTTATGTTATTACACATTTGGATTGGGAAGTAGTGCTATTTGGTAGTAGTTACTGATGCATAAAATAAAAGGCGGAAAAAGCTGTAACCAAAAGTGATCAAATGTGGAAGTTTTCAGAACTGATTTGTTTGTTTCTTTCGCATTAGTACCAATCAAAAGATCACTTATAAATTTAGGACACGGAAGATTTTTCTTTTCTAATCTGAATTTCCTGATTGGTAATAAATAATTAAATATATAGTTTTCTTGCAATTATTTGTCTGATATTAAGGACTTTATCTTTGAGAAAAACAATGAAATCCTATCCATACGACTTTGTACAATTTCAGAATTTGTGTTGTCCTTCTAGCAAGCCAATTGATTAGTGCACACTGCATAAGCTGTTGGCTTTATTTGGCCGCATCACCTTTAGGATTCAATGGGCTTAACTTCTCGGTCAATGGTGCTTATAATGGGTGTAGCCCAATCTTGATGCGGTTTTGAGAAACTTTTAAGGGAATAAAGTTGCATACTTGTTAACAATTATAGCTTTTTGGCCTAGTGATAAGCACATGATCCAACAGGCTGGAATTATAATCTCTTGAATTTTGAATTTTTTGACCATATGAGGATATAAATTTTATGGGGTCCTACCCTGCCAATAGATGAGACTTCCTCCTATCAATTGTTGCTTGAAATACATAGACATCCAGCCTATGTATGGGATTTTTTGGTCCCAATTTGTTGGATTTGAGGTCTAGCGAATTGACAAGTGTGTGTCACTCGAGTAAAAAGAGTTTGTTTTATGTGCTTTCCATTTAGGTAATCAGTAATTCGTTTGTCTTTTTCTTTATATAATGTCTAGATAAACCTATTATTATTTGATGCTATGGAGAATGGAGATTTATGTTATATTTGTATGTAGCTGTGTGGCTGTCAGAAATGATGCATGGGTGAACTAGGGCCATATGTACCCCAAGAAAGTTTAGGTGTTATGGGAAGTTTGACCCTCAATGGTCCTCAAATCTCTCTGTACTAGTGAAATATAGTTATGAAGATTTACCTTTCATTGAGAAAGTTTTCTATCATCCTGGAAATGGAACTATAGTTTTGGGATGTTTGTTAGCCAAGTTCAGTGCACTAAGGATTATTAAACTTTCTATGCTTTGTCGTCAGTGGAGATGCGCCTGTTGCAGGGTTCTTTTGTTTTTTGTGCTTGTTCTCACTTCAATTGGCCCAACAACTAAGTCGGAACTAAATTTTGGTTGCTTGGTTTCCAGAGTTTGAGCATTTGATCTTTTCTGTGACATACCTCCTCTGCCCTTCTCAAATAAACAATACTCTTGAGTTGGGCCTTTGGGATGAATGATTACTATGCTAATAGTGGGATAGTACATTAGTCCTTTCTTTCGACTAGGATGACTTCCCTTGGTAAACACTATCAGGTTTGGTATGATGTACCTTAGCATCGGAGATGCTTTTCTCCCAAAGCAGATTCACTTGTACGACGTTTCAAATGTCATTTGATCTAGTTGGACCTGGTATACTTCTCAATTGGTGTGTAGTGGCATAATTACAGTTGTCATGAAACAGCTTGTTTCATGCTATTGTCAGGTCAAGTTGTTTGTTATTCAGTTATACGCATGGTGCTAGGATGGAACAGTGTCTACTCGATGTGAAGAATTACTATTGCTTTGTAAACTGAGATTAAGCAACGCTGCATTTCTCAATTCTCATTTTAATTGGATGATACTTTTCCAGTTACTTTATTCTTCTTTCCTCCCTTACTGTGAGGATAGATGATCTGAATGTATAGCCCAGTTAGATGTGAATGCTTGTGAGTTGGACATTTTTTTTATGGTTTAGAAAATTCTACAACCAATGGTGCTAAACGTGTTGATAAGTTTTTGGATGACAAATGCAGTGGAGAGTTTGTGCCCAGCAAGGATTTCATGGCTTTTCTTTGTTTAAGTTCTTTGTTACTATATGTTTGGTAAATTAAGTAGTCTTATTAACCTTCAGTTGAAATGTTCTAGTCTCAGCTCTCTTGGATTTTTAGCATGAGTTATCATTTCTATTTGCATTTCAATTCTAAGCTAATCAGTTAAACAGGATCAGCAAATTTCATAGCATTCCTCAACTACAATGAAGTTCAGTAT
Source organism: Dalbergia oliveri (assembly GCA_030441495.1). NCBI lineage: Eukaryota > Viridiplantae > Streptophyta > Magnoliopsida > Fabales > Fabaceae > Dalbergia > Dalbergia oliveri. Next base: position 15,171,829 of record JAMLFY010000012.1, read on the forward strand.
TTAACCATGGTTGTTTCTTTATTGTGAACAGGTTTACAGGAGGTACAGGCAATATTATCAACAGATGCATGCTGTGGTAACATCATTCGAATATGTTTCTGGCCTCAGTAATGCAGCTCCCTATGCAAGTTTGGCTATTAAAGCGATGTCGAAACATTTTAGATGCTTGAAGAATGCAATTAGTGACCAACTCCAGTTCACCAATAAGGCTTATTTTCACCTAAGCAACATGAAGGACGAGTCTCCAAGGTTTGGTAACAACGATAGAGGCCCTTACGGCCAAAGGTTTATTGAGCACCAACCTGTTTGGCGCCCTCAAAGAGGACTCCCTGAGCGTGCCGTGACCGTTCTCAGGGCATGGCTGTTTGAGCACTTTCTTCACCCGTAAGTGCCATTTTATTGTTTATTGATATGTATCATGTAATGCATTGGACTTTAATATGTCGTTAAGGACACGGTGATTTTTCCCTCCATTGCCAAAACTATTAATCTATCTGTACGTTTGGACCCCTTTTCTTGTGCTTATTGTGTTTAGATTACTCAATTATTTTCTGTTCCTCATACAGTTATCCTACTGATACTGACAAGCTGATGTTGGCTAAACAAACTGGTCTATCTCGGAGCCAGGTGAGCATTCTTGATAAAGGATCCATCCTCTAAATCATTTCATGCTTATTAGTTGATTTTCTTTATTTGAACTGATATTTGACAATATCTTTCAATGTGCCAGGTGTCTAATTGGTTTATTAATGCAAGAGTAAGGCTCTGGAAACCTATGGTGGAAGAAATACACATGCTGGAAACTCGGCAAGCTCAAAAAAGTTCGCAAAAGAAGAGCATAGTAGGAACAAATCAAGTGATCATTTACCTTCAGATAATTCTCTCGTTACTGAGAATCCATCTACCGCCACTGATAAATTTCAGGATGGCCCTTACAAGCGTGCTATAAATGAACTTCCTAATATGCCGGTTAGGAGTCAGGAACAAGTGAATCTTTCCTGTACAGGCAATCCGCCAGTGGGTATTGGAGTGAGCATGGCCAGTGCAAGCAACAGTGTATCACTGACACTAGGCCTTCATCAAAATCACGGGATCAGTTTGGCGGAACCCTTCCCTTGAGCGCGGCTCAGCGTTTCGTCTGGCCTTGAAACCAACAATGAAGGATATGTCATGAGTGGTTTTGAATCACACAATAGGCATTTTGGAAGAGATGTTATTGGAGGTCAACTGTTGCATGACTTTGTAGGCTGAGAGATCTTTTCAATATAATAACTTGCTTGGACTTTTCTCATTTGATTGGGGTGATATGCTAACCATGTATCTGTTGTGATTTCATGAACCATCAGAAATTAGGAAGAAAAGGAGAGCCATTGAAATTATTGCCACTGGTGTTACCTTCCCATAACATGTATGAAGGCTGTAAAATTATTGTAGTTCATTTGAGGGGAAAAAATGAATGTGTCATAGGCTGATCCAATTCACCCTTATGCTGCCCTTATACTCTGGGAACAAATCCTAATTTTCTGGCCGTTTCAGCAGTTTGTAAGCTCTTCCAACTTATATTGGTGTCATCCAAACGAGGTTAATGGATATTAAGTTGTAATAGTTAAATCTTGTGCCACATGGATGTGCAAGAACTAGCTATCCTAGTCTAATAGTCACTTATCCTACCCTGTAGTTCCTCACATGGAACTTGTTTCTTAACTGGTCTACGAATTGAAGCTGTTCCTTAAGAAACTCTTTGCAAACATTGATAACTGCATTAATGATAACCACTTTACTATTGTCTAGTAATCACCTTCATTAAATGCAATAAAAAAGAAAATGAAAGTTTGCAATATTTTCGCTTGCCTCTCATTATAATGGTCACTGAACTGTTCAATTTATTGCAAGATCTGTCATTGTTTCTTCACTCCTCATATTTCCCGTAATTTTTAAAGTGATCTCCCAAATCAGACACTCACAATATTATCTATGGACATTATATTAGTTCCTGACAAAAATGAATTGGTCCGAAGGTAGCTAACAATTATAAATCATGGACTTGCAGTCCTTGACTACCCGTTACTTGTAAATTAATATGTGAATCATTACTCTAACCTTCATCTCATTTCCTTCATATTCGTTCTCACTCTCCACCCCTCCGTCCACCCCCTGCCCCCCTTTTTAATCCTGGTAGGGGTTTTGATTATTTATATAAAAACCAAAAACAGAGATTATCACCTTCATCAATATTTTCCTTAACCCGTGACTGTCCCCTTATGGATACAAATATTCGTAATATAGCAAACATTTGCAAATTTCAAGCATTTTTAATATAAATTTAATGTTAATTAAATACACAAATTTAAAGGAATTCTATGATATATTTTATTGTTGCAGTGAAAGCGAGAATGGGGAAGAAGAAGATGGAAGTGTGAAGGGGTCAAGGGTGAAAGTGAAGATGAAAGAGATGGGGTAGCGAAAGGAGTGATATTTTATTAATTAATTCATAGGTTGTAGGTTTATTAGGGACTTATATGTCCATGACTTGCAATTTTCAGGAATCTTGGGACCAATTTATTTTTGTCATAGGCTAATATGCCCATAAATAATATTGTTATGGATTGATGGATTTTAGTCATGGTGTCCACTTTGATATCCCTTTAGATTATTTCAAAACCCACTCCACAACCCTTTGATAGGAGTTCCTTTGGCTTGCTTCCGCTACGTGCCTTCAAAGGATCCATCAAACATGATACATTCTTCTTTACCCTAGAGATCGTTACGCAGTCATTATCAATGCTCGTACTATTATCGTGGGTACGATAATAGTACGAGCATAACAAGAGCAACTTGCATACCCTTCACCTCAAGCTTGGCAAGACCACAATCATCAGCAAAATGTCCACAACAATGACATCCAGGACAAAGCAAGTGCATGAATTCAAATTTAATAGGATGCTAATGATCATTTATCCACACTCTAACAACAAGCAGTGCTAATTGCTTTGAATGTTCCCCCTCAATCCTAATTTCTGCACAAATCATTCCGAGTGGTTAAATCAACTTTAACTAGCATCCCAACAGCAGCAGCAATAGGCTTGATACTACTAGCATCAAGTTACGTAAGATTTAAGGCAGAGAACAAATCCAAACCATTGCGCGACCAAAGCAGTCCTTACTCGGATTAAACAAGGAAGACCATTGCTTAACAGCCACATAATACCCATTGATCATCCAAGGTGTGTCAGCAATGACCTTCTCCCTATCATACGCCAAAGCAAATTTAACCATGTAGTACCTATTCCTGGAAGCTATGATATCAAAACCAACATTAAGGGCATGTTTGGTTTTAGTTTCCAATTTAATTTTCATTTTAGTTTTAGCTTTCAAGAAATATTTGTAAGAAAAAATGAAAATTAAATGAAATTGAAACTGAATTTAAGTTTAAATAATTTCAGTAACAAAATCTAAACTGAAAATTAAAATTAAAATTGAAATTAAAACTAACAAAATATTAAAAAGTTGTTTAAACTCTGAATTAAATTTACTTGGAAGCAATTAAGTAAATGAATTGAATTTTCAAGGGAATTGAACAAAACTAAGAAATTAAATTGAAAAATAAGAAATTGAAATTGACGAAATGTTATTTGTTGATTCAATTTCAACAATAAAAATATCAAATAACTTGGTTTGATATAATATTTTATTCTTAACCTATTAATGAAGGATAAAAATAAAAATAATTAAATTAATTTATTTTAAGACCTATTCAAAGTAAAGAATTGAATCGAATTCTTTAATTTAATTCGTTCTAAACATAAGAATTCAATTTAATTTCAGAATGGAATTCATTAATAAAATTCAATTCAACCATCTCATTAAAGTTTCAAAACCTCTCCTTATGGCTGTGAAGCTCATGTTTTTATCCAGTAATATCACCACCAAAGAGTCCTTCCAAGGCATAGCTAGCCTCTTCATGACACTGTTATCAAAGAGGGTCATAGGAGATAACTTATTGCATCGTCAAATTCTACCTCACACGCTTCTTCTTAATAAGATCCTTCCTAATGGGGGACATGAAACGACACTCCTAATCACTTTATCCTTAAAAGAGCACTTCTTCCATGCTTCCACCGCCTCTCTTCCATGACCGCCATCACTCACTCCCTTGCCCTCCCCATTACTCATCCTGTCCCTCACCTTCCCACTTTCAATTCTCTCACTCATTGCACTCTAGTTATGTGAGTGTTAGACACCCAAAATTGTTCACCAATTCGCATGGGCCCAAAATAAACGACTGAGGGCTGTATATCAGTTGTGATATATGGGCTAAATGATAAGAAACATGAGCCCAAATGGAAGAAGGAAAGAGCTGTGAAATGGGTTTGCATAATTTGAAGGAGCATTAGCTCAGTGAAATAAGGAAGCATGAGCAGTGGCTGTTAGAAAATTGGAACGACTACGATTATGTATATAGCTTACCTAATGAACTATATATAGGGGATCTTATGTGTAGAAAGACACATGATAATCTCCACACAGTCATTTATTTCAGTTATTGCAGTTGTTATTTTTCTTTGTATTTGTCATTTTTAATTAATGCAAGCTACTTTTATTTATTTTATCATTTCTTAACTTAATCTTTCACAAAGTCTTTTTATAGTAATTTTGAGAAGCCAGAAGCTAAAGTTATAGTCTCTAACTTTAGCACAAATCCCATCATTGCATGATGTTTCTTATATATTTGAGTTAATTGAATTAAGTTAATCTTAGGATAAATTTGTATCAAACATTGAGTTTCTTTAATAATGTGTCATATTTTGAGTTGGACAACTCTATTTTAAAATTAAATAATATTTTTAAAGTTACAATTTTGAAAAAATAATAATAAATTGTAAGACTTTTATCCTTCAACCAATACATTTTACCTAATATGGTGTTTTTTATATGTATAATTTGTTTTGCCATATATATTGTATAATATCATTATATTTTTGTTTTTACTTAAAAGGTTTTATAATTACTATGCATATTATCTAAAATCTCTATATGATATCTAAATTTTGGGGGTTCAAAGATGTGTTCAGATAAAAATCTTAGCTTGAGTTCTATTTTTTGATATACATGAATCTCATTTTTATAATTTTATTATGTATATTATCTAAATCTCTATATGTTACCTAAATTTTGGGGTTAAAAGATGTGTTTAGATAAAAATCTTAGTTCAGGTTCTAAATTTTACATACATAAATCTTGTTATTGAATCCAGACCACATATTGAAGGATCTAGTTGCTCCCATTCAAACCAACACTCTTGTTGGTAGGTACTAGATTTTTTAATCCACACTTCTTTCTTAATAAATTAAAAAAAAGTTATATTATTCAACTTGTGAATCACCATGTTGATACTTTTAAAAATAACTTCACATTGTTATTCTCCTTACGTGAAGTAAGATCCTTTTCTATTTTTTTACATGATTTTAATGATATGCTTGAATAGAATTTGACTGAGATAAACTACTTGCAGAAGGGACTAAGGATATGTTCAAACTTATGGTTAAGTATTGAAATAAAATGGGATGAAGTGGAATGAAGTGGAGTTGAGCAGTATAATAATTTCACTCCATTGATTTGTATTGCTTCTCATTCTTCTTAATTTGGAAAGGAACAAAAATAGAGAATTATGATGAAATTAAATGAAATGTATTATATTTAATTACACTCCAACCCATCCAATTTTATTATATCCAAATAATAGAGTTTATTATAATTCTATTCCACTCATTGTATTCCATCGTTGACCAATCGATACATAACCTAAAATTGAATAATTTAAAACACATTTGTACCAAAACTAAATTTCTTTTAGGGACAAAAGCAAAATTCGTTTATTTTTTCAATAGCAAAAATATATTTAACCCAATTGTTTTTTTCTTGAAAAGCATAAACTCACCCATTAATCTTTGTACTAGGCAATACGGATTCATAATTAAAGTCCAGTTCCAAACCTCAAATAAACCCTAGCTTTTCTGAAACTAAACCCTAACCCTCTCAACAATTGAGGGTTTCACTTCGCATCCTTCAAAGCTTCCACCTTTACCTCAAATTCTTCAACGTTCCATCCATGTTCTTCATCACGTTCCCAAATTCAAGCTCCTCCCACAGCAATTCCTTTGCAACAACGCCATTCCCTTCCGAAAGTAAATCTACGGTGAATTTTTCGAGGTTTTAGAGTGTTCGAGGGTGAATTATGGAAGCTAGAGTGGGGATGGTCGTGGAAGGGGGACAAGAGCCCTCAACACCGCCCACGGCGCAGTCGTGGACGGCGGCGCCGCCGCCAAATTCTTGCCGCAGAACAACCGCCGGAAAAATCAGCCGCAGCAACAGCGGCAGCAGTCCCAGATAGGAAGCGTGCGTCAGCTTCTTGCTGGTGGCATTGCCGGTGCTTTCAGCAAGACCTGCACTGCACCACTTGCACGCCTCACTATCCTTTTTCAGGTTTTTTTTTTTAAATTGATTGATTTAAGAGTTTAATTTGAGGCACCGATAAAGTATTTATTTTTTCTTAGTTTTACACTATCGACTAATCATGTGCTTCTATTTATGAGAATTATTAGTTAGTTTTGGAGACGTAGCAACACATGAAAATGTGTGTGTAAATTTACGTTACAATAGCATATTCAAATTACATTCCTTTATTTATTTACTTTTTTAATATTTTAAAGGGGTGTTTGTGAGTTAAATTGAAGCGGAGAAGGGAGGGAATAAGAAGGTTTAGTATATACATTGTGAGGGGAAGTGAACAGAGGGATTTTTCTTAAATCCTCCTAAATCCTCAAACTCTCTTTAGTTGGGTTTTACATTTTGTGTCCTGTTTGGTTTCTACTTTCATTTATTAATTTCGGTCTGATTTTTGTTTTTTAAAATTTTGCAATGAAAATATGAGATGAACTCCGAGAATACAACTCTAGTTTTCACCGATTTTTTCACAATTTTGAAAAACGTGAAACAAAATGAAAACAAGAAATGGAAACATATCTTTCACTTTCTTATCTTTCTTTCTCATTTTAAACCTTGCCTTTCTTCTCTCATGATTCCCAAACAAACCTCTGGAGATTCCTTTGTTACACAGTTACACTTATATACATTTTACAAATAAGGAGCTAATATTTTTAGAGTTTGTTTGGATTGTTTTTAAAAAAACACTTGCAATTTAAAAAACAGTTGTACCACTTATTTTTTAAGCTAGTGATACACTGCTTCTAAAAAAACCAGAAACAGGAATGGTTTTTTGATAACATTACCTTCCAATATTATCCCTTATAGTTATTTATAATTACAACTTTATCCCTTGTCAGATCCTTGAATAGACTTTCCGCTTAATCTCCCTGTCACGTCCAAAACTCTCATACGCATACATATTGCTTTGCGACTCTTTTCTTTGGTGTAGTTGATTGAACAACAACACCTAACAACATGACCGAGCCTCATTGCTACTTTTACCACAGGGGTATGTGCTTGCCTCGTGTTTTTTGGCAGGTTACTATGTGTGAGTGACGAATATCAATAGATTATGCATTGTAATTCCGCAAATAGGATTAGTTATGTTACTTTTTTATATGTGATTATTCATCGTAATTACATAATTTTTTGACATCGTCTCCCATCCAATAGATCCCATTTGGAGGCATACTATATTTTCCCATCCAAAACTAATTACTAGAAAAGCCACACAAGAAAATCAAATTGAAAGGTCAGTGCGGAAAAGGCAAAATGAGGATGAGTTTGATATTGGAGTTTTTCTTACTGTATGTGCTAGAAAAAGGCCAAATGAGATCAATTACTACACCAAATGCATAATTAGTATTTTTATTACTGTTGAACTTTTATTCTTTCATGTAATTTGGTTAAAAAAAAGGTGTTTTATTCTTTCTTATTCAAACATATTTACAAGTGCTTTTAATTGAAAGCACTTGTCAGATTGTTTATCCAAATGTAAAATAGTTTTTTCTAAAAGAAATAAGCTCTAAAAATTGGCACATATTCTTTTAAAATTTTGAGTTTGATTTCTGTGCACTCATTGTCATCCAATCATGTATTATTATATCTGCAAAATTAGCTAAGTTTCACACCCATTATTTAAAAAGTTATGCAAATGGGACGATTTAATTGGATGACAGTGTAAAAACGTTTTACACTATCCGTGCATAGAAATTAAACTTTAATGTTTTTAGTTTGAAAGGAACAGGACATGTAGCTAAATGTTTTGCCACTAGTTAAGAGCACCTTTTGTTAGTAATGAAAACGAGCAGTAGATAAAAGTTGGGAAGCATAGTAGTCACCAGGTTCAACTTCATTATTTGAACACCACCACCCCCCCCTAGCGCGCACACACACACACAGATATATATATATATACGTAACTTCTAATAATTAACAATAACTTCATTGTACAGGTATTTGAGCATAGATCCATCATCCCTCTTGCTAACTTAAATACAGTTCTCTTGCTAGTTTTTTGTGTGACCTATCTTACTGTCTTGCTTGACTTTAACAGGTACAAGGTATGCATTCTGATGTGGCAGCATTGACCAAGCCTAGCATATGGTGTGAAGCTTCTCGTATTGTTAATGAAGAAGGATTTAGAGCATTTTGGAAAGGCAATATGGTGACCATTGTTCATCGTCTCCCATATTCTGCAGTCAACTTCTATGCCTATGAACACTACAAGAATGTAACATCTGATGTTCTTTCCATATTGTAAGTGGTTTAGAAGTTATTGCATATATCTTTTGGCCGGAATTAACTTTGTCTTTCTTTTCTTTGTTGCACAGATATTACATTCACTGATGGGCGAGAATCGTAGAGGAAACACTGGTGAAAACCTCTTTGTGCACTTTGTGGGTGGTGGTTTGGCGGGTATAACATCTGCTTCTGCCACATATCCTTTGGATCTTGTGAGAACCCGACTAGCAGCACAGGTAATTAGCAACTTCTCTGAGATGTTGGAGACACTTTTCATGCCCTCAGTTGATTGCATGAATTACTTAGATATATTTTAAGCTTTTAACCGGTGTTTATTGTTCATCATGATATTCTGTTTACTCTTTTCCTAGAGTGTTGAGATTCTTATATTATTTTCCTTATTTTCGTTTGCAGAGAAGTTCCATATACTACAGAGGCATCTCACATGCCTTCAGTACCATTTATAGAGAAGAAGGTTTCTTGGGTCTGTATAAGGGACTTGGAGCAACATTGTTGGTATGCTCATGACGCATTTCACTTCTCTTTTGGGTTCTTTGTCATCTTGCTTTGTTTATATAAATGTCATAGCTCAACTAATTATTTTGTGTGATGCAGGGTGTTGGGCCCAGTATTGCTATTAGTTTTTCTGTTTATGAGACCTTGCATTCTTTTTGGAAGTCCCAAAGGTGCATACCTACACTTGCATAGAATTGAGTTGTAGTTTGTGCTGAAGGTCTACCTCATGCTACCTACACATGGTTTTGGAAATATTAATTGTTTATTTTCTGTAAAATTTAGGCCCAATGATTCTACTGTCATGGTCAGTCTTGCTTGTGGAAGTCTTTCAGGAATTGCATCTTCAACAGGTGGGTGCTTGTTGGTAGTGGCATTCTGCAATAACTGAGGATGAATTTCTCATGTTTTAGATAAAATATTCAGCATCTAGTGCCACCTATGATTTGACATGTATTTATATTTGATTTGATTCTCATTTAATTGATTTATTTCACATGATTAAATACAATTAAAATTGTAAAGCTAGGAAATTCATAGTCACTTATCCGAATGTCAATTTGGTTTTCTTGTTACTCTTTCTCTTACTTTCTTCAGAGCATTGGTTGAGCTTCACAAGCCTTTTTTCAGTCAAAACATGCCATATTTCCTTCCTCTGAGTGTAGGGCTTAGATATTAGTTTATGCTATTTTTTATGAATCTGAGGAAATATGATAGTATCGTGGAACATGAAGCTGGAAAGTACTTGTTTGCAGCAAGATGACTTGATTGGCATACCTTCGCTCCTAAGTGATCTATCAGTTTCTGACTGTTCCTCTCTATTATGTATTAGATGTGTTTGAAATATGGAAATGAATGTGAACAATTTCATGATTTTAACTTTATTTGCAACTTGCTGCTTATAAGATTGTTGTTGTATTTTGATTTTGATACATACCCCATGTTTGGTGAGGATTATCTTAGGAGAAGGAATAGGAGTAGTGGGCTGCCTTTGGGCCCAATTGGAAAAGTAGGGACAGCATAAAAGCTTCTTGTGCCTAGCAGGGGAGAGAACGAGTGGGGAATCATGAGAGAATCATTGTAGCAAGGGGCAGAGGGTATGTTTCATTGGGGGGTGGCTCCTGTAAGATCATTCAGACATTTGGAGAGAATTGTAGAGGTTGAAGGGCTCCTCTATACCCAGGACTAGTGGCCAAAGGGCTTCTCCATACCCAGGAAATTATTTTTCTGTTCTGTCTTTTCAGTTTCTGTGTATTGCTATTTGTTGTTTTCCAAGAAAATACACACACCTAGGCTGGGTTTCACCCTAGAACTTCAGTCTAAGGCATATTCAGTCCCTGTTCTGTGTTTATTTTCTCTGCTAGATACCAGTTTCTATCAGATTATAGTCCCAATTCCACGTATTTTCCTTCTGCTAGAAAGATTGGCTGCCTGCAGTTCTTTAGGAGTAACCTAACTAAAAGAATAAATCTTTGTTCTCTCCTTTTTCCTTACTTTACGTTCAAACTTCCTAATTCTATACTAATCCTATCCAACCCTTGATACACAAACCAATGCTAAAGGAGTGTGTATTCCAAATTCATTTTGCTTCCTCTCTAATGATGGTTAAAAGTCCTTGGATTACGAGATATTGGGGGAGAAAAAGGTAAGAGATCTGAAATGAGGAATTGTCTTCTGATTTTAAACAACAGGTGTTAGTGATCCCTAAATTAAAAAATATCCTTAGGCTAGGATAAATTGTATCCTTGCTGTCTAAGGTGACAGTTGTTAAAAGGTGGGCATGGTGGCGCCATTACACTGTGGCATTGTGGAAATCCAACGAAATGCCACTATGAAGTCATGGCATTGTGAATTTCATGTGGTAGAAAATGGCAGCTGCAATTTTCATTGCACCATGTTCATCATGGCAGACCATTGCTGAAATGAATGCCTGCAGGGCATCTTGGTGATAAAAAAACATCGGTAGATGATTTTTGTGAACCATCTTCGTGGATATCTTCTGTTAAACTCTCGTTGTGGTGTGAGCTGACTTTTCTTGAATGATATATTAGAATGGCTTTTCTTGAATGAACTTATTTTCGTTGAAAGAATCTGCACCTGTCATGGTTGATTTTTTCAAGGAAAATTTTGATTTATAAAATCTAATTAGATAAGCTATTATTCTGCATTTGATATGATGTTTTCTAGGCATTAACTAACAATTTGTGCGCAATGGTCTCTTGCAACATGCAGCAACATTTCCTTTGGATCTTGTAAGGCGGAGGATGCAGTTAGAGGGTGCTGGTGGTCAGCCCGTGTCTATGATACCGGCTTGTTTGGGACTTTTAGGGGCATAATTCAAAATGAAGGGGTGCGAGGGTTGTATAGAGGGATTCTGCCTGAGTATTACAAGGTTGTTCCTGGTGTGGGCATTGTCTTTATGACTTATGAGACCTTGAAGATGCTTCTATCAGACATTTCATGTCACTAACATACTCAATTGTCGATTTCCCATCATTTTCTCAAGAGGTAAAGTTAATTGAAGAACACAACTTGAGTGGTATAAGATTTTTCATTGAAAATGATGTGCTAGAAAATATCATAGCATTTTTTTTTGTGGCAAATTTTGCTGTTAAGCCATATTTGTCCCTGGATAGGTAATTGTAGCTCACGAGTGACATCAGTTTTACCTCTTTTGAGTTCATGTTGAAGCCATGCTCGATTTGATCAATAAAGCAGTTTTGTGGAAGTAAATTTTTATTTTCATTGAAAGAATATCCACTTCTCATGTCTTGTCATTTTGATATGGAAGAATATATTTTATAGAAGCTGGTTATATGATATATATATTTTATGTATATGTGTACTCTTGCTACATACCACAACATTTCCTTTGAATCTTGGAAGGCACATGATGCAGTCAGAGGGTGCTGGTGGTTAAGCTCGTGTACTGGCTTGTTTGGGACATAGAATTCTGCATTAGTACTACAAGGTTGTTCCCAATGTGGACAGTGACTTATGAGAGATTGAAGGTGCATATATCAAACATTTCAATCAAGGTTTTCAAGTTATTAGCATACTCAATTGTCGATTTAACATTATTAGTCCATAATTAAAGTCAATTGTCAATTTAACATTTTTCGTAGAAAATGATACGCTAGAAGATGTTAAAAAAGTTAACATATTTTCTAGGAAATTTTGTTGTCACTGCCAATATTTTTGTTTGTATAAGTAGTTGGAGCTGACCGAGTGACATCAATTGTATTTATTTCGGATTTAGATTTAAGCCATATTGCAAAATTGTACTCAAATTGTACTTAATGGGTTGTTTTGTGATTTTTATATTTTCTAACAATTTAAACTATTAATCATTTTTATTAATAAAAAAATCTCACCGATAACTAAAGGTTTTGGATTCGAGTATTGAGGATATGCAATTGCATTAAAATTCATGAGGGCTTTGAAGTTTTAGAGGTCTTATATGACTCAGTAGGATTGCTTTCATTAAAAGAATAAATGTGGTTTTAACCATATATATATATACACATAGACACACACAAATACACACTAGTATTGTACTGTGTTATTAGATAATAAGTAGAAACATATAAAATTAATTAAATTTTAGTGTTAATTTATTGAATATATGATGAAGACATTGTATAGAAATATTAAATATGCTAATAACACTACAATATAAAAATAAAAATAATTAATCTAAAAAAGGTATTTAAACTTCAATCTCACTCTATCTACATCTAATTTTTCAAAATTATCAAATAAGTATTGTCAATCTAAAATATGATTTTATTCTAACTAACATTTAAAATTTGATTTTATATAGATCAATTTTGAAATTAAAAAATTAGATTGATTGTTAAGAAAATTCATCAATAAGTAATTTCATATCATGTGTTTGAATAATATCATTTTTTAGTAAACTTTTCAAAATTTTAAATTTCAACATCCTTTAGAAGTTATCAAGTGCTAGATTTTTCTGTTAATAATTCTTAAATATTAATAGTATTGATATATGATTTTATTTTATTTTTTCTCCTTGATGTAATGGTACACATCAAAATTCAAATCATCCATCTATGAACTACTTTTGGAATGGTGACTAGTAACACTCACTATAAAACAAATTTAGTTATTTTAAAGGTTAATCTATGAAATAGGTAGTATTCAGATAACCACATTTTGGTGGTTCATTTTGTTTGATTGGCACCAAATAACGAAGTGTTGACTTTTAGTGGGAGCTTCTAATTAAATAATGATTTGATTAAAGAGGTCAGGAAACGGCGATAACTGAGATGCACTTATTAGGGGGCGTCAAGATTACAATTGCATGCACCTCTCAATTAATAGAATTTCAAGAAAATATTACATTATATAGAGTTTAAGTTTTATATATTAACTATGTAAAATTTTTTTACATTGTTATTTAATCAAATTATTCTATTTACATAATTTTTTAAGTGGTAAATGTGAGAGTTAATAATTCTTATTAATGTAATAATATATAATTAATATCCGTCATAGCACAAAGATTAAAATCAATTATATATTTACCACTATGATTTGGCACGTTAAATTTTTATTAGTAGGGCAGTTTGGAGCACACGTCAAGTACGGCTGTCGGACATATTTAACAGATGAAAAATTCGAAGTTGCAGGCTCAACTGAGACTGCAAGAATTGGCAAGCATGTTTATTATTATAAGATAAGATTTTGCAAATGAATATTTAAGTGCACTTGTTAAAAAAAAAAAAAGATTTTTAAATTTTTAATGTAATTAGTACCCTTTTTTTTATACTTGATTTCAATACGCTAATTAACTCACTCTGACTCCATATCTTTCACCTGCTAGCCGAAAGAGCAAAACATACATGTAAGGAATAAGTACTGCAATACATAAGCAAAATTTCTATGTAAGTTCTTGTTTCAGTGAAGGTTTGAGAGATGGTTAGGATTAGAGGCATAAGCCATGACGATGAAAATGATGGGAAGGGTGTGGTGGTGGCTGTGACGGAGAAGTCACAGCAGTCCGGCAGCACGCCGAGTTGGATTCTGCTGAACTCAAAGGGTGAAGGTTCCATCGTGGATATGGACAAGCATGCCATCATGGACCTTGCTCAGATTCATTCTCGTGATCTTCGGATTCTGGACCCTCTGCTTTCGTACCCTTCAGCGATTCTTGGTCGTGAAAAAGCTATTCTGCTCAACTTGGAGGTACACGAATGTTTTGATTTTAGGCATGTATGTTTGGCACTAGTTTAGTTTTTGGAAATAATTATTCTTATTTTGTTATAAATTATTTTTAAGCACTTAATTCTATGTATTAACAATGTAAAATTCTTTTTTTTTTTTGCTGTTATCTAAATATGTATTGTCACGGTAATTAAAATATTACACTAACTACTTAAAAAATTACACAAATATAATAATTTGATTGGATTATAGTTCAAAATAAAGTAACCCAACTATTGCCTACAAATTCAACCCCATTAAATATCCAATTTCATTATAAATTAAACATTAAATGTAATATTAGATAAACAAATACAGTAAATTTTTGGTTGAAAGTTTTTATTATTCTCTGGTCTAATCACAGTTAGTATATGTTTGATTGTGAGATAAAAATGATATAAAAATTAATTTTCACTGATGAACTATTTATTATTTAACGTGTAGAGTTTATTAGTAAAATTTTTTATTTTGGTGATTTTTATAGATAGGCTCTATATGTAATTTCACACTTGCTGATTCAATTTTAACTTTCAAGCGGTGACTTTGTTATTTCTATTTCTCAATCTCTCCCTTTCGATTGTGTGTGTGTGTGTTTTTTTTTTACCTTGGCAGCATATCAAAGCAATTATCACAGCTGAAGAGGTTAGTCAATTTAATTTCTTCGTTCCTATGACCTTACAGACTCTTGCATTTGACTGGGACAAGAAAACATTCTAAAAAATTAATTGCTGTCACTATGCTTCCTTCTTTAGTCAATTTTAATTTTCAATCACAATCGGTGAATGATGAACTCTCCACCTTTTATCTAGAAGTTAGAAAACTCCACCTTTTATTTTCGAACACTAATCTCTTTGCTTAATCAACTTATAATCATGAATATATTTGTAATTGTATTTTATCTATGTCAGTAACTCTTCCAATTAATTAATATATGTTCTCTCTCCAATTTTTTTCTACCTAAACAATATTATTTCTTTCTCTTTTTTTTTAAATCTAAATAATATATATGTGATTAAAAATTTAAATAATATTATTATATTTTGGATAAATACATTCAATACAGATTTAATTAAATAATTTTCTATAAAGTTCATAAACGCTCACCCAAATAACCTATGTTTTATGCACGATGAAAACTAATTAAAAAGAAATCAATATCAACTTTCATACATCGTTTTCTTTTGGAAACACTTGCATCTCGTATTTTGCTAAGGTGTTTGAAGATTGTAACCGTGGCTAAATTGTGGATAGGTATTGCTGCGAGATCCATTGGATGAAAGGTAGTCCCTGTTGTTGAAGAACTTAAAAGGCGATTGGCTGCCATTCATCAGCACCATAATAACGATGGTGACTATCAATATGAGACTGAAGGTTTTGAAGATGGTACTTTTTTCAAATTAAAAGGCAACAATGAATTTAATTATTTATTATTTTATAATTTATGCCAAGTTTTTAAACTCTAAATGATACTGATGCGACATGATCATCATTCTTTTTGCATTAGAGATGATTTTTCTAGACATTAAATTTATGTTTTTTTTTTATAATTATCTTAATTATGTGGTTTATGCAATATATACAGACTCAACCGTGGAATTTCAAGCATTGGAAGTAGCACTAGAAGCCATTTGTAGTTTCCTTGCTGCACGTACAACAGAACTGGAAATGGCCACATATCTTTCATTGGATGAGCTTACAAACAAGGTATGTAAATAACTTTATCCCTCATTACATTAAGGGTTTGTGTTCCATCCTCGCGACTAATTTTAGAGAATTGAATACTCAATAAAAAAAACAAAAAATGAACGAATGAAATAATTAATATGGGAAATAATTACCAATTTTATGGAGGCTTTTGATTATCAACTTTGGACTAAAAACATTCTCTGTATAGATCATTCTTTTCTAATTTAGCTTTTTTATTATATTGTTGGTTGGATAAGGATTCACGTATAAAACTTTTTTTATTAACAGTGAAGAATTTTTGCTCAAAGAAATCATATAGTTGAATACATACTCAAAATAAGTTTACTCAAAAAACCATGACATGCAAATTTTTGTTAGCATTATTCACATTTGATATCAAAAGGAATATAAGTAATATGGATGGCCTAATTATATGTAGGCCGTTGAAACATGTTCAACTTGTGTCACGTTTTAATATCATGAATTTCTATAATGTTGCAGATTAGCAGTCTTAACTTGGATAGAGTTCGTAAATTGAAGAGTACAACGACTAGGCTGACAATTAAGGCTCACAAGGTACGTTTAAATACTTTTGCCTGATATTGGCAACTAAACTAATAACTGACCATGTGTCAAAGAACCAGCATGAATGGATTGGTTTTGTCATAACATTCTTATATCATGAATCGCTACGAATTGACAGAAGAGGCTAAGCAGTTAAGTGGAAGTATTACTACTTTTGATCTATTAGGGGTGTTTGTTACACAATAATATTTTTTACATTTTATAAATGTGATTATCAGAACATTCTATGTTTGATATTACGATTACGATTCAGAAAAAAGTTATCGAAATTAAAAGGTGATATATTTTCACTCTCATCTATCACATCAAAATATTAGATTTCTATGAAAAAAATATTTCTACAAAAGTGAAATGGCCAAATTATCCTAAGCAAACTGTTGTTGCCATCACTGCCGCCAAACCACCCAATGGTCATTGTTCTTAAAAATGTCAATGTTTTATTCACAAAGTATAAACTGCAAGATTAAATGCTTAAGTTGATTGATAGGGCACATAAATGATTTTATATATAATACGTTCTTTCACACAAATATCTCTATGTACTCGAACTCTAGATCATTTGATCATAGATCAGCTCAATACCATATCGTTACTTATCTTAGAAATTAAATTTAATGTGTAGTTACTTTATATAATTATATCTAATAGTGGCCTATACACTCTAGGAATTTGACTTTTACTAACATTTAATAAATGTTGCAAAATCATAAAAAAATGTTGCTATTTCTTTTACTAACATTTTTACAAATGTTGTATTTACACGTTGCTAAAGAGTTTTAGTAACATTTTTCTATATTTTTTTAACATTTTAAAAATGTTACAATAGATGCATTTTGTAACATTTTTCAAATGTTGCAAAAACACATATATCACAACACTTTTAAAATGTTACTAATTTCCTATTTTGCAACATTTGAAAAATGTTACAATACATGCATTTTGTAATAATTTTTCAAATGTTGCAAAAACACATATCACAACATTTTTAAAATGTTACTAATTTCTTATTTTGCAACATTTAAAAAATGTTACCTCTTACTCTCTTTTTACAATATTTTAGAAATGTTACTAGTTTTAGCTCACAATGTGCTATAGTTCTCTCATGAGTTATAACTAGCAGAGTTCAACTTTCAACAAGATATTATACCAAAGCAAAACTATCACTTGAAGTTTCAACTTTCAACTAAAGCACAAAGCTTGTAATAAAGAAATAGGTCAAGGTTCAGTACAAGTATTTTTGTTCATAGTTCACCATTCCAATTTCCACCTACACCAAGGCAAACAATAGACCTGGAACCCAATCACTTTACATAGATTTGACTTCACTTTACAATCTAGCTTGACAAAGACATCAACCAAGAACTTTTGAGTCTTGAATCGAACACCAAGGTTGCAAAAAGTTGTGTGGTCCATTCAGATCAAGCCTTGGATTCGCTCCATTCTTCATGTCATACACATTGGCTGAAACTTAAAGAATTTCTAAAGTTAAAATTTGATATAATCATTCATGACAAATATATTTTAGATTTTTAACCATACACTCTTACAAAAGTGCTGCTAACTAATTAGCATCAGAGTAGATAACTTCTTGCCTTGTTGGTAAATTTACCAGAGCACTATTCTTGTAGAAAAAGGAAAAGAAAATCACGTTATAGATTGGGGAAGTGACACACTTATTGCCTGTTAGTTATGCTATGTTGTGTGTTAAGCCTCACTTCTTTCCAACCATTGTGTACTAGAATAGGAGCACATCAGTACTTCTATTTATCAAAGATGATAACAACATTGAAGATAATTGGGCCAAAGGATTATTCTTCTTTGAATTAGTTTAAACATCTAATACTATTAGGCTAAAGTCCCGTTTACTTATAGTAATTTGTAGCACTAGGAGAATGTATGATACCCATGGAATGCAAAATCAAGAAAGAGTTTTAACCCATCCAAGTACCTAGTAGAAGACCGTGGTTCAAGCATCCAACTTTTATCCATGACTATCTACTAAGAAAATCAATATCTGACATAAACATAAAGAAAAAGGAAATAAAGTAAGTATATTTTGCTAGTTTTTCTTTTTCCAAATTACAAAGAGTAAGGAGGATAAGGAATTCTTACAAACCAAAAAGCAAGACATGAATAAAGATTTTTATCATTATTGTAACTGAAGGCATCATAACATGCATATTATACAAATTAAAATCACTCCACACTACCAATTCAGAGTGCCGATTTACAACATCCAAAGAGTATGCCTTTGCCGCATCTACGTTCATCCTAAAGGCTAAGATATCCAGAAATTTGGGTAAAACTACATGACTCGTAGTCAAACCAAGCTGAAATTGTATACTAATTTTTCTCTTGCTAACAAGAGCCGTATCCTATGGTCATGTCTTGAAATTACAAGTTTCCTCACCACTTTCACACTTCAATACTTGCTCCCCTCTCATTAACTATCCTTAGTTTCTGAAAAATGTTATCCTTCTTCAAATAAACACCTGACCATCTCAATACTCTGACCACTTCCCTACCATCAGGACTTAACGCTTGGCATTCCAAATATTACACTATAAACTTCACCTTGTGTAGCACTCTAAAACATTTAAACTAATTAACTGTTTTAATTATCTCAATCAAAAGCATAATTCATTCCTTGAATGGTAAAGTTAGAAGTCAATCAAAATTAGCACTGTATATCTTTAGCCATTCAAATTAGCACTGTATATCATCAATACATCAAAATTAGCACTGTATATCTTCAGTACATCAAAATTTACAGCATTCATATATTAATCGTATTGTCAAACAAACATATTGGAGTTGGTTGATTCTGGGTGTGCACATACCCTCCTGTTCCACCATATTCATTAAGCATCGAACAAAAATATACACAGGCCAATTCCACCATGTACGGATTATGCATCGACATGGTATTTCAATTTTCAAATTGCAAAAGTCATGACGCAAAAGAAAGATAATACATATGTGTGTTGATAAGCCAGTCAATATGCTAAGTTTTACAAGTTGAGTGAAGCAATTTGATGAAACTACAAAAGAAACGTGTATACAAAGAATGAGATCGCACAGAGAAGAAGAGGCAAAACCGAATCGAGTTCTCTGATTAGATCCAAGCGACTCTAGACAAGAACAAACATCGAAATCGAAATGAAGAAGATCGAAAGTTCCATGGCAAATCGAGTGAGAAATGATGGAAAATCGAATGTTCGTACCAGATAATCGTGATCGGAGGTTCCGATGCGAAACGGGAGGTTCGTTGCGAAGGGAAGAGGAGGTTCGTGGCGTAGGCATTTGAATGCGCCGTATGCGGAGCGGAAGAAGGTTCGTGGCGGAGGCGGAAGGGAAGAGGAGATTCGCACTGGGAGGGAGAGTGTCTTGATGCACGTTCTTCAGCTGTTGAGTGAGAGGAAATGAGAGTGAGATGGGAGAATGAGATATGGTTTGCTTGTTCGGGTTTTAGTCTATTGGGCCGCTTTAGTAAGGTTTTTGGTAACACTTCTATTAAGTTGTTGCAATAAAATATCATTTAGTAACACTTTAAATAGTGTTAGCAATAAAATGTTAGTAAAGACCCAATCTGTAGCAGTGATAATAGAAAGTTGAAATGTGGTACATCAATAATGAGAACACCTATTTTCATTGTAAATGCTGGATGTCCCAAAATCTTCAGCGCACAAGTCAAACTATGGCATATCAATAAATAATAAGTTCCACTTCCTTTGTTTAGTCCACATTTCTTCATTTCTCTCTGTTTTTTTTTTTTCATATATATATATATATATATTACCCTCTTTTTTAGCAGTTTTGTTATATACATAAAGAAGAAAATTTATGACAAAATATAACATTCACAAATACAACATATATTCTTATTATTCACTAAAGTTTCTTGAACCCCGTAGGTGAGAGATGAGCTTGAACGTCTTTTGGATGATGACCAAGATATGGCTGACCTATACTTGTCAAGAAAGTCACTAGTGGGTTCATCTTCACCGGTTATGGATCAGGTGTTGCTTCTAATAATAAGGCTTCTAATTGCCCCACCATAGGATCAAAGATATGTACTGTGTCTACTGCAAGTTTAACAACAATTCATGGTGAAGAAAATGACGTGAAGGAGCTCGAAATGTTACTAGAGGTTACATCTTTATTTACCTTAGATTCATGAACTAAAAATAAATATTTTAGATTTGCTGAAATTTTGTTTCGAGGTATGAGGTAATAATTAAATAATACTTTTGCAGGCTTATTTCGAGCAAATTGACGGGACGCTGAAAAAATTAATTACGGTAAGGACAATCTGCATGTGCACATATACAATTAATTGATGTGGATAATTCTTAATGCATGTTTGGTAACCCCACAATTTAACTTTAGGATATAATAATTCTCTTTTCGAAAGCTATCTAGGGATGTTGTCATTACATATTTTTATTTTATTTGAATAAACTTATTCAAAGAAGCTTTACATTGAGAAAGACTAATGGTCTGTTTGGCTGGCTTCATCAACCGGCCTTAGCTTGTTTCACTCTCTTTTCTTTTCTAGACGGAGACTGAGGGGCTTGTGTTTAGGTCGGGTGGTTTATCTGAGAACCTGGCCTATAATGCAATGCGGGACCCAATCCACAATTTGATATGCAACCCGACCATTGATCTGAGGGCGTTTCTTAGGTGCCTGAAGTGGTCAATGGCTATGGTGCTTATGGCACTGTAGCCATTAATTAATGATATTAGAATAAAAATATAGAGACCTGAAACACAAACCGCTGTGTGAAGAAATAGGGAATAGAAAATTTTCTCCCTGGGACATGAAAACATAATTTTTGTATCTCCAAAAAGTGAGAATATGATAAGAGATAAAAATTTAATATTATTTTTCAATAATACCCCTATACATATTTGTTATTTCCCAATATGTTCTCATCAAAGGTCAACGGCCGTCAACTCGATCAACTCTCAATCAATGCCGATGGCGGTAGTCAACGTCTTGCAACCGACGTGCCATAGACATCATAGCCATTGACCACCATAGGCATCTTATTGTTACCCTTGACCTGACCCCAGCCGCCTTTGATGGTAAAGCATGTCTCATTTTCGGCACTAATAACCTTCTTGCCAGATTCCCGTGTCAGATCACTCAAGCGTCTCCCCAACTCATTATGGCCATAATGATAACAAGCCCAAGCCCAATCGTTATTGTATCTAAACTACATAGTTATGAGATTGATAGGGGAAAGGGACACGTTCATTCTAATTGCCTAAACACTTTGACCAACCCTATTGGAGACAGGAACACTAAGAAAAGTGAGTATGTATAAGTGGATGGTTTTATGAATTGAGTTAAGTATTGATACGCAATATTATGTTATAAACTTTCATGTATGACAAGGATTTTTCTTTTATTTTTTTGGATTTTTTTGTCAAAGGAAGTAATGTTCTTTCTTGTTTTTAATTTAAAACTTTTCAAATGAACAACTAATCAATGAAAACCATATTTTTCGCACTACTTTTTGTAGGAAAGCTTTTCTACTAATCAGTAATTCTCAATTAAATGTATTAAAATTTTGGTTTGAGATGCGAAATGGCGTTATACCAATTTTCACTTAATTCATGGAAAAATAATATAAATTCATATATACAAAGAAATTTTTTTAGGGTGAGTTAGGTTAGAAATAAAAATAGTGGAAAAGATTCTACAGCCTCCACGAGGAGTTCATTCAAAAATTTGTGTTGATTAGATAATTAGTCTACTTGTACTAGTTCAAGCCTTTAGTTACAGAAAAAACTAAAATAAATAGATGTATACTTTTTGATCCTTATACAAGTCTTTTCATTAGTTCTGGATTAATAGATTTCAGTTTAATAACCTGAATTTTCTACTTTTTGTTCTTCCCATTTATTATATGCTTAATTACCTCAGGCTACAAAACTTCGTTTTGACTTTTTCTAATTTTTCTTTACATTTACAGCTGAGAGAGTATATTGATAGCACAGAAGATTATATTAATATACAGGTAACTTACTTCAATTTATTTACTGGTAACACTTACTAAGTGATTAATGACAAAGGCTATAAAGTAAAACTGTTGCATGCATCCTGCAGATTGACAATCGCAGAAACCAGTTGATTAAGGTACATCTATATGTTTCTTGATCATATCCAAGTTTCTTGTAGATTATATGAATACATAAAGAGTTTAATTTTGATGCACATTGAAATTGTAATTCAATTAAATCTTTCTATTTATATGGCTTTTCAAATAGGAGGGTTGAAAGTTAATCATATATATTAATATGACATTATATGATTGAATAATTATATAAAAAAATTTTACATCATCAGTGTATTAAAATTAAATTCATATATAAAAGATTTAAATGTCTTTTGATTTCCAATTGCATCAAAACTAAGTTTTGAATTTTATAAAATTTTTTTCGTGTAAGTGCTTATAATTTTTTTAAGTTTGATCTTTTCCAAAAGGAAAATCAAAATATGGTGAACAATATGAATTTTTATAAACACCAAATATTTTTTATGATGAATAAGGACCAACTATTTATGGAAATTTAAAACTTTAAAAAATATAAATATTAATATTAATATTCAAATAAAAACTAAAATAAAATTAACAAATAATAATGCTGTAAGGATTAAAATCTAAATAAATTATATAAGGACAAAAACTAATTAAATGAAACCGTAGTAACGATTTATTTTAAAAGTTTATATAATATAAGTTCACATGATTTGTTTCTTAGAATATAATAAATAATAGATTTTAAACATTTATTAAAAATACATCTGTTAGCCCTTTCTATTTATATCTTTTTCCGAGTCAAGCTCTCTATTTCTTCTTTTTTTTTTTTTTTTGTATGTGGGCTTATTAATTTGAGATTAGTTTTTGATACAATGACATGGTGTATAGTTTTGGGCAAGGATCTTCTAAAGTGAGGATCTCACTTTAGAGAGTAAAGTAAGGAAATTTTATATTTGGATCAATAATTAAAAGTAAAACTCTCTTCACTCTATTGACCTAAGGGTGAAATTACTCACTTTATCCTCTAAAGTGTTTCCCATTTTAGAGGATCCAAATCTATTAATTTTATATTATTATTTAATTAAGTAATAATATATCTGTGACTTTTGAATTAATAATTGTGAAAGCTATTTGGTTAAATTATATTGACTTTTCTTCTTTTTTCTCTATTTAATTAGGGTATGCTTAGTTGGGAGGTAAAAATATGGAGTGAACATTTTCAATAGAATTACACATGTAAGGTTCATTCATGAAAATTGTCATCCTATTTTTATCCCAAACAAACACATCTTATGTTCTATTTTTCTTTTCTTAAAAGTTAGCTCCTTTTCTTCTTGAATGTACTTAAAATATTTGGATCAAATGTTTGTCTCATCAACTTGGATTAACTCAGACCAATGTCTCGTCTTAAGTATTCTTGCAACATAGGTGATAAAAAGGGCTTAGAATAAAATCTTCATAGGGGATGGGTGGTGTACAAGCACAAATGGAAAAAACAATAGGCCGGTAGGAAAAATGAGATTAAAATGAACATTGAATCTTGTATGAATACAAATGTGGAGGATAATAATGTTTGGGTTGATATGGAATTATTTGTTTTTTCTATGGTTTGAATGGGTGTTGGGATGTTCAATTCTCCCATGTTTGGATAACTTCATCCCATTTTTAATTTTCGGTTGAGTATAATTGATTTTAAATATACTACAGACTAAATTTATGAATTTTTATGTTAAAAATGCTCAGCCGGGTTGATATGGGCTGCCCAATATTTTGGGCTAGGATCCTATTATTGCTTATTTGCTTTCAATAAATCCGGTTTGGCCCAAAACAATTTTGAGACTGCATAGGATCCGATGTATTAGGTTGTTAATTAGATTCATCATTCATCTGAGCACCCAGAGAATTATAGCTTGGAATTTCTATAGCATTCTCCGCAATAACAATTCTGATTTAATTATCAGAAGGGAGTAGAGTACTAATATGGAAAAGAATTAATTAAAGTACTTCCATACCACACAAATATTCATTCTTTTCTCAGTAAAACACCGAGTTGTAGTACATAGTTAACATTGAGACAAAAATAAAATATGACAAAACAAGAACAAACGATTGAAATTAGTGAAAGTGTGAAACCATTAAAAAGTATGAATCGCCGTAGAAGCTCCGCTCATGCTTATGGTTACAAGAAAAAGATTTAGTCAAGATGTGCATGTTACGTGAATAATAGCTGACATATATTATATAAAGCTATGTAAATCATATTAAAAATACAGCTACTTTTGAAATTTTCTTGTATACATGTTCATCAATGAAATTTTTACTCCCATGTTTAAATTATATACCAAACACACTCTTAAGTAAATCTGAGTGTCAAGACAAGAGTTTTTATCCTAAAAAGTTTTCGTAAATATATACATAGATGAGTTGTTCAGTATTGATTAATTTTAGTTTCATTTGAAGCATATATTCAATATAACAAATATCTATTAAATACTTGACGAGTCTCCTAGACACAGATGGTCGTAGAAACATAAATAGATTCCATAGTTATTCTTGTTTGAATGATGATCAAGTTTTTTCCTAATTGATTTTTGTTATAAATATTATTCAAAATTTACATATATCTCTCTTAATAAGAACTGCAACTCAGTAAATTACATCTGCGGAATTTATATTGGTAATCTTTAATACTGTATGCAGTTGGAGCTCGTTCTTAGCTCAGCAACTCTTTGTGTAACCATGTTTTCTTTGGTGACTGGGATATTTGGCGTGAATATTCCATACAGTTGGAATCAGAACCACGGTTACATGTTCAAATGGGTACATACGCACACTACTATCTTCTATTAATTTATATAATTAATTTAATTTAATTGTAATACTATCAATTAAAAGTCTATTACACTATCATGTATTCTATCAGAGAAAGAGAATGAGAGAAATGAAACAATTAATTTGCATTGACTAAACATGGGGTTTGTAAGGAGAATAGGATCGAGAGGAGAATAGGATCAAGATAAGTTAGTTGGAGTTGGTTATTGATTGTTATACTCAAAGTAATCAAACTCGAAAGTTTAGTAAACTTGTGGAGCCTTCGTAAACTCGACTCGTAAATTCATATAAGTTTACCTAATATTAAAATATTTTAAATATATATATACACACATACACACTAAAAAAATAAAATTCAAATAGAATATCAACTTCAAATTTAACCATTTGTACATTACAACCAAGGTAACTAAGATTGAGATTTTACGTGGATTGGACTTGCATACAAAATTGTAAAACGTGAAATCATAACACGGATCGTAAGATCCTACCAAAACTAACATACACATATATATTTCATATAACATAACATAAATAAACAAAAATAGCCACAACTAACACACCTAACTTCAATTTAAAATGCAAATAGTCCAAGAGCCACTAGTCATACCCTCATAATTCATAAATCATAGTAGAAAGTGCAATAAACCTACAAGTTTTTGATATCATATGAATTAAAAACATTAAAGAAAACAAACCAAACTAATATAATCTCATCTAAAGCAAATTATTTAGGTTATGCATGGTCGTCATATTCATCATTTGCTATATGGTCCCCACCATCTTCATTATCATCTCACCAAAGAAGCTCATCAAAGTCATCCTTATCTAGAGGAGGAATCTCCAAATCATCTGAAGGGCCTCCAACTCTACCACCACCTTCTCCAATAGCCAAGTTAAAATCATCTGGGATATCCAAATCCTCTAAGCTTTCCAATCAACACATCCTCATTTTCCACAATCCATTCTTCATCAGAGTTCAATTCATCAAGGTTATACTCAATAGGATTTCTTGATTGCTTCTTCTTAGACAATCTTGAATTGCTTCTCACAAAAACAACATCATTCATAGTTTTTTTTTTTTTTTTGCTTCAAACGATTTCTCTTCTTTGTGTGAACCTAAACAAATGTAATAGCAATCAACCCATAGCAAATGGCAACTAAGTGACTAACTCTAATAAAAGTAAAATATAATACAAATCATAGTTATAGGTTAAAACTTAAAATTTTTACCATTTCAAAGGCACTTCGATAGTCATTGCTTCCTTGAGTTTCATCCTTATAATTGTTTTGCTAAATCTCAAGGAAACCAAAGAGACAACTTTCCAAGTCTCATGTAACGATGGCTTGTACAAATTTCACAACTTTAAACCAAAACTTAACCCTACTGCTTTTTATTTTGCTTGGTAACTGACTTAAATTTTGCACTCTGGTACTCCAAGCTAGGTCACCCTTCTCCAATTGTAGTGTGTAGAGTTTTAAAATCTTGCAACATTTTTCTTCCTGAAAAGTTTCTTTGTGCTTCTTGTTGCTTAGGAAAGTTTCATCAACTTCCTTTTTCCGTTTCTAATCCAGTTTACAATAATCCTTTAGATCTTGTACATACTGATATTTTGGGTCCAGCAAGTTCCTTCAATAAAAGGAGTTCATTACTATGTTCATTTCATTGATGCATTCTCCAAATAAACTTGGTTGTATTTATTCAATCTAAATCTAAAATTAGATTTGTCTTTAGTAATTTCCAATATATAGTAGAACTGCAATTAGGAAACAAGGTTAAAACTATTCAAAGTGATAATACATTGGAATTTGTGAGTTTATTGAAGCAATTGTAGGCATAGGGCATTCTTTATGGGTTCTCTTGCCCCATATCCATTAGCAAAATGGAGTTGCTGAGGAAACACAGGAACATTATTAATATGGGTTTGTCGTGTTAGTCGAAGCATCTATGCCTCTCAAATATTAGGGTTATGCATTCCTCATTAACACAACTCATAAACGCCTACCCGGACTAAATAACATCTCACCTCCAGAGAAACTATTTGGTACTGTTCCTTATCCATCCTTTTTAAGGTTTGGCTATTTGTGCATTCCCTACACCAGGCCTTACAACAAACACAAGTTGGAGTTTAGGTCTACACCTTATGTTCTTCTTGGTTATGGCTTGCAACACAAAAGTTACAGGTGTCTTACTAGTTTGGGGAAGATAATCATTAGCAAATGTGTAGTTTTTGATGAGCATAAGTTCCCTTCAAGTCTTATTTCTATTCCAATGCAATTATAGACTCTGAAGTTGAAGTTCCTCAATCTATGCCTATTATTCCTATGTTGAAATAATCAATTCTTGCCTCTCACTCAATAGGAATTACTCCTGCTCCTACTTTTGATTCTCATGCAGCACCTGAATTTGCTCATGTTGCACCTATTCCAATTTTAGGAATTGAAATCCAACTCCAAACAGCTTCTAAGGTTGCACCTTTTTCATTAGTTTCAGCCTCCACTAGTGTTGCAAAATCCTAAGAAGTCTCAAGTTTCAGCTTCTAAGTTCAAGTCTAAAGGAGCTCCAAAACCTTAACAGCCTAAGCATGTCAAATTTGTTAATGACCACACTATGCTCACATGAGAAAAGCGGGGATTTTCAAACTTAAGGCTCTCACTCGCAAGCTTTGAACCAACATCAGCTACGTAAACTCTCAGCATTCCTCATTGGAAGAAAGCTATGGATGAAGAATATAGTGCACTCATGAGGAACAATACATGGCAACTAGTGCCTTTACTAGAAGGGAGACAACATATAGGAAGTAAGTGGGTGTTCAAGGTTAAATATAATCCTAATGGCTCATTGCAAAAATATGAGTCCAAGCTTGTTGCACAAGGATTTAGCCAAAGGCCTGGTTTTGATTCTATTGAAACATTTAGTCTAGTAATCAAACCAACATCTATCAGGATACTTCTCAGTTGCTATAGCAAAATCTTGGTGCATTAGATAGTTAGATGTTAACAATGCATTTTTAAATGGTGAATTGGTTGCAGATGTTTACATGAAACGGCCCAAGGTTCTAAGGCAGGGATAGTTCTCTTGTGTGTAACCTCACCAGCATTATATGGCCTTAAATAGGCTCCAAGGGCCTAGTTTCATAAGCTTACTTCAGCATTGTGACAACTTGGTTTTTCAAGAACCAAGTCACTCATCACCAGAAGTTACTCCTGAGGCTACCACTTATGTCCTCATCATCTATGTGGATCACATCATTATTATAGGCTCCACACCTATATTTTTGACTTGGTTAAGCATTTAAATGCTTCATTTGCTCTGAAAGACATGCGAAATCTGCATTATTTTCTTGGTGTTGAGGTGATTCACACTTCATATGGTGGCTTACTTCTATCACAATCCAAGCACACTGTTGATTTATTGAAGAAAGTAAACATAGAGGGCTGCAAGTCTTGTACCCTTATCTCTAAAGTTGTCTGCAAGTCATAGCCCTATATTTTCTGATCTTGCCTTATATCAATAGTTGGAAGTTTTCAATATTTCACAATCACCATACCTAAGCTAGCATATTGCACTAATAGGGTTTATCAATTTATGTAAACCCTAATTGAATCTCATTGGAAAGTGGTCAAGAAAATTTTGAGATACTTATACGAAACTCCTCATCATGGTTTACACATTAGAAAGGCTTCAGATTCACCAATTATAGCTTACACAAATTCTGACTAGGGATCCAATCCTAATGACAGGAAATCCACCAATGGATTTGGTCTGTTTCATGGACCAAACCTCATTTCTTTGTCTTCGAAAACATAGCATGCAATTTCAAGAAGCAATACATAAGTAGAATATCAAGGTCTAGCATCAACATCAGTCTTAGTTGTTTTGGATTTGAACCTCTTTCAAGAATTGCATATTCCTTCTACTGTGACTCCAAAGGTGTATTGTGATCATTTGAGTATAGTACTCATGATTGACAACCCCATTTTGCATTCCAAATATCATGTTGCAAAGGGCAGAGTCAAGTCTCATATTCCCACTGAGCATCAGGTGGCAAACATCTTCACAAAGCCTATTTCATCTACTTTGTTTAGCAAGTTTAGAGCCAAATTTAGAGGATCTAATTAGCAGACTTTGAGTTTGATAGGGAAGATAAGGAGAATAGGATGAAGATAAGTTAGTTGGAGTTAGTTATTGATTATATTGTTATAGATAGCAAGCTAGTTACACTCTTATGCTTAAGTAGCTTGTATATAAGCTCAAATGTAACTATAATCTTCCTCTCTCTATTCTCTCATTTCTTAACCTAGCATTGATACCTTTCAAGCTTTATATATTAGGTGAGGGAGCCCAAAGAGATAATTAACTTGTAACTATGTACTACCAGAATTAATAATGGCAAATTAAACTAATTATCTAAAACTTCCCTCAAGATGGGAGGATAATGTTCTGAACTCCCATATTTGGGAATAAGGTTTTGAAATAAAGCTGAAGTGGCTAAGTAACACATTAGAAATAGAGATGTTAAAATGGGCTTAGCCCTTGGTTAGTCCACCAAACTCGTCATTTTAGGCTTAAGTTGAAATTTTGAGCCTGAAAAATTTTCAACCCGCTAACCCCCACTTGGTCTCCGGCCAAATATTTTATATTTTTTTAAAAAAATTCATAATTTATTGATAAAAAAGTAAGAAACATATGACCCAAAAAAGAAAAAAAGTAAGAAATATGTACACTCACCAATATAGTATCTATGTACAGTTGATATTATTCATTCAAAGTTAAAACTTAAAAATAAAACAGTATCATAACTTTCAAATAATTAACAATAACATTTTTTAGCCAAAGTTAGTGTATAATTGTTATGGAGTTTGAAAAATTAGGAATACATAAATAAAAAATATTTTTTAAAATGTTTTTTTAAAAAAGATTCATCAAAACATTAAAAAATATTTTTTTTGAATTTTTTTTTTAATTTTTTGACGAGTTGACCCCTAAATGGGCTGGCTACTATTTCAACCTATTTTATTTTGGTGGGTTGGCCCGCCCCTTTTTAACAGGCTTTTGATGGGACGGGGTGGTCCGTTTTGAGATCTCTAATCAGCAACTTGATGAGCTAAAGGGACAGGAACCAAGCTTAACCACGCCTTGTTATACTTTCTCACGTGCAAAGTGAAAATCTATTTCGATATGTTGTGTGCGTTCATGGAAAGAAGGATTGGAAGCTATATGGATAGCTGATTGGCTATCGCAATAGACAACATAATGATCAACATCAATTCTAAAGTTATGCAATAAAGCTTTAAGCCGTGTTAACTTGCTTGAGATGGCTGCTAATGAGCGATACTTTGCTTCTAAGAAAAGGCTCGTGATACAATATTGGAGAAAGAGAATGAGAGAAATGAAGTTTGCATTGACTAAACATAGGGTTTATATGCAAGGTGCGGAGTCCGATAAAAGATGACAATGTCACCAACTTGTAACTACTAATAGAATTAATAATGACAAATTAAACCAATCATCATCTAAAATATTCTTTTATATAAGACTTATTAAATATCAAATTTACTATGTACCAAAAAATATTTATTAATTATTTTTCACACGAACCTTACGTGTGAAAATTAAATTCTATGTATATGCTGGTGTTTATCTTCTAATACATGCCTTTCATAT
Organism: Dalbergia oliveri; assembly: GCA_030441495.1. Lineage (NCBI taxonomy): Eukaryota > Viridiplantae > Streptophyta > Magnoliopsida > Fabales > Fabaceae > Dalbergia > Dalbergia oliveri. Next base: position 15,203,122 of record JAMLFY010000012.1, read on the forward strand.
CGAAGGTACTTATTGTCAGGAACGTGTACTTCTTTTCTATTTATCACAATTGTTTCCTATGCTCGCAAGAAAAGGTTGGTTTGATAATGTTTAAATATGTAAATTAAATGTCAGAAATTTCCTCCAGGTTATTATTATAACTATGTATAGAAAGTTCTTTGTTAAATTGTGGGGATAAATTATATGATTTGTAGCATTGTGTATATATATATATATATATGAGAATGATATTTTTATATGAGAAGTGAGAATATACATGTAGGATGAGATTGATAATCAATTATTGAGTTCTTTCCACTTTGTTAGAGATTAATAAATTAAAGGTTGAATTATGAGTGAGTGACTTCAACTTCTTTGTAGGGTTAATTCTCCCATTTCACTCTAACACATTGATTCCTCAATTATGCTTCTAAACAAATACAGAATTTAAGCACACAATTCTAATCCAAAAATCCATACAATTACAAGATAAATTTCTAAACTTAGCATCATGCAGTTTATTATTAGTGGCGTGGGAAGTCATTTCTGATTCATGTGAAGTTGTTTATTGCATCGGCAATGGCAATGCTTCACCAGATTTGATTCAATCTCCATCGTTTGGTCCTTATTACACTGATTCAGTAATTTTTTTGGTTTCAACATCTGTTTGTTTTTGTTGCTATGGTCTTGTTCAAGTATGCATTTTGCTATTGATTCTTGGATCTGAAGTTCTTGCCTATTTGCCATGCTTTTGGTCTTGTTTTGGTTCTTGGTGGTTTCAAAACTCGATCATCCTGGAGGTATGTGATATGGTAGTTTTCTGTTTTGATGCCCAAGTATTTTAGATTATGGCATTTTTTGTATGGTGCAATTGGTGTTCTTCCTATAGCTGCACATTAGGTGTTCGATGTTTTAGTCTGATAGGTGCAAGCTTCTGGCTAGAGATTGACTTCTGTTCAAGATTTACACATTTATTAGATCAATTTTGGGTCAAGCTTTGGTTCCTTTTGATCAATCCTTGTTGTAATGGATTGATGCTATGGTGTTTTAAACACGGTTTCTAGTTGGTTTAACCTTGAATGGGCTCTCATTTGTTTCAGTTTCTGCTTTTAAGGTGGTTAGATTTCACATTGAAGATTTGTGTTCCCTATATCGGGATTCTTCAATACAGTCCTATGAGTATAATCTCTTTCATACAAGTCCTTTGATTATAACCTCTCTTTGATATAGCCTTATATATGGTTTAAACCTCTTCTTTCATGATTGCTTCTGCCAAGTGGTTAAGTATCAATTGTAGATTTTGCTTGGTGGTTAAGCTTTCGATGATATGACATTTCTTTTACAATAAGCGCCAGAGGCGTCAATTGGAACTAGGCATCATTGTCATTGCTCAATGACTTTAACATTTTTTCCGACGAGTGTAATGGAAATGTTGAGTTATTAGAACTAGGTTCCATCACCATTGCATTCATGTTTTAGTTGTTATATTGTTTCCTTTGATCACATTGTATTTTTCTTATTATAGTTGTATTGTAATTTCATCCCAATTCCCAAGTTGGAGATGTTAAAGTGTGCATACTCAGCTTCGGGGGCTATTTGGAATATTGCTATGTTAGTTAGATTAGTATAGATGAGTTATTAGTTTCACTCATTCCCTATATAAATCTTTACCTTTTTGTATTAATAAACCATTTCTATCACTTAGTGAAATTTTACTATTCAGTTCTCTTAATTATTATTCTTTTCTCTCTGATCATTATGAAATTCAACATTTCTCCCTAGAGTTAGAATATACGCACAACATATGCACATTTCCCAATTTATGCATGAACCATATACAATTCACAATTGACCACATCAAAAATTGCAATATGAACCAAGGAGAAATCCTTTAATCCATCAATTCCAACATTAAACAATAAAAATGCAGTAACAATTCTTTCCAATTCAAATTTCACCTTACCCCAAACAAATAGTCTTTCAAACTCTTGAAGAAAAAGAAAAAAAGGAGAAGAATGCACAAAAAATCTAATGATTGAAGTGATAATTCCTCAATCTCTCTTCCTCTAATTGTCCTCTGCCTTCTCCTTTGAGTTGGAGAATATTCTCCCTTATTTTCTAGCCTAGGTTCCCTCCAAAATTTTGTCTTTTCAATATTTAAAATAAGGAAAAATGAAAAGTAATGTCGCCACCACTTAAGCAGTGGCTTCCTATCACCATGGTGGTGGCGGACCGAAATTGAGTGGAGTAATAATGATGGTTTTATTTCTCATTATAATAAAATATTGGTTAAAGAGAATTACTAGCTACATAAAGGAAACTTTGAATTTTTTGACATATAATAATAGTTAGAAAATAACTATCTGCAATTATATAACTTTCTACAAAAACATCTTATAAACTTCGATGTAGAGGATGCTAATGTCTGGAGATTTGACCAATTTGCCTTTTTTAAGCTATTAGATTGTTTTGTTATAGGTATGTAATATCATGAAACTATCTCTCTCAACGTGAACACTTTATCATAATAGAGATAATAATGATGGAACCCCTAACCATTTGGTAATGAAGACTATGATACCATGTTATGAAGCCATCTAATCCAAAAAATTAAACTTGCGAATAGAGCTACATTAGTAGTTTTATACTCTAATACGTACAAGAAAAGTTGATAACTTCTTGGCTATCCCCAAAGAGTACTTCAAGCGGAAGAATTTAGCTCCTCGAAGAATGAAGCGCTGACATGGTTTGTCTTGCAAGGAAAACTTTATACAAAAGAAAGATTGTAGGATAATCATGGTTCCTTTGGAAGAAATTCTATGTCCACCATGTAAGGAGGAAGTAGAACTGTGTAACCCTCTTTTGTTGTAAATTCACATGGCAACTGTGGATTGTGTGCTTCAGGTGGTGGAAACTGGGAAATGATGTGGTGTACCCTAAACTATCCTTAAGCGTCCTGTTTTGTTGTCATCATCATTGTCATCGTCTTAATTAGTATTTGGAATTTGAGAAATAAGTTGGTCTTTGAAGGAATTCAACCAAATTGGGATATAGAAAAGAAATTGATCAAAACAAGGGCGATTTTTTTGTTGAAAGTGTGGATGGATGGCATCCACATTAATCCAAAGGCGCTTTGCACAAATCCCGAATGCTATTTAAGTGGAGGGATTCAAATCTTCTGTCCCTCTGTCTTATTCCTTGTCCCTTTGATCAATCTTTGTCGCGTATTTAAATCATAGCAGTTACTTATTGAATCATATGGTGTAGGACTGTATCATAGGGAATCCTGATGTTGTTCCTGCCAATAAGGAAGTAATTGTGAGTAGCAATAACAGTTAGAAGATCTGTTGTGAAATAGGGGGGCCCAAAAGGCGAAGCGAGTAGCGCAAATGCAGAAGTGTAAAGCAAAGATGACACAAAAGGATTAACATGGTTCGACTTAAAGCCTACATCCACGGGTAAAGGCGATAACCAAATATTTCATTATAAAAATATGATGAAGATACAAAAGGTGAGCACACTCCACTCAACCAAAACTCCAAATAATAGGGATACAAAGGTGGTAAGATCCCATTCAAAACCAAGTCCCAAATATACCCAAAATATCGCAGTATTTTCCTCATCGGTTTATGCACTTAACACACAAAGAGAAGTACTTATATAATCAAACCAAATTTCTCTACTACAATATGAGTGACCTTAGCTTGAAATGACCACCCATAGTGGTGGTGGTATACAAAGAGAAGATAAACAAAGGAAGCCAAAATCTTCTCTGACTACCCAACTGCTAAGACATTGAATGTGGCTGGGAGTGCTCTTTCAAGCTTTGTAACATGGTTATTTTATATAGCTAAATATGCAACTTTTCAAAGACATGCATTCAATGCTTTTGTTGCAAATTTCAAACCAAATCTTAAGGCTTTTGACTAAACAATTTGTTAAGCACCGAAGAAATACAAAGCAGCACATCTTGACAATTTGTCTCAAGGCATGTTACCAAAAGCTTGAAAAGTCAAGCCATATTATCACCAATCTCCATCTTGGCTTTACTTTTCATCAAGTTTTGGATTATCAAAGTCGTCTTCTCTAGTATGCCAACAAATATACTTAAATACCCAAACTACCTTTGACGGAATAGGCACTAAGTTCCACAAATTAGAATCAACCCTTTTAGTCTTGTGAATGGTAGTACTAAACTTAGCATTAGTTTACCTCCAGCAAACTTGAAGCAAAATTCAAGTATAAAAAAATTAACTAAGTAATGTATGCTTGCACAACAAATGCATCCTTACCTCTCAAAACTCCACCTTCAGTAAAACATTTTGTCACCTGATCAAATGTGTCCAACATCTTCCGCATTCTAAAATTTCCCAAGAACTTTTTATGAGCTCTGATATTAGTTTGTTGTAAAATTATGAGCCCAAAAGGTAGAATTAGAGCAGCACAAAATAATTATACGAAAGCATAAAATAAATGACACATTTATATGGTTTGATTTAAAGCCTAAATCCACGGGTAAAGCGACAACCAAATATTTACTATGGAAATATGATGGAGATACAAAAGGTGGGTACACTCCACTCAACCCAAATCCCAAGTAATAGGGATACAAAAGTTGTAAGATCTCACTCAAAATCAAGTCACAAGTACATCCAAAATATCTAATAGTATTTTCTTTATGGTATATGCACTCAACACACAAAGAAAAGTAATTACATAATCAAACCAAACATTTCTACTACAATATGAGTGACCTTAGCTTGAATGACCACCCATAGTGATGGTGGTATATAAAAAGAAGATGAACAAAGGAAGCCAAAATCTTCTCTGACTACTCAAATGCTAAGACACTAAATATGTTTGGGAGTGCTCTTTCAAGCTTCGTGACATGTTCATTTTATAGAGCTAAATATAATACTTTTCAAAGACATGTATTCAATGCTTTTGTTGCAAATTTCAAACCAAATCTTGAGACTTTTGACTAAACAATTTGTTAGGCATCGAAAAAATACAAGCAACAGTACATCTTGATAATTTGTCTCAAGGCACGTTACCAAAAGCTTGAAAAGTCAAGCCATATTATCAACAAGATCTCCTGGAAAACTATCAACATTGCCATTTGTTTCTGCAATGTTACTCTGATATGTTATCTTCTTGTTTATTGCTGTTAGCTCCCCTCAATTGTTTGGGTGGTTTTTCCTTGCTCCTTATCAAGGGAAAAAAAATAGTTAGAAATAGTTTTCTTATTAAAATTATCAATTAATCAATTAATGAGTAAGGATGGAGGCAAAAATATACAAGATTCATTTGAACATAATGAAAGCTAAATATTCTAATTTTTTTAATAGTAATGGCTATAAAGATACAGTAATAGACGATGTAATCCATTTATTATGAATGTCACAAAGAATCTCAATATTCTTTGTCTTTTCTTTTCTAACTTTGCAACATGTATTAGTTCACAATACAATTAACGCCCAAGAACAATTAGCTGCATCCAGGTATTCCTACCATGTCATATTTTAAGGTTAGCTGTGATGAAAGAGTGATGATACTATATTTTCATAGTAAATCCTATACATAACACATAACAATATCAATCATTCAGAACATAAATTAATATATATATTATAAAAATACTAATTAATATTGTGTCACGTATAAGATTTATCATATATTAACATTTTCCATGACCAAATAGTGTAGCACCAGGTAAAAGGTAAAACTTCATTCTCTCCCAACAGTGCAATCTTGTATAAATTAAAGGGAATACCTTAAAGTAACACCACCAAATCCCTTGGAAAAAAAATCATCATCATTCTTATCTTCATCAGTACCAAGCGCACTCTCTTCTCGTGTTCTTCCTCCCCTCGATAAGCAGAAGTTTTTGTTGCAGAACTGACACACTGTTTTTCATATTAAGAACAAGTTTAGCAACAAACAAACACAAGAATAAGCATCCAATCATAAAAGCAATATTCCCCCAAAAAAAATAAAAATGCACAAACTAAAATCAAATAAGATTCAATATGTCAAGCATATATCACATCTATACGGATCTAGAGACTGTAAAGAATACATTTCTAGGCCTCTTCCTTCCATGAAGCAAATAAACCAAATTACTTACCAAGTACCTCAGCAATTACTTCAGCACCAAGGAAATGAAGTACAATCATAAAACAAAACTTTAATTAAAATATTATTACATTCAAATTAAAAATAAATAGATTGAAGAATGACCGAGAGACAACACAAATCAACAAATTAGCACCAATCAAAATACAAAAGCACAGTATTGTTGAAATAGTAGAAGATCAATCTATAAATTAAACTAACCATAAGAAATAGTAGAAGATCAATCTATAAATTAAACTAACCATAAGAAATAGTAGAAGATGACTTACTGTATAAATATAATATAATCATTTGGTATTCCATTGATTTGATAGAATAATCGAGAAAGAGTATTATTGAAGGTTGCATATATAAATGAAAGAGGAAAGGTAGAAGAAGAAGAGAATTTGGCATTCCTTTTATGAAAAATACAAAGGTCATACAAGACCTCAAACAATATGGAATGAAAATCTACCATGAGCAATACTCCAAATGAAATTTCAAGGAGTATTTATATATGCATATGATATTAAAAGGATAGTATTTTCACAAAAAAATAAATATTGTGAATATATTCGTGATCATATATTAATTGTAATATTAAAATAGTTTAGATCCTTCACTCACTAAAATAATGTAATTATAATGTATATGATCTTATCCATATATAAGATTAAAAAGAAAAATAATAAAACATGGATATTGAGAAGGATAATTTTGAAAATAATATTAATTATTGAAGATTAATTCTATTTTCTATATTATATCAAACAAACAGATTTGTTGTACCAAAAAATGAAATTGGTAAATCGTAATGTAGTAAAATAAAATCAATGAATTACTTTCACTTTTTTCTCTCCAAAATTAGGTATAACTATATAGAGAAATAAAATAAAGATAATAAAATTTAAGTAATTTCATCAAATATTAATTATATTGTTAAAATAGTTTAGATCCTTCACTCACTAAAATAATGTAATAATAATGTATATGATCTTATCCATATATAAGATTAAAATGAAAAATAATTGAACATAGATATTGAGAAGGATAATTTTGCAAATAATATTAATTATTGAGAATTAATTATATTTTCTAGATTATATCAAATAAACGGATTCATTGCACCAAAAAATGAAATTGGTAATGTTTCTAAAAAAAATCAATGAATTACTTTCACTTCTTTCTCCCTCCAATATTAGGTATAATTATATAGAGATAATAAAATTTAAGCAATTTGACCAAATATTAATTATATTGTTAAAATAGTTTAGATCCTTCACTCGTTAAAATAATGCTATAATAACGTATAAGTTCTTATCAATATAAGATTAAAAGGAAAAATAATAAAACATAAATCCTTGACAAGGATAATTTCAAACATAATATTTAATCGTTGAAGATTTATTCCATTTTCTAGATTATATCAATTACATAGATTCTTTGTACCAAAAATGAACTTGGTAATGTGAAAATCGTCAATGAATTACTTTACTTTTTGTTCTTAGAATAGGTAATCTTCATAGATAAAATAAAGGTAAAATGCAATTTAAGCGATTTGACCAAATTAAAATAATATTTGCATAGATTTTAGAGTAAACATGAATTTGATTATTGAATGATTTGTGTGATATTAATTTATTCATTGAAATATTTTTTAAATTAAATAAATTTCTAAAAGGTGAAATTTGACATCAGATTAGTCCCCCCTTTTTTTTTACCTCAAATAAGGTCTTAAAAGTTTAATAGTGACATCAAATAGGTCCCTCAAAGTTAAAGAGTGACATCACTTTAATCCTACTAAAATAAGTTTTTAGGATCTATTTGATGCCATATACATTTTTTGGGACAAAGTGATCTCACATTTTGATTTTTAAAGATTTATTTGATGTCAAATGCATTGTTTTTAGACCAAAGTGATTTCTTATTTTAATTTTTAAACATTTATTTGATATCAAACAACTTTCAAGGAGTAATGTGATGGCACATATTATCTTCCATGGATTTATTTGGTGTCAAAAGTCTTACATATTATCTTTCAAGACCTATTTGATGTCAAAGATCTTTTGGAAAATAAATTCATGGTACACAGATTTCAAAATCTTATGGGAGTTTATAAAAAATTAACGCTTCACTTTTACAAATGAAAAATCAATTGCAAACAAATTGTGTGGTTATTAATATGCCAAGCCAAAAAAGAATGTGGCTTATGAAATTTTAACCTTTTCTCTATATTCATCAAAGTACTTTAATTATAGCCAAAAATTAAACTTATATATTACACATATATATATTTGATTATATTTATCAAAATTTAAATAAAAATATTTTTTTGAAATCATAGAGAAAATATAGAGTAAAACCTGAAATTAGTCCTCAAAATATTGGACATCAATTTATCTCTTAAAATATGTATGATATCAATTTGCTTCTCAAAAGATTAATTTTCAATTCACTTTAATCCAAATGGAAGTCTCATGAAGAAAACATCAACTTATGTGTGATATGTCAGGTTATGAGATGATGTGACACATCTAGTGAAATAGGGACTTCAAAGTTTAGTCTTAAAATAATTGAAAGAAAAATCGATGTTAAAGTGAATTTTGAAGAATCGTGGTTCATGGTTTCCAAGAAGGCTTTTAGAGCTAAAAAGGATAAATTTGCTGGAATTTATTCTTTTCAAGGCACTAAGGTTATCAAACTCATAAGTTTATTTAAATTTATGGATCTAATATAAACTCAAATTATAAATTTACAAGAGTTAACTTATTTTAAAAATAATATTAACATGTAATTCTAATAAAATAAATTAATGATAGACCAAGAATATATAAAAAAAAAAAATTCCAATTGCAACATTATAATGAAGCAAATACAAGTAAAGAAAAATATAAAACACAAATAAAAATCTTAAAAATATAACATACAAGACTTTAGGATGTGAAAAATTAAAATAACTTAAGTCAATATATCATAACTTCAATTTTGGAATTTCTAATTACGAATGCTTATTGTAAAATTCCATATTTTGTTCTTTGAGACCAAATTCTAGTTAAAAATGTAAACTCGAGTTTACCCCAAGTTTATAAGAGTTTACCTTATTTACTCATGTATGAGTTTTCAAACAAGTTAATTCAATTTGAAACCTAAACTCCTAAACTCATAAGAGTTAAGGAGTTAACTTGAGATTAACAATATGCGAGCCATGAAGAATATTGGAAAGTATTTGGGATTTCTTGATGATCATATGACAATTTCTCAGCAAGAGTTTGGTTGCCTAGGAGTGTCTGAAAATAAGGGGTGATCTCTTGCAGCACTCTTTTTCTTCAGCAAATAAGGGGTGGAACTTGGTGCTTAAGGGTATGTTTGGTTGGGGAGTAAAATAGAAGTAAATTTTTCATGAATGAGGTTCATGTATAATTTTATACATAGAGCTCATCCCTAAAAATTTACACCATATTTTTACCCCTAACCAAATATACCTTTGCTGAAAGTAATAATTGGAGGCTTACTTATTCTCTAACACTAGCTAGTCTGTAGGTAAGCCGGTCTGGGCAGTTTTGTCTAGGCCTAATAATCTTCGGCTGGGGATTCTGATGGCTAAATACCTTAAAGGCTAATTTGTTCTTCTTGCATCTTCTAAGCCAAAGGGATTCCTGCATCAGAAAGTTTATTTTGAAGGCCAATGATGAGCTTTAAAGTGGGTTTCATATCAAAGTGGGAAGGGGAAATATTTCTTTATGGTTTGACAAATAGTTGCCAGATGGTCCTCTCTGTAATCAGGTCCCATATGTTGATATCAGTGACATTGCTTTAGTCAAGAATGTTTACTTTAATCATAATTCGAGCCTTGGCTATTGCTCTTCCTACTTTTTTTGGTGCCTCAAATATCACCCACTTTGATGGCTGAACTATGCAATATGCAAGATGTGGTGGTTTGGTCTTTGGACGTCTCTGGTGTTTATTTTGTACGGATTGGTTACAAGTGGCCCATCAGTCATCACTGACGGCGTTGATATTCAATTACCTGGACCGTGGGCTTGGCTTAGGATGATGAAGGTCCGGAAAAAAACAAAAATTTTTACTATGGGTCAATATTTTTATTATCCTCACATTATAGGGGTGATTTATTAGAAAGTAAGATGAGTAAATTTAAACTGTATAATTATACATATATAATCAAGAAAAAAGTTAATTAATAGTAATTAATCATCACATACTTAATTTTAAAAAAATCATATAACTTTATATTTTAATCTTAATAATTCATATAAGATTCAACAATCCTATTTATATATCTCATTGTTATAGTAAAACACTGTTGACTAAAAGATTTTCAAACAAACGTTGATGACCAAATACAAGGAAGAGTATATACATTCTTTATAAATTAATATTTCAATATATAAGAAAGGAAAGTTATGTACTGTGTCATTTTCTTTTAGAAAAAGGTCAGATTTAAAAATAACATCAATAGCAAAAGTTGGTCTACCCCTTATTTCCATTACTACTCGATCAGCACAAAGGGAAAGAAATCTGCATATACTTCTTTTTGTCAAGCTCATATTTCTGCAGATCATGAAAAGCAAATCAACGACATAGATGGAACAAATCATGGACAAATATGATTAACAAGGAAAGAATATCTGAATCTTTATTTCCAGGCCAGAATATTGCTGTTAGAAGGCACAATCTTGGGCACATCAGAAATGGATCGAAGAAAATCTCTCAATCAAGCAAGCTCTTTAAAAGAAAATGTTCAGCTCTCTTCAAAGTGCAGACCACGCATTATATACCTAGAGAAGAATTCAAGGAGCTATAGCAACTGTGCCCTTTACACTATCGTCTAAGAGTGATCTATGTGTCAAATAAAACATCCCTTTTTTATTGTATTTTGGGCATTGGGCATACCATTCTGTTTCAGTCTCGTTTTGTAAGTACTTTGGTGGAATAGTGAAGTGAAGCATTCACGGATAGTAAAGATTTTGAAAGAGTATTTGGATCAATTAAAAAATCTATAATAGTGTACTAAGCTTATGAATACCAATGAACATGTAGACTTTAGAGTTGGAAGTTGAACATATTGTCTTCTATCTTATATTTATTTATTTCGTTGCTCTCATAAAAAAATATTAGAATTAAAAATAATCTCATATTTTATTAAGATTGTCGTTAACTACATTATTCTGCTTGAGATTGTTTTAAATATATTTCAGTGTGTAGCATTTGATAAACAAAAAGAAAACTATTAAATTCTTAGTCATCATCAACCACCAATCTCATTAGATGTGCCCCATATATATACTGGTACAATAACATAGAGACCATTAGTCTATTTATTGATATATTTTTATATACTAACACATATTTGAAATCATATGAATTATTGAGTTGACATATATGACATGCATTATGAAGGAATATTGTGATCAAATAATTAAATAAAACTAAAGGTGAAATAGTAGATGAATATTTAGCAACGTATCCAACAAATAATAATTCAATTGATAAGCATTAACATGAATATATACAATTTGCTCTATTATTAGAACTTTCTCAACATAAAAAATGAAAAGTATAAAATAAGTCATGTGAAAAAAAATATTATCACGTTTTTTGCAAGCAAATAATTGAAAGTATATATAATCAAAATATTCAATTTAAATGTATAGAAAAGGTACATATTTAAATGTTTATCGATATATAAGATTATATATAAAAAATAAATTTTGTATTAAAACTAACATATAAATTTTATTATCAAAATACATTGATAAAAATTTATAAAATTTATTATTATTTATTATTTTGTGAATAATAAATAAATATAAAAATAATAATATTAATAACAATTTCATTATTCTTTTCTCGATGCTCACCCCTTCTCTTTTTGAGTAAAGAATATGATAGAAAAATCATATTATTAAATAATTTTGGAGTGAAATATTCTTTTAAAAAAATTTAATAATAGAATAATAGAGAATTTTCTAATAAACAATAATTTTAAGTCGAAGCAACAACAAAATTGTAAATAATAATATTTACCCAAATTAAAATCGACAATAATAGATCATTATAATGTCGATAAATTGACCTACATGAATAATAGAGTATTATAACATTTCTCTAAATAATAACATTTATCTAATATCTAATATTAGATATGTGAAATAAATTTTAGATAATAATACCACAGCTTGGATTGCTCATTGTAATTGACTTCTTAATTATATTGTGTCTTCAATATACCATCAAATATCATAAATAAAAAATACCAATTATTGAAATCATCTTACAAAAATAAAACTCAAAGATGTACAAAATTTCAACAATATTAGAATAATATCAATTAAGAAAGATCGAGATTGAAAGTGAATTCTAAAAAAATCGAGGTTCGTGTTTTCCAAAAAATGTTTCTGGGGCTAACAAGGATAAATTTGCTGGAATTAATTTGTTGTTTTCAAGCCACGATGAATATTGGAAAATATTTGGGATTTCCAGATGATCATAAGGAGATTCTGGCAGCTAAATAATTTAAGGGTATATTTGTGAGTTTGGATTTTGGAGGGAAAGGGAAAAGAAGACTTATAATATAATTTTATACTATAACTCTTTCCCTCTCTTTCCTTGCTAAAATTCAAACTTACCTATATGTTCTTGTTGCGTGTTCTAAACCAGGGGATTCCTGCATATGAAAGTCAATTTTGAAGGCCAAGGATGAGTTACTGGGGCCTCCTGCTATTGGGCTATTGCTATTCCTACTATTTTGGTGCCTCAAATCTCAGCCACTTCGGTGGCTAAAGTATATGCAACACGCAGTGTTAAATTGAGGTCTAACATAACAAAAAGGTTCAAATTCAGTTCAAACAATTAATTTGCTTTAATTTCAAGAAATTTTCAAACACATAATTCAAGATTATCCAGTGCTCAGAACATGAATCACCCCATTAATGGCTACTCAATAAACATATAGGTGAGGTTATAAACCTGAAAGATAAAAAGAAAAACATAGATATATAAGAGACTATAAAGACAGAAATGCCATGCATCTATTCCATATTAATTGTAAGAAATTCAGCCAATAAATTTGGTGAACTTTATCACTTCTTGTTTCCTAGTCGGACTGCATTGCATAACTAGCTAGTGATAAGATGGAAAGTCAGAAACTAACTTTATTTAACAAACTTTAGCTATATGGAATAAAGTAAATTTGAGAACTTTATATCGTACTCTCAATGTTGTATACTCTCGAGAACTTAACTTATTAGCAACATCTAGAATTTAAAAATGAAAAGTGTAATTTGAGGCACATTTGTTGCTTTTCGTAGTCATCACATGCAAAACAATGAATGAAGTAATAATGATGGTTATATTTCTCATTATAATAAAATATTGCTGAAAGAGAATTACTAGCTACATAAAGGAAATTACTTATGAATTTTTGACAAATAACTAATAACTATATAGTTCGAAAATAACTATATGCAATTATATAACTTCATGGAAAAACATCTTATACACTTAGGTGTAGAGGATGCTAATGTATAATGTTTTGAGATTTGACCTATTTGAGTTTTTTTTTTTTTTATATATATATTAGACCATTTTTGCTATAGGTGCATAATGTCATGAAACTATATTTCTCAATGTGAGCAATTTATTATAATGGGATCACAAGAATCCAGCCCCTGACCATTTGCTCATGAAAACTACGATACCAATCATCTATCCAAAAACTTAAGCGTATGATGAAGAGAACTACATGAATAGTTTTATACTTTAACACATATAAAAAAAGGTGGTAACAGTTGACGATCCCCCAGAGTACTTCAAGCAGAAAAATTTAGCTCCCTCAATGCAAGAACAGAGCTGCTAACATGGTTTGTCTTACAAGGAAAACTTTATATGAAAGAAAGATTGTGCATGTTGATCATGGTTCCTTTGGAAGAAAGTTTGTGTCCGCCATGTAAGGAGGAAGTAGAAACTGTGTAACACCTCTTTTTTAGCTGTAAATTCACATGGCAGCTGTGGACCGTGTGGTTGGGTTGGTGGAACTGGGATGTGAAGTGGTGTAGCACAAACCATCCTCAAGTGTCCTCATTTTGTTGTTGTTGTTGTCGTCGCCATCGTCTCGATCAACATTTGGAATTGGAGAAATGAGTTGATTTTTGAAGGAACTCAACCAAATTGGGATATAGAAAAGAAATTGATCAAAGCAACGACGATTTTTCAGTTGTAGGGGTGTATGGATGGCATCCACATTAATCCAAAGAACCTTTGCACAAATCCATAATCTTTATTTAAGTGGAAACCCTTATGGAATCATATGGAGCAGACTGAATGATAAGGAATGCTGATGCTGTTCGTAGCAAAATGCCATTTGTTTCTGCAATGTTTTTCCTGATTTGTTCTCTTCTTGTGTACCGTTGTTAGCTCCCCTCAATTGTATGGGTGGTTTGAGCGTACTCCTTATCAAAGGGAAAAAAATTAGTTAGAAATAGTTTTCTTTTTAAAATAATTATCAATTAATGAATATTGAGTAAGGATGGAGGCAAAAATAAAAGATGCATTTGTACATAACGAAAGCTAGGTATTCCAATTTTTTTAATAGTAATGGCTACAAAGATATAGTAATAGAAAATGTAATCTGTTTATTATGAAGGTCACGAAGAATCTCACTTTTCTTTGCTTTTTGCTTTTCTAAATTTGCAATATGTATTAGCTAGTTCACAATTAACCCCCAAGAACAATTACGCCGCATCTAGACATTCCAACCACGTCATATTTTATGGTTAGCTGTGATGAAAAGAGTAATGATTCTATGGTTTCAAGTTCACAGCAAATCCTATACATAATAATAAATCAATTATTCAAAATATAGTTTAATATATATTATAAATGCATCAATTGATATTGTGTCATTTGTAAGATTTACTATAAAACTCAAATCTATATTAACATTTTCTATTATCAAATAGGGTAGCTTCCGGGTAAAAAATAAAGGTTCATTATCTCCTAATAGTACAGTCTTGTATAAATTAAAGGGAATACCTTATAGTAGCACCACCAAATCCCTTGATTATCAATTCTGCATCCTTATCTTCATCAGTACCAAGCACACTCTCTTGTCATGTTTCTTCCTCCCCTCCATAAGTAGAAGTTGTTTTTGCTAAACTGACACACTGTTTTTCATATTAACAACAGGTTTATCAACAAACAAACAGAACAATAAGAATCCAATAGCATAAATGTAATATTAAAAAAATGCACAAATTAAAATCAAATAAGATTCAATATCTCATGCATATATCACATCCATACACATTTAGAGACTGGTAAGAATACATTTCTAGGCCTCTTCCCTCCATGTAAATAAACCAAATTACACACCAGGGGAATGAAGTACAATCATAAAACAAAACTTTGATTCCAATATTATTGCATTCACATTAAAAATACATAGATTAATGACTGAGAGACAACACAAATCAACAAATTAGCTCACTAATCAGAATAACAGTATTATTGAGATAGTATAAGATCAATCTATAAACTTATCATACGAAATAGTAGAAGATGACTTACTGTATAAATATAATACAATCATTTGGTATTCCATTGATTTGATAGAATGATCAACAAAGAGTATTATTGAAGGTTGCATATATAAATGAAAGAGGAAAGGTGTAGAGGAAGAAAACTATTTTTTTCTTTTATGAAAAATACAGAGGCCATACAAGACTTCAAACAATATGGAATGAAAATCTACCATGAGCAATACCCCAAATGAAATTTCACTCTACATAAGAGAATTTATATATGCATATGATATTAAATGGACAATATTTTCACAAACACAAAAAAAGATTGTGAATATATTCATGAACATATATTAATTGTAATAATAAAATAGTTTAGATCCTTCACTCAATAAACTAATGTAATAATAATGTATATGATCTTATCCATATATATAAGATTAAAAGGAAAAATAATAAAATATAGATTTTGACAACGGTAGTTTTGGAAATAATAATAATTATTGAAGATTAATTCTATTTTCTAGGTTATATCAAATAAACAGATTCTTTGTACCAAAAAATGAAATCAGTAATGCATGTAAAAAAAATCAATGAATTACTTTCACTTTTTTTCACCAAATTTAGGTATAACTATATAGAGAAATAAAATAAAGATAAATAAATTTACGAAATTTGACCAAATATTAATTATATTGTTAAAATAATTTAAATCCTTCACACACTAAAATAATGTTATAATAATGTATATGATCTTACCGATATAAGATTAAAAGGAAAAATAATAAAATAAAGATCCTTGAAAAGGATAATTTTCAAAAATAATATTTTAATTGTTGAAGATTTATTCTTTTTTCTAGATTATATCAATTAAATAGATTCTTTGTACCAAAAATGAAATTGGTAATGTGAAAAACTTCAATGAATTACTTTAGTTTTTTCTTTTCAAAATAGGTAATCTTCTTAGAGAAATAAAATAAAGATAAAATATAATTTAAGTAATTCGACCAAATTTAAAAATAATATTTGCATAGATTTTAGAGTAAACATGAATTTGATTATTGAATGACTTGTGCGACATAAATTTAGTCATTGAAATATTCTTGATGTTAAATAGATTCCTAAAAGGTGAAATTTCACACCATATTTGTCCCTCTCTTTTTTCTACCTCAAATAGGTTCTTGAAAGTTTAATAGTGCTATCAAATAGGTCCCTCAAAGTTAAAATGTGATATCACTTTAGTCCTAATAAAAGAAATTTTCAAAGATCTATTTGATGTCATATGCACTTTTTTAGACCAAAGTGATCTCACATTTTAATTTTTTAAGACTTATTTGCTGTCAAGCAACTTTTAATGACTAATGTGATGGCTCATGTTATCTTCCATGGATCTATTTGTGTGAAAAGTCTTTCAAAAACTAATTTAATGTCACATATTATCTTTTAGGGCCCTATTTGAAAACTTGGAAAAAAACCTTAATTTATCCAAGTTATTTGATCCTAATCACATTTTAATTGAGCTAATCTTGAGTAATTTTGTTCAAAAATTGATGCGACTTGGCAAGTGTACCAAGTCATACAAGTAATAAAAGAGTAAGTTGTGATGTCTTAGGTACACGTGCTGTAGACAAGTTTAGTATGACCCTAGAGTTCTTGGGACTGTGTAGCCAGGAGGCCCAGAATAGGAAACCATGTTGCAGTGTAGGTTCTCCAGGACTATACATAACAGGCTCACTTGGCGAGGACCCATGGCATCAACATAGTAGAAAATAACTTAGTTTTGAGTAAGTGATCCCTCAACCCTTATTATCCCCCAAGCTCGGGTTTCTCTCACTAGAAACCGAAACCCTTGCCCTCCAAACAAGATTTCCTTCTCTTCATTTCCCTTCATTCTCATCCTCTTCCAATATTAGCTCAGCCAAGTTGCAAAAGGTAAGAGTTTATCAGGGGTTATGCTTCCTTTCTCTCCTTTCTTCTATGTTCTAGAGTTTGGGTGTTAGTTTCTCATTGTTGTCAAGTAGGATTGCTCCCCAATATTGTTTGAGTTAGTTTAGGGTTATCTAGAGGTACCCATAGAGTATTTATGAATCTTGTGGTTGTTATGGCAGACATTGGTACCATCCTCGCTCCACAGAGCCCAATTGGTATCCCTTCACATTCCAACCCTCTAGATGAGTGAGTTCAAGCTTATGGCCTTATTTCTTGCCATTATGATTATGTTTGATGCATGATGATTGTCAAGTACAAAACTAGAGATGAAAAGGATATATATGATTATGATTTTGTAAGTTATAGCAAAGAGTATGATTTTGAATATAGCATGAAAATATGATTTAGAAAACAATGGGACTATGATTGATACATTGTATGTTATAGATATGTTTTATGTGCTCAAGTTTAAGAGATTTATTGGAAATTATATGATTTAACAAGTTTACTAAAATTATCGAACGCATTTTATGGTTTTACAATATTGCCACGTTTTCAAGAGACATCAGAAAGCTTTTAGAATATCAAGAAGAGTTGTTATAGATGGATATAGAGCAGAGTATGAATTAGTGTTTTGAATACATATGTTATGATGATTTAGAGTTTTAATGATTTTCAATCCTATTGGTTTTGAAGTACGGTATTTGAGTTTCCTAGTTTGAAAAATATGATAGCTTGAGAAATGAGGATAAAGAAATTCAATTTCATTATACTAAAAAATATGGAGTTCAGGATGATTCGTAGCAACAGATATATATTTTGTGGCTTCTTGAAATCACGATACCTACAAGTGGTGATCCCTTGGACATGATTTCATAGTTAGTTATGCAAAAGTTAGAATTGTTAGAGTTGTATGAATCCAGAGTTTCAGAGTTTTCAAAGCTTTAAGAGATTTTAGTTTTTAGAATATTTGAATTAAGTACTATATTTTATATAATATAGCTTTCAGAACTTAGTAGAGCCCAGCACAAAGTTTAGAGAAAACAATTAGTTTTTATGATTTAGAGACTACACGGAGCTATAGAAACGCAGTGAGTTAATGGCTATAAAAATGATCGTTAACCTTAGTGTCAAGTTGTTTTTAGGGGCAATCTCAGAGTAAAGATGGAACCTAGTTAGGTGTTCAAATTTCGGACCTGTAAGGTACCCACAATGAACAGCGAAACTTTAGGACCTAGTTAAGTACTCATTATTGTCACATCAGGGACAACGATGCGTAATGCCCAAACTTGACAAAGTAGTAGTAGAGCAAAGTAGGGATGACAATATGTAACGCCCACGATTCTTAGGAACTCTTACATGTGAATGGTGGTGAAGCATGGCTCTCTGCCCAAGGGCTCACACTGGGAGTGATATGTAACACCTAGATGTGAGTGCTCTAAGAGGTACTTGTCGTTGCCACATTGAATTCTTTTGCTTGATTATGAATTTAGATATGCCTTTGTATGAAATTATAAATCCAGATATGTATTCCTTTATAGCTATGTATGTAAATATCAAATGGTTTTATGTTGCTGCATGTATATTACCTTATGCATAAATCCTATTGGTTGTCCCACGTGGGTGATAGGTGAGAATCCATTCGCTAAGTCCGTTGACTCGCCCCTCTCTCTTCCTCCTTATAGTTGTAGGTACACAACGTTCATCATCGGTCCAGGTATCCTTTGGTAAGCTTTACATTGCTGTAAGGCATAGGTTAGGTTTATGTTAGAACTAGAGTGCTCCAGGAGTCTAGGCATGATTCGAGCCACGCGTGTATTTTGAGATCCTGTAATTATATTCAAAGTTTATATATTTTGCTTCATATTTTTTAGAGTTTAAATATATATTTGGAAGGTGGACTATGGTTAAAGATTTATGTAACCAACTAGATATACATTTATGATTTAGTCTTCAAGTGTCAAGTTGATTCACAGATTTAAAAATTTAGATTATGTGATGAGACAATCATGATTACATGATTAGCAGATTTGGTTAAAAAGGGTTTTTTAGAATTTGAATATTAGGATTTGAAATTTATTTTTTATGAAAAAAATATGCATATAGTACGGCACAACGATCATGAGGCTTATGTGGGGATGAGATTCGTCACGTGCCGATCACAATCCAAGTTGGGTCATGACATAAGTAGTGCATCGTTCCCTAGGATTTGATTCAACCAATTACCACTTCCTTAACTTAAAACTATTTAGACTTGCCGAGAGAGTGAATAATATAAACAAAGAAAATAAAATAAAAATGCAAAAGAAATATGAAAGATCACAAAGGAAAGGGCACTAAGGATCAGATTTCATAAAGTTGTTTCTATGATGACTTAGTTTCTAGTTTAATGAATATCTAACTCATCAATTGATGAAGAGAGGTTTCTAATCTAATTGATACCCAATTCCTTGGCATACCAATCCTCCCTAGATTTTAGAACCCAATTAACTCCTCAACTTGAACCCTAAAACTAAAGGCATTACTAATTTATGAATCCCTTTCAAAGCCCCATGAAATTTCTAACCTCTATCCCTAGACAATTAGGCATTAAGGTTTCTATTTCATTCTCTCAATTATGTACCTAGATTCCTCTACGATACTAACTCTATAATCAATCTATGGATCACGAATCCATAAATAGCATTACGTATAGATAATAGAAACTTAATTGAATGAGAAAGAATTCATAAAAATTGGAAATCTTAAACAATCATAGTCAAAACATAAGTTATATCATCACCCTAGCATAAGGTATTTAGAAAACTAACATATTTTACATATACAAACCCATAGACAAAATGTGTATGCTAAACATAAATCAAAGAGAAAGAGAAGAAGAATGGATCCCAATCAAGCACACCTTCCTCCTTGATGTAGTTGCCAAAATCATAGCTCCTTCTTCATATCTTCCAAATTGGCCAAGAGAGGCCAAGAGGCCAAAAGACCCTAAGACTACTAAAAGACCTGTGTATTTGTCGCTCTCATTTTGTTTTAGGACTTCATTAATCCTTAATGACATAGATTGGACCCAAAACATTTAATTTCAAACTCCATTGGGCAAAAAATTGGGCCAAATTGCATTCCACTGTAGGAAGAAATATGGGCTCTCACTCTACGAGTTCTATAGCGGTCTCTACAGTTAAAATTTGCCTTTGACTATTAAACACAAAGTTGTATAGAATTGAATTAGATTTCCAATTGGACTTCTTTATCTAGAGAAATTGACAAAACACGAGGTGAAGGTCAGGTTAGATAATATTAGAAAAATAACATTCTTCAATCTTGCAACTGGATTTTCACAAAGCAAATCTAAAACTAGGTTTCAAGTTATCAAAGTTCTAGAGCACATCTTAATCTTTCCAAAACATCTTTATTTGTCCAAATCTGATTTCTAGCGAAGGTTATGAATTTTCTACTATAGCATTCTCTATAAATTTTCTCAAATTGGCTCCAAAACTCTTCTATTTAACTCCAAAAATATCTATCTTGCAAAATGGATTAAAAGGAAACTTCCAGGCTATCAAATTCACATAAAAATCACCAAATTAAAATTAGTTCTAAAAATTTCATAAAAGTCCAAATTCCATACGAAAGTGGCTAATTTCACTAGGTAAATCACTAAAAATCATACCAAATAAGCACTAGATGTGTGTCTTTTACTCACACATCAAAATACTGCAAACTTAAACCATTGCTTGTCCTCAAGCAGGTAAAAGAATCAAACAATAATAACCAAGGGTATTATTTCCTCCACCAAAATAAACATTAAAATGCAATAGTTTGGAGAAAACTCAAAGGACATCCTCATGATCTACATTGACACAAGTCAAGGTATTAAAAGTTCATCAAGCATGCTCATTCAACAAAAGGAAAACAAATCAAACCAATGCATTCCTTTGCAACAAAATCAAGAATCTATATTGTACTCGAATGAGACTATATCCACCTCATAACTGTAGTTAACCTAATGACACAATAACTAATGATGATGATGATAATAATGCTCATGTGTCTAGGCAAAATCCATATCCATATCTCCATTAATATAGTGCACACTTTCAAAGGATCACAAGGTCTTTATATGACTTGTAATGTAGCTAAAAAGGTGAATGGCTAAAAGAAAGAAATGGTATAGAGGGTATGCAAATATGAGAGTCATGATAAAGAAAATTAAAACCCATAAGGGCCCTATATTGAGTGTTACATCAAGGGAGATTATTTCTTTTATTTAGAATAATTAGCATATTTTCCTTCTTTTTTCCCTTACACTTTTGATTTGCAATTCATAATACTTTTCTTTTTCCCACCTGAAACTTAGTTTCACTTCATCACTTGGGTGATTTTTTTTTATGCTAGCTCACAACATTTTTTCTAATCTTTTCCCCTTTTTGACATTTTTGAATTTAATTCTTAAATGAATTTATCACTTCCACGCTCAATCCTCTCACAAAAAGAACACTTTTGATGGATTAGTGTTTAGGCCATTGGCTAGGTATAATATGGCTTATGAAGACAAGTATGGGTAAAAATAGGCTCTAAGGGGGTAAACAATAGATTCTAATGCAAAATGGGTGGCCTAAAGGTATGATGAGGTTAAAGAATAAAATGCCTTAATTACTTCCTTCTAGGTGCACATTAGGATTTTGCCTTAATGGAGAATAAAGACATTGTTCTAGGATTGGTGGGGCCACTACAAAAATATGGCAAAAATAGGCTTTTTCTAAGCATTCACATACTCAATCAAAAGTCACTCAAAATCCAAAGGTAAGATATGATGCCCAAAACTACATATGCAAGACTATCATAAACAAATGCAATTAACCCAAAGTTAAATGATCATGATTCTATCCTCATCATTCTCTACACTTCTCACAAGTAATGCTTTCATTTTATCTCTAAAATAAAATTATTATGCTCAATTTGACATGGTTATGATTCAACTAATGATGAATGATCATGTTTGAGAATAGAAAAAAAATATAAACTAAAACAAAATCAAACAAAATAAATAAGAAAAAAATATTTTTGGATGGCCAACAACTATATACATCTCCTTACAAAGACCGCGAAACTCAAGAAGGCACTTGAGCCGACTGAATACCAACCTACAAATAAACAAAAATCCTAACATAAATAAGATTCCTAACACTAAGCAAACCCGTAAGGATACACACTCCAAACTTAAAATGTGGCAATGTCCTTAGTGACACAAATATAATAAAAATAAACCAAATTGAAGGAATGAAGTTTTCTAACAAAGAATTTAATCTCTATCCTTAGGTCTATGCTATGTACCAATTTTCCAATTGACTACACAGCTCGCAAAATCAATTCATGGGTGCTCAAGACATGAAAAACATTAAAAGCGAAGAAAGAAACCCAATTAAATTGGAGGAAGGTTTTTTCTTTCTTTTTTGAGAACTTATAAGGTATACTACCCCAAACTTAGCAAGTGACAATGTCTTCATGCTTCAAACCATAACCATCCATTAACTTGATAGTAATTTTTTACCTTTTAAATTTCTAAATTGAATTTTGATGTATATATAAAGTTGTAGATATTTGTCTTAGCTTTTCAAGAACACTAAAATCAACTCAATTCAAATTTTGTAACTCAAGTTATGCTCAAAATACGACAACATATTAGTACCTCGAAAGCCAACATGGGCCCATGGGAAATCATTGGGGGTTATGCAACTTTGTTTGGCACTTATTTTGCAATACAACCTTGTGGTAAGCACCACCAGGGGGTCATGCGATGACTTTTTAAGCTCAAAGACAATTTTCTAAGTTACCTAAGTCTAAAGACACCTAATTCTAGCACATACAAAGGCAAACCACACATGCAAACACAATTTTAATCATATAAACAACACAAAAATCCATTATTAACATAAAATTCAAAAAACGAATAAATGATAAAGATGAATCCACTTCCCCAACTACATAGTTCAATGAAAATTGGCCCCCACGTATCATAAGTATTAAATGAAAAACATTCTTTTCAAAAGTATTAAAAATGAAAATTTTCCTAACAAATAGCAAGATTATCATATATTTGCCACAAATATGCATAAGAATAATAAACAAGAGATTAGAAATGTAAACTTTTTTATTGTGCATAATGTAAGGAAAATATATAGCTATCAATTTACAAACAACTAATTTATTTTGAGGGATAGAAGCAGTAATTTCAACCCAATTACCCTCTTCTAATTTCTCCACCTCTTTTAAATCATAAACTTCACCTTATTAATTCCTTATTGTTTTCTATTGTCATTACATTGTCCTGATCATCATGCATTTTTGACTCATAATATGGGCATAACATGGAAGGGTGCATATAGGTAGCATATACATAATAAGATTCATCTGATGTCATCCAACTAGAAGCCTCATAAAATGGACAATAACATGCCATGTGCATGGTACTTTGACAAATGTCACAATAAGGGAAAAGAACTAGGCATTGATTTGATTGGTGTATACAACTTCCACACATTTCACAGTAACATTCATCAATGGAAGAAAAAGAAAATGGATGAGAAACAAGAGTTGGACGCTAGTTATAGGAATGTGCAAAACTTCCACATATTTGACAATGATAGCTATCCATTGAGACACAAAATAAAAAAAATGATAAATATTTTTTTTAGAAAAAAAAAAAAAATGCTTGAATTAGTAGCCTTGTTAGGTACTAATGATATTGGTTGAAAATCAAACCTTAGCAACGGCACCAAAACCTTGATGTGACTCCGGAAGTGTACCGGGTATACAAATAATGGGAGATTAGGGTAATTATTCAAGGAAACTCTATGGGGACAACCTCAGAGGAGAAAACTTATGCTACAACTCTTGTTCTTCTTCTCCTTTCTCTTGTAATTTGATGTCATTAATGTTCATTTTCTCTTTAATTATGGATATATGACAATGTTTAGTGGCCAAACTCTTTCATAGCTAGGGTGATAATGTAACCTATGTTGGGATTATGAGTTGTTGAATTCTTTTTAATCTAATACATGTTCCTTCTTTCAATTGAGTTTCTATCTTTGTTCTTAATGATTTTGTGGTTTAATCACCCGTAAATTGACGTTGTAAGTTATATAGGCAATTCGAAAATTGGTGCATAACTTAAACCTAGTTATAGAAAGCACAATTATTAATTGTCTAGGGATAGAGATTAATAAATTGTGTGGGATTTGAGATTAAGATTTCATGGAACACAAATAATGCCTTTGAATCTAGAGTTCATGCTAAAGAATTAAGTGAACTTTAGTTTTGGAAAATCCCAATCAATTGAGTTGAATGAACATCATTAGGTTAGGAATTTAACACTCATATGAACAACTAGGTGAAATCGTTGGTCCTAGTGCTTTAATCTTCATTGAATTCTCCCTTTGTTTATTGATTCATTGCTTTTCTTAAATTAGATTAAAATAGTTCTATTTTAATTTAAAATGTAAATTCTTGAAATCTTGAATTGATTAGCCTAGATAATATTTGGACTTGTGAATTGGTACTTGGTTACACAATCCCTATGAGACGATTTCTTACTCTTTATTACTTGTACGACCCGTACACTTGCCAAAACCGCATCAACTATCGAGATATATGCACCTTGTCCTCTTTGAGAACTCGATGAGGGCTCATTTCTTGAGATAACATTTTCCTTTATTTGATTTCCTTTGCTCATGTACCAAAGAAAGTACAACTTTCTGTAAAAACATCTTATACACTTCGTGTAGAGGATGAATATATAATGTTTGGATATTTAACCCATTCGGGGTTTTTTCTTAGATCATTTTTGTTGTAGGTGTATAATGTTATGAAATCATCTCTCTTAATTGTGGATGCTTTATTATAGTGGAAATAATAAAGCTCTAAACTCTTGATCACTTAGGTGAGTTTGTTTGTGATTATCTTGGCTAATAATCACTTTTTTTTATCCAAAAAAATAACTTTTCATATATTGGACAATTTTTAAAAAATAATCAAAATTTCAAAAAAGAAATAAGTTTTTAACTTTTTTGAAGAAGCTAAAATTAATAGTTTTTGAAAAAAAAATATCAGTTTTCAACTTTTTTAATTATATATAAAATTTAGCTTTTATAATCACTTTTTTCAAAATCTGAAACAAACGCATCCTTAGTCATAGAGACTATGATACTATTTTATGAAACCATCTATTCCAAAACCCTAAGCTTACGATCATAGCTACATAACTAGTTTTATACTCTAAGTCTCTAACACACAAAAAAAGGTGATAACACCTTGCCGATCCCAAGAGTACTTCAAGCGGAAGGATTTAGCTTCCCCAATACAAGAACGGAGCTGCTGACATGGTCTGCCTTGCAAGGAAAACTTTATATGAAAGAAAGATTGTGTGAGTTGATCATGGTTTCCTTTGGAAGAAAGTCTATGTCCGCCACGTAAAGAGGAAGCAAAAACTGTGTAACACCTTTTTTTCTGCTTTAAATTCATATAGCAGCTGTGGACCATGTGCTTCGGGTGGTGAGAACTAGGAAAGTGAAATGGTGCAGCCCAAACCATCCTCAAGCGTCCTTGTTTTGTTGTTGTTGTTGTCATCATCATCGGTTGGTCTTTGATGGAACTCGACCAAATTGGATATAGAAAAGAAACTGATCAGGACAAGGACGATTTTTGGTTTGAAGGAATGGATGGATGGCATCAACATTAATCCGAAGGAGCTTTGCACGAATCTTGAATCTTTATCCTAATGGAGATTCTTATGGAATCATATGGAGTAACACTGTATGATAAGGAATGCTGATGTTGTTGCTGCAAATAAGGAAGTAACTGTGAGTAGTAACAATAATTGCAATATCTCCTGGAAAACTATCAGTATATTGCCATTTGTTTCTGCACTGTTTTTCTGATATGTTCTCTTCTTGTTTACTGCTGTTAGGTCCGCTCAATTATATGGGTAATGTGAGCGTGCTCTTTATCAAGTAAAAAAAAAAAAAGTTAGAAATAGTTTTCTTATTAAAAACTATCAGTTAATAAGTAAGGATGGAGGCAAACATAAAAGTTGCATTTGTACAAAATGAAAGTTAAATATTCCAATTTTTTCTTTAATTTTAGTGGCTATAAAGATATAGCAACAGACGATGTAATCCATTTTTTTATGAATGCCACGAAGAATCTCACTATTCTTTCCCTTTTTCTTTTCCAAATTTGCAACATGCATTAGTTCACAATACAATTGACACCTAAGAACAATTAGGCCACATCCAGGCATTCCTACCATGTCATATTTTAAGGTTAGTTGTGATGAAAGAGTGATGACACTATATTTTTAACTTCATAGTAAATCCTACATATAGCAATATCAACCAATTGATATTATATCACGTATAAGATTTTCTATAAAACTAGTTTATATTAACATTTTCCATGATCAAATAGGGTAGCTTCCAAGTAAAAAATAAAAGTTCATTTCATTATCTCCATAGCAGTGCAGTCTTGTATAAATTAAAGGGAATACCTTCAAGTAGCACCACCAAAACCCTTGATTAACAAGTCATCATCCTCATCCTCATCAATACCAAATGCACTGATCCCTTCTCGTGTTCTTCCTCCCCTCGATAAGTAGAAGTTGTTGTTGCTAAACTGACACACTGTTTTTCATATTAAGAACAAGTTTAGCAACAAACAAACACAACAATAAGAATCCAATATCATAAAAGTAATATTCCAAAAAAAGTGCACAATAAAATCAAATAAGATTCAATATCTCATGCATATATCACATCCATACGCATTTAGAGACTGATAAGAATACATTGCTGGGCCTCTTCCTCCATGTAAATAAACCAAATTAACCTGAGCAATTACTTCAGCACCAGGGAAATGAAGAATAATCATAAAACAAAACTTTGATTAAAACATTATTACATTCAAATTAAAAATAAATAGATTGAAGAGTGATTGAGAGACAACACAAATTAACAAATTAGCCCTAATCAAAATATAAAATCACAATATTGTTGAAATAGTAGAAGATGACTTACTGTATAAACATAATATAACCATTTGGTATTCCATTGATTTGATAGAATGATCGACAAGGAGTATTATTGAAGGCTGCATATATAAATGAAAAAAGGAAAGGTGCAAAAGGAAGAGATTTTTTTTATGAAAAATACAGAGGCCATACAAGACCTCAAACAATATGGAATGATAATTTAACATGAGCAATACTCCAAATGAAATTTCACTCTACATAAGAGTATTTATACATGCATTTGATATTAAATGGACGGTATTTTCACACAAAAAAAGGATTATGAATATATTCATGAACATATATTAATTGTAATATTAAAAAAGTTTAGATACACCACTCAATAAAATAATAGTGTAATAATAATGTATATGATATTATCCATATATATGATTAAAAGGGAAAATAATAAAATATAGATATTGACGAGGATAATTTTGGAAATAATATTAATTATTGAAGATTAATTCTATTTTCTAGATTATATCAAATAAATAGATTCTTTGGACCAAAAAATGAAATTGGTAATGTACATAAAAAAATAATGAATTACTTTTACTCTTTTTTTTTTTTTTTTGCAAAGTTAGGTATAACTATATAGAGAAATAAAATAAAGATAAAATAAAGTTTAAGCAATTTGACCAAATATTAATTATATTGCTAAAATAGTTTAGATCCTTCAATATAGATTAAAAGGAAAAATAATAAAATATATGATCTTATCAATATAGATTACAAGGAAAAATAATAAAATATAGATCCTTGACGAGGGTGATTTCAAAAATAATATTTAATTGTTGAACATTTATTCCATTTTCTAGAGTATATCAACTAAATAGATTCTTTGTACCAAAAATGAAATTGGTAATGTAAAAAACATTAATGAATTGCTTTAGTTTTGTTACAAAAATAGGTAATCTTCATAGAGAAATAAATAAAGATAAAATACAATTTAAGCGATTTGACAAAATTTAAAAATAAAATTTGCATAGATTTTAGAGTAAAAATGAATTTGATTATTGAATGATTTGTGTGACATTAATTAGTCATCGAAATATTCTTGATATTAAATATATTCTTAAAAGGTGAAATTTGATATTAGAGTAGTCCCTAATTTTTTCCCCTCAAATAGGTTCTTGAAAGTTTAATAGTGACATTAAATAAGCCCCTCAAAGTTAAAGCATGAGATCACTTTAGCCCTGCCAAAAGAAGTTTTCAGGGATCCATTTGATGTTATATGTATTTTTTCGGACCAAAATGATCTCACAATTTAATTTTTAAAGATTTATTTGATGTCAAACAACTTTCAAGGATTAATGTGATGGCTCATGTTATCTTCCATGGATCTATTTGGTATCAAAAGTCTTTCAAAAACTAACGTAAGATGTCGCATATTATCTTTTACAGGCCTATTTGGTGTCAAAAATCTTTTGGAAAATGATTTCATGGCACACAAATATTTCAAAATCTCATGGGAATTAAATATTATAAAAAAATTAACGCCACAGTTTTACAAATGAAAAATCAATCACAAAAATTGAATTGTGTGGCTACTACTATGCCAATCCCCCCCATGTTATATATACGTGTGTGCGTGCACGCGTATGTATATATATTTTATTTGAAACAAATATTATTTGATTATGTTTTTGTATAAAAATTTAAATAACAATATTTTTGAAATTAGATAGAAAAGATTAGATAAAATCTCAAATTAGTCCTCAAAATAACTTTTGGGCATCAATTTGGTCCTTAAAATATTTAAGATATTAATTTGTTTCTCAAAAAATTAATTTTCCATTTGCTTTAATCTAAATGTTGGTCTCGTGGAGAAAACATCAACTTATGTGGATATGTCATGTTATGAGATGGTGTGACACAATATCTGGTGAAATAGCGAGGGACTTCAAAGTTGAGTCTTAAAATAATTGCAAGAAAAATCGATGTTGAAAGTGAATGTTGAAGAATCAAGGGTCATGGTTCCCAAGAATGCTTTTAGAGCTAAAAAGGATAAATTTGCTGGAATTTGTTCTTTTCAAATCATAATGCTAGAATCTCGTTGGATACCGATAGATATACCGACCGTTCAACACCTTTTTCACTTGAAAATAATAAAAAAAAACTATCAACAACTCATCGGAATACCTGTCTGGTAACACTTGGCGCCATATTGCGCCATATGGCTAGGGATGAGAGGCTAGACTAGGTAGGCTTTGCTCAAAATAGTCAGGCTTGTAACAAGAATACTAGGTTTGAACCTGGCCTATTACCTATTAAATTAAAGACTTTATTTTTGGCTTAGCCTGCCCGAAACCTACTTTCAAATCCTATTTTTTAAATTTGTTACAAAAGTCATATAGTAGGCCATAAGGCCTAGGCCTTCACAATAACAATATTGCACCAAATATATATATAAGGTTAAATATATTTATTTCTAAATTTTAGGTCATGTGCAATTTAAACTTACTTTTCAAAACGTGCATTAATACCTTGAACTTTGCAACTGCAAAAAACCCATACTTTTCAAATAGTGCAAAACTTTAAGTTATAGCAGGGTTTTGGGTTGCACACAATAAAAAAATCAATAGGTTAATTACACATAATATTCATAGACAAGGTGTCGAGTTGCACAAATTAGAAACATCAGGGGTTAAGTGCAGAAATATTACCTTCATTAGTTACCAAAATTATACTAAGGGGTGTTTTGCACAATTTGCAAAGTTCATGTGTCTCGATGCACATTTTGAAAAGTCAAGTGTAAATTGCACATGATCTAAAATTCAATTGGATAAAATGCATTTATCCCATGTATATATTGATAATTCAGCATAGAAGATAACTACATAAAAATAAGCCACAAGTTTATTTACACAAAAATGTTGTTTGGTTCTTTTTCTTTTTATGAATTCAAATACAAAACATCCAAACTCTTCTGACTAAGCAATGTAGTTAGTGTGGACAATTGTGCATCTGTATGGGAAAAATTATGAAGTGTGGCTCTTCTTTCTTAAATTTACATGTTTTGAAGTTGTAAGAACATGCTCTTGCACATCTTTAATGAGGCCAGTTGAACATTTACACTGTGTTTAAGATGCCAACAGGCTAGGCCATAGGCCGGAAGGCCACTTGGCCTATTCCCATCCCTACATATGGCACGTGACATATACAAATAGGTATATTCACGGGTTTTGAAACTTCATGCATATTTATCAGGATCTTTGGAAAACCCGTCGATAAATGTAAAAGCCATGTGGCACGAAACGGTTATAGATTAGATGGGTTTACGAACTATTTTTTTAATATTTATTTTACCAACGAATTTATCAAGGAGTCATTTTTAATTTAATTTTTTATTCTTTTAATGTTACCAACAGGTTTTCCTATGACATTTGAATTTTGTGGACATTGGGGCAAGGACTCTTAGGATTCCAAGAACCTTTCGATAATCTGTTGGTAAGACACATATAATGAAAGAAGAACCTTCTTCCCTTCATTCTGAACCATTGTCTCTCCCTCCCCCCTCTCTCTCTCCCACCACCATTGGCATGCCGCCGTTGGTCGAGTCTGAGCCTTCATTCGCGAAGCCAAGCTGCGATCTAGGTATGTTTTTAAGCATTATAATATAATTGGTTTAGATTTTTGGTTTGGCTTAGTTTTTTCTGTCATTTCCTGTTGTCATAGTTTGAGTTTTAATACATTGGAGAGGGATTGTTATTACTATTTTGTTAATGTAGGAGTGAAATTAGAAGGAGGGAGCACTAATAGTGTTTGAAGTGGGAGAGTATTGGTTTTTTTCTTCTAAAGTGTGTGTTGTTTTTCAAGTTTTCTAACTGTATAAAATTAATGTGTTTGTTCTTTTATATTTTCAAGATTCAATTGGGTTGTGTGATGGGAGCTTTTGATTGTTTATTTTGCACTTTGCATATATAAGTCAATGAAATCTTTGTTATTTGTATGCTTTAATATGTATGTAGGATAGAAACTTATGATTTCTAGTATGAAATTATAGAAAATTGGGATTGCATCATCTAAAGGAAAGGCGTAAGGTCCTTCCTTGACTTGTTTGCATTGTTTGCTTAGAATTTGATTATATGCATATTGTGAAGTTGTAAGGGGGGTTGTGTTGTAGAATGATTTTTAGGATTATATAAATTGTATATAATTGTTAAGTGGAGATGTCAACATTTTGTGAAATTTTTCTTAGGCGAAGTAATTGAATTAAAAAAATTTAAAGATTGTGTTTAATTTAAAATTAATGAGATACGTCTAATTTAATTAACGAGGAATCTATGACAAATTAGTTAATAATGTGATGTTAAAAAATTGTAAGGTTTAGGATTACTCATGCACAATGTTTCCTTTAAACCAATCGTGAATGTATGATAGATTGCACCCTAATAGAGGAGGGATTAAATTGCAATTCTATGAGGGTGTTGAACAATTTATATGTAACATGTCAAACACAATAGTTCATTGGTGAGGCAAAAGTTAAGTGTCCATATAATAAGTACAAATGTTGGAATTATTTAGATGCAGATACCTTTAGAGTTCATTTGTACAAGTGGGGATTCATGCTAACTATTGGATTTCGATCAAGCATGGAGAAGTAGTTAATGCAAGGAGTCAAGTGGGTATGTTCAGGTTGGAAGTAGTTCTGGTGGATCCACATAGGTCAACAAATATGGGTAATGTGTCATGGAAGAAATTGAGACATCATAAAATGGTTTTTGATGCTACTAGTCTAGATTTTGTGACGCATTATTCTCAACTTTTACTTGAGGAGCCCAACCAAGATACTTCTAGATTTTATTGTTTATTAGAGGCTGTAAATCAATTTTTATGAGATGATTGTGTGCCCTTTAAGTTGTCATTAGCAGTTTGGATGTTGTCTATTAAGTCTTCAAGGGAACCAAAGTCAAAGTTTTTTTTATCAATGGGTTACACTAATCAGTGAGCTAATTTTGAATCCTTATAATTCCAAAAAATTTTTATAAAGCTAAAAAATTAGTTTCTAAACTTGGATTAAAGTAAATAAAGATTGACTATTGTTTGAAAGAATGCTTCTTGGTGCGCTTCAAAACAACCAAAATAGACAAAATAGTCAATGTCTCCTTTATGGTGATATGTGTCCAGAAAGTCACAAGCTTTTCTTATATTTTTTTTCCTGGTGATAAAAAAATTATGGGGAGGTGAAGTTGCCCTCGTTCAATGTCAGGACTTAGGGCATAGCACAAGCCTTGGCAAGGGCTTTATAATGGAACGCCAAGACAGTGAGATGAGACCTATTGTTGTTTAGGAACATTACATGCTACATGCAAAGGTGCAGCCCCAACTCTTCGTGTGGATTCTAGAACGACTAGAATTTCAATAGTGGCACAAACAAGTACATCAAGTCGTACAAGTTGTACAAGTAATAAAACTGTGCATAAAAGTGTCATTTTCCACGGAAATTGACGTACCAATTTCCTACTCCAAACATTATCTAGGCATCAAATCCAAAGTTACAAATTCAAATTTGAAAGAATCAAGGGACAGTGCTAAGATTTTGATTTCACCTAGTTCTTTCTTTGAATAATTGAGTTTCAAATCTAATGAGGATTTATCTATTTGATTTATGGAGTTTTCTGTATTAATACCCAATTCCTCCACATATCAATCATCTTTAATCCCTTAAACAAGTCATTCCTTAACTTGGACCCTAAGGTTAAA
The DNA here is from genome assembly GCA_030441495.1 of Dalbergia oliveri. Classification (NCBI taxonomy): domain Eukaryota; kingdom Viridiplantae; phylum Streptophyta; class Magnoliopsida; order Fabales; family Fabaceae; genus Dalbergia; species Dalbergia oliveri. The sequence goes on from JAMLFY010000012.1 coordinate 15,236,458, forward strand.
GATTTTAATACTCTATGAAATCCCCATGGAAATATCAATCTTTATTTCTAGATAATCAATAATTATGGTTTTTATCTCACGTTTAAGTTGTGTCAATTTTCCAATAATTGTCAACTTTTCTCATAATATCAATTCATGGGTCATCAAGCTACAAAAATAGTCAGAACAAAGAAAAAATCTCAATTGAAAAGAAGAACATTCATTAAGTAATAATTGAAGAAAACTCAATGTGCTATCACCCCAACATAGATTACATTATCACCATAACACACAAAGGAATTTAATCACTAAACATGTTTAAAACATTCAAATCTAATGAATGAAAAAAAAATCCCAAACACGAATCAAGAGAAGAGAAGAAGGATGGAGGAAATCAAATGGATGAATCTTTTCCTTGATGTGGCCATGCACCAAACCCTGGTACTCCTTGGCCAAGACGGCCAAAAGACCCCCTTCATTCTTAAGAAGTTTCATTTATAGCTCTTCTCATATTGTATGATTTTTATTAAGCATTAATTAATTATAAAGAATGGACTCCAAACATGTATAATATTGTGCACCTCATAGGCCCCCAAAAATAACTCAAATTGAGCATGTTCGCGGGACATACGACGGAGGGGCCATACAATTCATATTTTGGTAATTTTTGACACTGTTTTATAGATGGTCTCACAACCCTGTTCATGGGAAATACCACAAAGAGGGCTGTGGAATGTTCTGATAGCACACAATTCAGTCACATCTTTTGTCTTTATGACCTTCTATAGTGTGATTCAGGCTTTGACATCTCCATGAAAATTGTAGTTTTGTGTCTTAGTTTTCCAATGCATTTAAAATAACTTCAATTAGACTCATATAGCTCTAGATGTGGATGATTTAGTGCAGCAAATCAAAATTGCTAGGATTGAGGATATATTGCATCCTTTTGTCTTTATTCCATTTTTTTTCCTTGAATACTTAAAAATTAGGAAAACTGTCCAATAGTAAAGTTGTAGATATTTTTCTTCTTTTCAAGACGTATTGAATCACCAAATTCGGAGTTTTGGAATGAAATTCATGGAATTTTCTTCACGGTGTGTTTTGATTATGTGGAAGCATAGGACTTATACTACTTCAATTTCACTCTCTAACTTTTCATATGACAAAATAGTGCATATATGATCTTGAATCCTCATTTTGCACATAAATATAACCAAATAAATATAAACATGAGGAATAAGCCAATTTCTAATAATTTGGCTCATAAATGATTGATTTTACGAAGCAAATCACTTAAAATTATGTCAAAATTAGTAATAGATATGTGTCTTTTTCAAAAACATCAAATTTGCTCGGAAAGGTGGGAGTACCAACCATGTTGAATATTATAATAAAAGCATAATTTTTAATAGGGAAAAGTGTACACATATGTTGATAAAAAATAGTTGAAATAGCGTTCTTGCTTTTTTTAAATCATAATATTATCAAAAGAGTGTAAAGTGGCATCGCATTGGATAATTAGGGACATATTAGTTAGCTTGCATTATGCTACAATAGAGCTTGTGGTCTCAGCGACTATATATTGATTCATCCATGTGTAATATGTATATTTTGCAACAGAGAAAGTTCATTCATGTGCTAGGGCTCTCTACCTCTTTTCTCTCCACTCTTCTCTGTCTTTGTATCCCTTCTCTAATATCTTATACTATCATTAATCAACCTTTTTTTTATTTTTCACGGAAAATTCTGAAGACTTCGTGTCCAAGAAATAAATATCATAGTCAGAAAACACTATATAATTGATAACCAATTTATCTATTACCCTGTATAGTGGAATTACTGCTAGTGAGCATACTCAGCAAAAGATGAACAATTTGCATATATTTAATATGATGATTGTTCCCCTGCATTCGTCAATCAATGCCTATGCTACAGTTGGCCGCATGCTCCCTTCTCTCCAATGACCATACTACCCCATCAATGACTAAGACCACAATGACCATGCCACCATTATTGGCACAGCCCCAACCCAACCACGGCTCATTGTGGATCGCCTGTGTTTGGCTCCGAAGACCTGCCCGCTGAGAATGAGGTTAGAAGGATGGCGCCGTGATCGCAATCAATGACGAGCAGTGAGAAGCACTTCCCTACTCCGTGGTAGCGGTGGACACCGATGACCATCCGGACGGTGCCGATGGTTCAAAGAAGCAGCAATTAGCATCGTAGAGCACACCAGCACTCATCGTGGGATGCTACAAACACCAGCAAGCACTAAGCACTATGGGATACAGCAGTGGTGTGTAAGATTGTGCGACAATGGTTGTTGGAGGAGGTAGAGGTGGGGGAGTGAGGGTGGGAATAGAGGAGGAAGGCAATGAGTGACGTTTAGCCACATTATTTTTACATTAACCACGTTTATAAAATGTGATTAAAAGTAAATGTATTACTACATTGATCAATAGGTAATAATCCGCCCTTTAATATAATAAAAAAAGAATTTTGTATTACAGTAGGTAGATAACGTTATCACGTCACCAATTCGCACATCTAGTTGGTGGAATCCCGGGTATCTAGTCTTTTTAGGTTTTTCTTGTTCAGTGGCAAGGATAGAATCTTAGGTATTCACGTTACTTCAAGAAACAGGTGACGTGGCAAGGATATTGTTCAGAGCGCAATCAAACCGTACGGACGTACCTTGCAGAGTTTTTCAAATATCTATACGTTAGAGTCTTGTTAATAAATACTTTATGTGATAAAAATTAACAAATATCTTGCATAAAAAATATTTAATATACTAAATAAAATCTATGTTTCAAATTAGATTTTTTCAATTTCTTAAACAATCCACTTCATTATTAGAATTTAATTTCTATATATTTATGGTATCAACTAACTTTATACTTTCAACTACCTGTCACTAGTTGTAATTTCAATGAGATTCTACTTATTGATTATGCTTATCAACAAAATTTTATATATTACACAAAAGTTTATTTTTATGCACCGATAATATAAATTATACAATTAACCAGTAAAAATTCAAGATAATATCAAATCAAGGTTAATAGTTATTAAAATGAGTAGTTATTTAGAATGATTTGTCATTGTCAATGTATAGATTAAACTCATTATACAATGAAATTCTAGCTACTACGTACAATGGAAATTAATTCGTTCAATTCATGGATTTATTTTGATTAAATACACATTTTAGTCCTTAAATTCTTGTTGTAACACTTAAATCTTTCAAAGATTGAGTATATATACTTTAGTCTTCAAAAGGTTTTATGTCAAACATATTAAAGATTAAAGTTTAGTTTTTATATACTAATAGTGTAAAATTCTTTTACACTATCATTCAATCAAATTTTTTCATTTGTATGACTAATGTTTAAAAGATTTTTTTATTTTCTAAGGTATTCACTGTCATAACACAGTGATTAATCTCTAAACTGTAAATCTATTTAAGAGGATAGGCATTAACCACAAGTTGTATTAATATTATTTAAAAGATTAAATGAATATATTTTAATCTTAAAAAGATTTTATGTTGTTACATACTTACTTTTACCTGAAAAATCATATAAATATTATATTCATAAAAAATATATATTAAAAGCTAATTTTTCAAGCATTAAAAGTTAGGGTTTAATTTTTATTATTGAAATATATAAAAAATTTTATACCATAATTCAATCATATATTATCACATTAACAAAGATGATTGAGTTTCACATCACTAGTTAAAAGAAAAATCTTTTATAAAGTGTAAATTTAGATGATTTGATTTCAACCACAACCTTTTTGTAAGGCTTCAAGTGGCACATTCTAAATAAAATAATGGAGGTAAGGAATTTGCTTTATTTTGCTTGAACCAGTAATTGGCTAAAAATGATCGTCCACTCCAATACGCCACCATGACTCATGCTCTACATATATTGTCTTTAAAGCTCCTGATGGAGCACCGAACAAGTGTAGGTGTGGCTTTATCAATATATAATGGCATCTATTCCTAAAGTTATAGCAGAAAACACAAGCACGAAATCTATAGAAAAACGGTCCATTTATGATTCGTTTGAAGCTAAATTGGAAAGAATCTTTCATTATAAATGTCCTCGAGAATAAAATTATATATATAAAAAAGAAAACTTGTCGGCATTTAACAAGGATCTAAACAGTATTATAATAGAAAAGAAAATCTTAGATTTGATATCTATCGATAGATTTTTGTTAATAAAGAAAGTGTTGCTGTAAATTATACTGTACCGAGCATAAAATGAAAGAATCTTGTTGCCTAACCTCTGAATTAAAAATATATTTCAGATTTTCTTAATTAACTTTGATGAAAACCACTATAAATTCGTGAGATCCAGGAGCCTTAGATCCAACCTGCAACAAACATTCTACTAATACATTTTGCTTTAGTTCTCTTCGGCTGCCATTGGTTCAAACTTCTTGGAAGAGTCAGTATTGGATCAGGATCTGGTAATCTGCATCTGAGGATTAAAACGAGAACTTTATTGTGTCTAGTCCTAGGACAAGATTATCTCTTCCTTATGATCAATAAAGAGCATTAAAGCAAACATCATCATTTGTTTTATTATTTGTGTTTATTGTATTGGAATGCAGTGCTGGTTCCATTAAGGTGGTGCTGGTTTAATTTATCATTGCTGGGGGAAAAGATAGTTTCCATTCTCTTCATCAATGGATAATATGACATGCTGTACAGGTAAAAGAACCACCATATACGCACCCAAAAAAAAAAAAAAAAAAAGAAGCACCATATATAAGTCATACTTAACAAGTTTTTGACATTAGCCATGTAGAAAATATTCATGAGAATGATGGTGTCTGATATATTATTACTTGAGTTCTCACTTCAAAAACTGTTTGCAAACACAGCTAGACACAGGAAGAGCAAATAGATATCTTATTCTCTGCAAACCTAAACAGAAATAATTGGGGTGCACAGTATTTTTTTTTTTTTTAATTGTATCTCCTCCTTTGATGTATTTCCTTTAAAAAAAGGTTTAAGCTCATGTAAATCAGCAATAGACAGCCGAGGTTCTTTTATAGAATAATAATTTATGAGTTTAATGTTAATATGCACTTATAATAGACTTTTGTATTATTTTTCAATCTAATCATTCTCTTTGCATATAATAACTTTTTAAGCACGGGATAAGAGGCAATCACTAATATGTAATAATACATAATTAATTAGATAATAGTATAAACTTTTTTTTTATTATGCATCAATCAAAAACTAAATTCATGGTTTAATAGAATTTTAGGGTTAACCACTATATCTAGTTTTATGAGTCCACTCCTCTAGCTTCAAGGTGCGTTTGGTTGTGATTATTTTGGTTAATAATCACTTTTTTGCCCAAAAAATTACTTTTAGTATATTTGGACAATTTTTAAAAAATAATCAAAATAAAAAAAAATCAGTTTTCAGTTTTTTAGTTAAATATAAAATTTAGCTTTCTTAATCACTTTTTTTAAAATCTGAAACAAACGCACTCTTATTACCCTAGCTACTTTAATCTATCTGAAGTCTATATATCTCATACGCGATGATGTGTAATTATGTAGAAGAATTGTCTTCGCATGTAGAAGAATATGAAAATATAGATGTGTAATTAAAATAATCTTTGCCAACCACATAATTCCCTCCTGATCCATGTGATTCAACAAGTTTGTCCTGTTAGAATCTAAAATCATACATGTGTTTCAACCCATTAGTATAGTCGAATCTTTTTTGTAGACAATATGGGGGTCATGGCTGGGATGAGAATAAGCGGCTGTTGCTAGCCTATTTTTTTTAACAAATAAGTCAGGCTCAAACATTTTAAAAAGCCTATAATTTAGATAAAGAGATTAGGCCTAGGCTCTCTAGGAAGCCTATTGACTTGGTAGGACAGCCTGTTTATGTATATATTTATGTGTGTGTGTGTGTGTGTGTGTGTATTTAGGATTCAAACCCAACCCAAGGTCATGAACATTGATAAAGACTACAAACCATTGCACTAACTAACATGTTTGTTAATAGTTTACCCAACTAATATAATTATATTTGATTTCAAAAATAAACTAATCAAACAATTTAGAAATTAGATTAAGAAGGCTATAGACTATCACAACTCAACTCACTTTAGACGTTACAAACCCTAAACCCAATTTAGAAGCCCCTCTCGTCTCCTCTCTCACTCTTAGAAACAAAGCCGCCACCCTGGTGAACTTTTGCATTTTTCTTCCTTTTAGCTCCAAGCTCCTTACAGAGAGTTTATAGCCTTTCTTTTGATATTTTTGCACTCAATCTAATGCTCCTGTATACAAAAACTATACTCAAATAGACAGGTTAAATCAACAAGCTTTATTTTCATAATTATTCCAAAAAACAATGCAATAGTTAATGATTCCACAATGAGGAACAAGTTAACAATCATTATTATTTTCATTAATAACTCATCAAAACTTATGCAAAAAGCTAAGGTTTAGAAGTGGGATAAATGGCATAAATGCCCCTTATTACGCCCCGTATGCACTAGCCTTGCACGCATGCACCACCGTCCCTCACACACAACCGTCGCACGCATTGCACCAGTCTCGCTCACACGAACCAACATCGATAACTGCTACACTCCTCTTCTTCACTCTTCACACACCAGCTCGAAGAACCGTCGTCATTGACGGAAGCCACATAGTGATGCGAACTCCAGATCTGACCAATAGTACTGAGATGAAGAAGTCCAACAGAATCAAAGAAGTCTAGTCTAGGAAAACCGAACAAGTTCAACAGATTTGATATGTCTGTAAGCTCTATTTTTTGTTTTGAATAATTTTTTTCTCTGTTTGAATAAAAAAATGAATACCAAGCCATGTTCATTCCAATCAATGTAAAAAATCCCTTTTTCCATCACTTCAATTGTAAAGTTGCTATTGCCTTTTTAGCTTTTGAATCATGTGAGTATTCGATCTTTTTTCTTTGTTTGATAGGTCTCCGTAAGCTTTGATTCATTTTTTTTCCCTCTGTTTGATGATTTTTCCATTTGTTGTTCTCTCTTTTTTTTTTTTTTGATTAACTTTGATTAAAAAAAAAAATTGCTCTCTTTTTGTTCTCTGTTTGATCCCCTTTTAGCTTTGATTCATTATGTGAGTATTCATTTTTTTGTTTCTATTCGGAAATCAGAATCACTGAATTTTTAAGTAACCTAGCCACAATATATGGGTAAAAATTAAAAAGAAAATAATAAATTGACATCTACAGATTCTCTGAGCACAGTGTTAAAAGACTTTGGCTTGTTTAGACCTTTTTAAGGGGGTGCTATAAGGCTTAGCCCTATTTAGACCCACATAAAGGCCTAGGCCTTAAAGTCTATTATATGATCTGCAATAATTTTTTTTTTGTCTATATTTTTAAAATAGGCTTTGTAAATAAGTTTTAGGCTAAGTCAAGCCTCTCCGAAGGTCAGGCTAGACAAAAAATAAAATTTATAATAGGTAATAGGTCATGTTCAAATCCAGTATTCTTATTACATGTTTGGTCTGTTTAGGACGTGACTTTGGCCTAATCCATTCTCACTTCTAGCCCCAAATTTTTTCTAAAAACCTAACTTATATATATATATATATATATATATATATATATATATATACAAGGGATTACTAACCTTCACATGTGGAGGTTAGCATTGTTCACATTGGACAAAATAACCCACAATCATATTTTTTTGTCGGTTTATGATTATGAGTGGTTTTGTAATTTTTTTGTGCCACATGAATTATTACTTCGATACTTTCTCTCAATTAATGTCCTTTCTTTACTATTTCTCTCACCGTAAGGATCTATTTTTTTTATTTTTTCATGAATAATATATAAGTATAGTATCAAAGTTTAAGTAAAAATATTATATAATAAATAAATATGTTTAAAATTAATTTGACAAATATTTCTTAATATAATTCCCATTAGTTTGTCATTTTTTAATTTGTGTATATATATACTCAAAGAAAAAAGATATACGAACTGACATTTTTAAAAATAACAAAAAGGAGCGTTTAATTATTAAAACAATATTTATATAAAACAGTAAGCCAACATAACGTTAACATAAATATACTCATAACAAAACATTTCACAAAATATTCTTAACGCAATAAGGTTGTTTCTGATTTAAAATTTTAATATTTTAAAATAAAAAATAATGAACATTAAATATATTTTTATGAAAAATATTAAATAAAATTTAAATTTATTCATTTTAATGGGTTACAGGTATGGTTGATATATTTTGGTTTTTATTTCACAATTTTTTATAACCATTAAAATGTCATGAAAATGAGAAAGAATATTAATTAGACAAATCAAAATAGTAATTAATGCACATGAAATAAAATTACAAAATCATCCTAAACTAACATGTTTCATTAAATAAGAGGAGTGGTTTGTTAATCCAAATGAACCTCTACATGAAGATGTGGAGGTTATCATTTCCCATCTATATATTACTCTACATAGATGATATACTAATTTAAATAAATAGGTCTTTCTAACTTGTAGGTTTTTTTATTAACTTAAGATATAACTAAAGATAAAAAAGATTACATCACAATTAGTATCATTTTAGAGTAAAAATATTTTTTGTTACAATACTAAGTAATTATAAGAGTTTAATAACAGGTTTAATGATCAAGTAATGGGTTTATTGAGCTCATTTGGATAAGCTTCTATGAGGAAAAAAAATACTTATAGAATTTTTTTAACATGTTTGTTTGTGGTTCTCAAAAGAAACAGAAAATATTTAGTTTTTTTTTATAAACAGGTAGGAACATATTTCTGGTAGAAATAACATAAGCAATGGAAAAGAGAGAATGTTGTTGGTTATTTATTGAAATTAATTGAATTATAAATTTATCCTAAAAAAATTGATGGAAAAACAAAAAATAAAGTTCAATTAAATAACTCTCTCCACTTATCCTATTTAAATTACAAATCATATCTTTAATTGTAATTTTATCTAAAAAAGTACTTCTGTATCTATTTCATCCAAACAGTTTAACAATTTTTAATTGTAATAAAAATACTTATGCAGTTACCTCCAAACGTAAACAAAATTTCTACTTTTCTTTTAATTCTGCTTTTGCTTGTGCTTTTAAAATACTTCTCTCAAAATTTTAACCAAATGAGCCCTTTAATTCTAAGTTCTACTTTATATAATTCTTAACGATGCTTACAAAACTTGTGACATTGTTAGGTGTATATTTGGAAGCGCTAGGAAACTGTTCTTTTTTTTTTCTCTCGATAAAAGTTGTTTTGAAATAATTTTTCATGTTTGGATAAAAAGTTTGAATGAATTATAAGTGAAAAAATAAAAGTTTGAATGAATTATAAGTAAAAAAAAATATAATTTTAAGTGTAAAATCCATTTATGAGGAGCACTGAAGTTGTTGATGACGTACATAAGTGGATACATGTTTTTTTTTTAATCAATACTTAAGGCTAACATCCAATCCAAGAGAGATTTTATTAGTGTTGTCTCTAATTAATAACTAATATTACCTCAGCTCTTAAATAAGTGTTTATTTTGATAATTTTATTTTTCAACAAGTAATTGTCTATTTTAGAAATCTAGGAAATATTAATTTTTTCCCTACTATACCCTTGTTAAATGATAAGCGAAGGAGAGGAAGTAATTAAAGAAAAAAGAGAGAAGATAATAGTAAGGATAATTTAGTAAAGCATGTCTAAATTATTCTAAAATTAAGATTTTGTTAATCATTTTTTCAATTCATATGCATATTTAAAACTGAACATTTATTTGAGAATAGAGATAGTATAGTGTTTTCTTCAGCATATTGTTTTTAATCTATTTCATAAATTAAACATATTTTTTTAAGGAGTAATGATATTTATACTCAAATCTTGAACTCATTTTAGACTTATTAAAGAGGGAGATATAGATACAAATATGTTTAATTACACAGGAGAAAATGTAATGAGCCCACCAGCTTTATCTCTATATCTCTTATCTCTTAGGGAGTTTAAAATGGATCAAAATTTGGAGTACAGCTATCATTTCTCAAACTTCTAGAAGTGGATATCACACAATTTGTATAACACAGCAGGGATGGCTCTTTCGCAGCTTAAGCACCTTAATCGTATGCCCATTTGGTATTTCTCATTTACATTGCGTAGGATTATAGTAAAGCAAATCTTGACCTAAAAAACAAGTAGTAAAGTAAATCAATACAGATTTGGACCGCCAATTACACCATAGGATAGGCCTATATGAAAAAAAAACTCAGTTTGTGATCCAAAAGATGTAGAACAAGTCATTTTATAACTTGTAATATAGCAGCTGCTTCAAAAGTTCCCGAACATCTAACAGTCTGAAAAAGCCATTTTTTTTCTTTCAAAATCATGGATATTCTCTTATTGGAGTTAATTCTATTTGAATTGGGTAGGATTACTAAAACAGAAAAGTTTTCCATTCTAAATTTTAACACACTTGCATACCCAAAACTCGACTATGAAACCTCTAGTTAAGCTAAAGAGCCACTTTATAAGATACAGTGCAATTGTTTTTTAGAAAGAAAAAAAAATTGAAGCACCAAAGAGAATAGATAATAGAAATGAACATATCTTAACCAATTCAAACATATACGCACATTTTTACATATAAATGAAAGAAAAGTGTAATTTTCATGCATTTTCAATTAAAATTTTTCATTTGCATAATTTTTTAAGTAATAGGTAGAAGAGTTAATTATTATGATTGATATGTCAATATATACATTATATAATTTTATAAAAACTTTTACACCGTCAATATATAAAAATTAAATTCACAAAAGAAATTATTGAATGTTGTTAAAATATAGTTAATGTATGGTTTTATGAATTATTAGTAATTTTAAATAATTAATGGAAATCAATAGCAAAAGTTTGATTTAAAACATATACTAAATATATATCTGAAGAATATATACTAATTTCAAACCTAGGCGTTAATCAATTGACATGATGCATATATAGTAAAAAACAGACAGACATAGCCAAATGAAACGACAATTAAAGATTCCATAATGTGCTCTGACAGATCCATCATACTATATTATATCCAATTATATATGGGGAATACAATATTCATATGATAATAATAGCCCAAGAATAGAATCCCATCGACCTATGTGCAAAAAAAATCAAATCAAATCCCATTATGATGGACATAACTAGATACCATCCTTCGCGCTTAAAAGAGTTTATGTGAAAAATCTTACAAAAGCAGGAAAAACACATTTTTTTATTAATTTTCCACAAAAGCGGAAACAATAAAGAACTTTCTTCGTTCCACTTTCTTTCAACGTGAAGCTTTGCAACATTGGTGCTGGATAATTTGGTCCATATTTGTTTTGAAGCATTCGATGGTCCGCATATTTTAGTCATTAGATTGGCTTTTTATTAAAATTGAAGGGTTGAGAATCAACCCGATTTTTTAATTTTTAAAATTAAGAAAGCGACAAAAGTTTTTTGTTTTGCTAACTAAGAACCGGTGATTTTGCCATTCGTGGACTCTGGGTAATTGCCGCGATTTTCTGCAACATGCCCATACGACCAACGTAAAGAGATTGAACACCACCTTAAACAATTTTATCGACCCCAACATATGCTCATTAATCTAACACAAAAAAAAAAAATTCAAACCACGAAGTGCCCGCCTTGCACTCATTTATCCCTTAACCATGTGGTTGGGGTTCAATCTCCACCCATTGGAATGGAGTATATTTCATGGCCAGCCGCTTCTTCTTGAGAGCTTTGAATAGGGAATTCATTGTTATTAACAATCAATACCCCATTTTGGTCAAAATATGAAAAATAAAAATTTTCACAGCCCAAATATAATATCAAACTACTTGCAGCAATATAGCGTCAATGAGCATTTAAAGGCAGGAAGATGTAGGGTTCGCCAAGTGGAACCCAAACAATAATAGAGGAGATGATCTCGAACTTATGGCTAATGATGTTAAGGGAGCAATTGTGGTGGATCGATTTGACATCAACACAAGTGAATATTGGAATAACTATGCATATTTACAAGTGATATATAATTTGTCCGTAAACTCCCAACCCCATCCTAATTTAACAATTCCTTTAAGGCTACGAAATTGCAATAAGTTGCTAGTGGCTCATTGTTATTGGGTAGTGGTTAGAGAATTTGTTTTATGGTAAATTGTGTCTTTCAATTAGTTACTCAAGATGAACGTGTGGAACACTTTAAATGGTTTCAACCAAGTCTTTTTCTCAATGGAGGTTCTTCTTTGGATTTGAGTGATAATGTTGAGTTAATACCAGTAAAATTGCAGAGAATAGAGGAATTGGGACTTATTGTTGACAATTTTCACAACAACATATGTGGTGAAATTGACCTGAAAAAATTCTCCACTATTTGAATAGCTGGCAGTGCTAATTGAGGTTCGGAAGTATGTAGAGCTTGAGGATGATTGGATGGTGAGAGATTCTAGCGATACTTCCGCAACCCCTTTTTACAGAGGAGAATCACGTTCATATTCTTCAAACCCCTTTTATCTATGGTCACATTGACTTTATCTGTAAATAAAAAATAAAAAGGACTTACTTGCAATATTAGAAAATTGGGCATGGCTTGTGTTTTGAAAATATTTTTAAGGACCATGACATGCTCCAAAAGTGGTGGCGGACCAACATAACCTCCACCTTGCAACATTAGCCGTTCACCTACAATGATGTGGTGTGGGTCCAAGTTAGTTGAGTGTATGTGGTAGACAGTGGCTATTGTAATTTTTTTTTTTCTAATTATTGTCACTCCCATTTAACTAGCATTTTATGTATATATTCTATAATATATTTTTTCTTATAATTAGTAAAATAGTTATATATTGATATTCTAATATTATTTAAAACCATTATTATAAATATTTTTAAAAAAATTTGTTAAAATTTTATCATCTGTTCTTCTAATTTTTTTTTATTTTGCAAAAAAAATATTACACGAACAATATCTTTCCATTTTGGAAAAAGCACATTTTTCCTTTAATTAACATAACCAGCTAGTAAGTATATTATATATATATTTTTTATAATATATATAACATTTAGGTTGGTGTAGATGTACACAATATATATATATATATATATATATATATATATCATACCATCAAACATTTATAAAATTTTAGGTAATATTGAATAAAAATATTATACTAGTATTCGTGACATCAATCTCTCATTATTAAAAAATTTTAATCTATTATTTTGTTTCTTATAAATTAAAGTAACATAATACATCAAGTTAATCATTTATTTAATGAGTTACGAGCAAGAGTATTGTTAAGATTTCAATGATCCGTGAAATCAAATGTTAATGTTAGATGTGCAAAAACAAGTGAAATTGCATGTGGATTTGTATTCCACTTAACTAACCAATCCTTTAGTTGAGCCTAAGTTTCATTCTCATGTATTGTAAGAAGACCATCACTCAAAATTGTCTCCAACTTTTTGCACACCACACCAGAATATGTGTAAGGTTGACAGAACAATTGAATTAATTAAAATATTTATGATTTATATATCATTTAATAGATTTTTTTTTCAAAAGAAAAACAATAAGGTAAAAAACTGCTTCTCTTCGGTTTTAAAGAGTTGGAGCCTCTTGTATAATATATTATCAGAGAAAAATGAAACATATTTACTGGTTATGTTTTTGGCAAGCTGGAAAAATAATTAGTGAAATATATTTATTTTGAAAAATGAGAAACATATATAGAAGCCTACTAAAAAAATATTAACATAATTTTATTGAAATATTTATAATAATGATTTTGAATAATATTAGAATAACAATTATAACTAGTTTACTAATTTGTGAAGGGGAAAATGGCATTTTAGGACAATTACATAAAATAAAATAAAAAGTTGAGTTGGAGGGACAATAACAAAAATGGAGTGGCAACATCCGCTTTTGACGATGGAAAGTGATTAAGCAAGTTTTTAAAAAGATAAAATGTACGACTCTGAGGAGGGGTTGGTGGAGTAAAGCATGAAAGGATCTTTAATTCAGGAGGTTTTCTCTTTTTATTAAACCATCATGTTATCATCCTTTCCCTCCTGTTGTAAAGCATATTTTATACTTTTCTCAAAAAAAAATCATTTTAAAGACTGAAGTAATATATTTTATTTGTGAATGATAGTGTTTTGAGGAAAAGTTTATTGTTGAATGTATATATTACAATTTACAACAACTAAGTCTTATTTTGTTAATTGAATTGGATACATATATAGTTAAGATATAATACTATTGTTGTTAGAAAATATTATTTATACTTATGGGATGTGATACAAGGTATCGACTTACACCTCATCTATCATTGGATTATGTGTTACTTAACGAGGTTTACACACAATGAATGTACAGAACTATAGTCCACAATATATTAATTCTATAAGGACAAATAACACAACACTTGTTATTAATTCAAATCACTAAAATCTAAATATCTTTTAATAGTTTTAGTTATGAATTTTGCTGGTTTTCATCTACCTCCGCTATTAAACTATCATTAGAAGGGATCATTATTTAGGTGTCTAATTGTACCTTAAAAGACTAGTCTTTCACCCGTCAACTGAAAAAGATACTTTGAGAAATAAATATATGTACATAAATTAATGAAGTTTAATTTACGTGTTAATCCATTTAAATTTGATTTCATGAATAAAATTTATGACAATTCTATTTGTGATATATTAAGCTAATTGATACAACTAATTTTGTAACGTGTTTTCTATTTAAATTTAAACTTTGAATTGGTGAAATTTTTAACATTGATATGATATATGCTTAAATGCTTAAGGGTTACTATTTATATATGATTTGTGACTTGGTTGGGTTAGTAAGTAAGGATTGCAATTGATAATTGTTTGCGGGATTCCCCCGTTGGGATCCTCTTCAAGGAATTTTTCCACAGAAGCAGGGATGGGAACAAAAGTCTCGGGAAAGGAGACAAGACTACACCCCTCGCCTTGCAGAGATCCTCATTTTGAGGGCATTTTAGTAACTTTATATATGTTAGATTATTATTCTTAAATGAAAAACACAGAAAATCCTAAGTCACCACTGCATTGCGTCGTTTGGTTTGTGATGCGAAGATAAAAATACAAAAACACTAAAAACAAAATCTTATTTGGTAGTGGAGATAGTCGAAAGAGAAATATATAAAATTTTTATACCTAAAAAAGGTAAGGACCGGACAAAAAAATAAAATTGTCTGCCCCTGCTGCTAAGTGCATTTTTCGTGGCAATTCTTGGGTTCATAACCAATTCAACCGATTCAGTTTCTGCACTAGCGTCTCCACCTAGTTCAGGCCAATCTTCACCTTCAAATGACTTGCCCATAGTTCTTCGTAAAGGTACTCGCTTTACCTGTAATGCTCAACCTACTTACAATTTCTTGAGTTATCATTGTTTGTCCTCTTTCATTATCCCTTTTGTATCATCCTTATCCCCTTTCGTCGTTTGAGACAGGCTATGATTAATGAGAACTCTGGCGGCTTAGTTTGCGAATTACACACGTCTTTATACGGTCATAGGAAATGCTCCTTGCGCATGGTTTGGCATATTTAACAAAGTCATAGAGGAATTTGGTAATGGTTTGAAGTGAAGTAGGTCACTTTGTATCAACATTCATACTCTAACAAGTGCATCAACATTGTTATATATCTGTGGACTATATTGTCATCACAGGAGATGATCATAAGGTATTGAGGGCCTAAAACAATACTTGTTTCAATACTTCCAAACTAGAGACTTTGGTCGGCTACGATATTTTCATGGGATTGAAGTGGCTAAATAATCAAGATCATGTATTGGGATTTCTCAAAGGAAATATGCCCTTAACATATTAGAAGAAACTAGGATGCTAAATTGTAAGCCCGATGACACCCCTGTGGATATGAATGTTAATTTTCCACCAGATCAGGGGGAGCCTTATTCAGATGTTGGCAGATACTATATATTAGTGGGAAAGTTGATATCTTAACTATGACTAGACCAAATATATCTTTTGTTACCAATGTTGTAAGTCAATTTCTTATTATCCTTGTGAAGGTCATTGGGATGTAGTAGTTCGAATCTTGAGATATCAAGATATATCAAAGGTTCTTCTGAAAAGGGTCTGATATATGAGAATAGAGGTCACTAAGATATTGTTGCTCATATAGATGCAAATTGGATTGATTCTCCTAGTGATAGGAGATCAACTTATGGGTATTGTGTACTCGGTGATAATTTGATCCCATGGAAAAATTCAAAGTAGAATGTGGTCGCAAAATCGAGAGAAGTAGAATATTGAGCTATGAACCTTACTACATGCAAACTTGTTTGGTTGAAACATCTACCGCAAGAAATAAAGTTTTGTAAAATCGGTCCTTTGAAACTTATTTGCAACAACCAAGCGGCTTTGCACATTGCCTTTAACTCCATCTTTCATGAGGGGACCAAATATATAGAGATTGGCTGTCATTTCATCTGCAAGAAATTTTTTTCTTAAGATATCATTATCTCCTTTTTAAACTAATGATCAATTAGCAGTGTCTTTGTCAAATCTCTTCAGGGTCCAAGAGTTTCATTTATATGTAACAAGTTGGATGAATATGATATATATCATATATGCTCCAATTTGAGAGGTAGTGTTGGAAATAGCATTGGACATTAATAACCATGTTGATTCATGTACATATGGGATGGTCATACCTAGGAAATATGCACCCTAACAGTAGTGATTAATATACCCTAGATATATATAAATATATTGGATGCTGAGCAATGGATTGCTCAAGCAATTTTACAGCAAACAAAGTCTTGTTGTTTTTCATATTTCAGCCCTTACTTTCAAGTAGTACATATTGGATTATACAAATTCATTTATTAAACCTTGTTGCATAACTGCATAACTATGAATCCTGATTGTGTAACTATACATTCTGAAAGAACTGAACACTGATTCTCGTTTCAGCTCTTCAACATCTTTTCTTTAAACTTTAGAGAGAAAAATGTTAGAAAGAAAATTGATTTTCAATTCTCATAGTACAACAAAAAAATTTCTAAGATTTGACAATTATATCCAATTTAATGATACTCAAAATAAATTTTGTGAAAATTCAATAGTCAAGACTTTGCAAAGGACCAAAGCCTTCCTTAACTATGCAATTACTAAAACTTAATTCAATACTCTCTGCTTAGCTAATCGCAATTGATGACAATGAGAAAGACAATTCTGTTTAGTTTTATATATATATATATATATATATATATATTAATAATTTTCTGAAAAACATTTTTTGGAAATTTGCTTCAAAGATTTTTTAATTCATAAAAAATATTAAAATAACTCTTTAAATATTTTTTAAATTGTTCCCATTCTTAATCTTTCAAACACGTCTTATAAATTCTTCTCACAAAAATTCAGACAAACGACCCAATATGATACTTGATCATAAGGAACTTTTGACCTTCTAGAGCAGAAGTGAGATGATTCAACCAATCACAGTCATTGATCACATTTTTTGAGCTATTGATAAATTCAATGTTTATGTACATTACCTCACATACTGTAAGTTTTCTTAGAAGTAAAACTAAATTTAAACATTTCTGCTATTCATAACATAATTCATGTGAGAAACGCAGCAGAAAACAAACATAATCAAATGCACATTTAATCATTCTAATCACCAATGAATTTTACAACAGCCTATGCTGTACTAGTTGACTCACATCAGCATCCCCAATCTCCCCTTCCCTCAAAGAATAACTGTACAAATTAATGACTTATCGTGTGAAATGGGAGATATAAAGAACTATTACTAAAACTTTTCCTTAAGGATGCCTTGACTATCATCATCACATTTCAGAAGTGTCATTCGCTGAGACATTGAATAACCTTGCCTGTTATTAAGAATATCGATGTAATTCCGAAGCCGGTAACGGTTGCTAGTCAGAGAAAATGGAGGATTGAGAATCAGGGATGGTGCTTCCACTAGAAGGAAGACTAACAGACGGACAGCTTTTGAGTACAATGCGGCTGCACTTTCCATTTCACCCATGAGCTCTTCCACCTGCCAACAATATATGAGAATATAACCTCAGGATGGATTACCAACTAAATCCTCATATTAGTTCAATCTTAATATCCGTAAAATGCCCTAGACATCATAAATTTTGTATAATCCGGTGCTGGGGACTGCGCTTGAGTAATGGGCTTAGTAGTTTGGAATGAGAGATGTAGAAAGGAGGAGTTGAGATATCACAAGTTAAGGGTGCATTTGGTTTCAAAAAATAGTTCTTAGTCTTCATTTTTTGTTTTCTTGTTTTCAGGATTTTTTTTAAGGAAATAGTGAAAATTGGAAATGAAAACTGAAAACTAGATTTTATAGTTTTCACTATTTTCTTCAAAAAATTCTGATAAATAGAAAACCAACTAAACAAAAAAAGAAAACTGAAAACTATTTTCTAAAACCAATTGCACCCTAAGAGTTTAAGAGAGCAAGGGATCTTACGAATATCCCTAACTAGTGCACTCTCGATAGGAAATACTGCACATTTCCTTTAATTTTCTTGCAAACTCTAATCCAGTTCCACCACTAGTATTATTTCCTGTTGACAATGGTCAGTGATATTTGAGAGATCCCTTGCCTGCACCTCCGAAACCCTAAACTTCTAAATTCTCAACTCCTCCCTCCTATTTCTCCAACACTCTTTATACTTCTAATTCCCAACTACTAAGGCCCATTACTTAGGCCCGGTCCCTAAACATTGGAATGTGGCAAGCTTTCTCTTTTTTTATTGTGCTACATAAGGTAATGTTTGGGAATTCTATAGACGACGAAAGGGAGTGGCCAATAATGAAATGAGATAGCAAGGCATGGGATGGAGTGGAACAAATCATGTCATCCTCTTGTTTATGTTTGGTAAGTTTGATGAAGGAGGGAAGGGACAATCCTTCCTTGACACCCCAATTTGGAAGGACAAAATTTGGGGATTTTGAGCAGCAAGGGAGGGACATGGTGTCCCTCCTTGGCCAGTCCATTCCCACCTTTTAAATTGCTCCCAAACAAGGTTTGCCATGCCATTCCACTCCCTCCCTCTGTTACCATTCTCCCAAACACACCCTAAAAGTTTATGTGGGAAGGAGGCTGTCCCGTTTGAAGGTCAAGGCATGCTACAAGCCTGCTACAGTGGAATTCATAGATAACCCAGTAATAGAAGCCCTCTAGCAAATTGAACCCAACACCTTTTGGTCGAAACTGTTTGATCCTGCCAGTTGAGCCAAACCTCAATGGTAATAGGGCATGGTTTCTATTTGTAATACCAATAGTAGGCATACAACACTTTGCTTGAAAATAACTCATTGTCCCATAAGATCTGGTGGAGCTATTTTCTCTATCTCCTCGCTTTTAGCTGTTACTAATAGCAGTGAGGAAGGTACAGGCATTCCTACAGGTTTTCTTTAAATTAGAATAAGTCCAAACCCACGTAAGACGTCAACCAAGTCCCAACTATTTCCCACAATCTCACTATGGTAAATCTAGTGTACAAAAGAAAAACTAGCAATTGCCAAATAGTTTATTGAATCTAAAATTTTATTTTTTAAGCTGGACTTCAAAACCCTATCCAAGTGGAAGAAATGAGAAGCACAGGAAATACTTACACCCCCATGTCTCCCAAAAGCAAGAGCAGATTGAAATATTGTCTCCATTGCATCCGGCATCTCTGTATTTCCTGCAATTAGGATATACATCACAAATCTTACTTTTGATAGTGGACATACATCACATTGGATTAGGCCATAGAGTCAAAACATTGGCTACCATAAATCTATGTAATAATGACTTTCATGACCATCACTCATGGTGACTGTTAACAAAAACCTTACACCCTATGCGACACACTACATGAGTTCATAAGATGTACCAAGTTTAAAAACACAAAAAATAATCAGATCTCGTTTACGAACTACTGATGGAAAACCAAACACTTTACTTCACTGACAGCATTTATCAAGCTAATCAATTGTTCATGCAAAAGATAGTTGTTTTAAGAAAGGAAGGCAAGTCAACTAGCCATTCAGCTAATAAATCAAGGGAAAAAAAGTCATACCAGGCTCAATGGCCTTGGCAAGTTCTTCAGCATGCTCAAATTCCCTCAGAAATTGACTTTCAATTTGAGATAATATATCTTGTGGCCCTTGGGTGTTTCCATCTAGGCATTCTTCCCAATCAGGACTACCATGCTTCTTGCTGGCACTCCTTCTATATCTTGAAGTTTCTTGGCTTGGACTTCCTTCCATGGCTGAGGCTGCTCGTGTATGGCATATATGGAGTGCTTGCTTCCAAATGGCAAGAATTACAAGCTGAATAGAAAATGCTTCTAGCTGCTTTCGTGCTTCCATCTTTTGAATTTTTTAGGAGGGAAAGAGGGCAATGGAGCAAGCAGAGGGAAAATTATCAAGAATTTTATGACAAAACAAAATTTCAATAAATATAATAGTAAAACAATGTGACGTAATGCCAAAGGCAACAACATCATGAGACGCACATCATGGGAGCCATAAAAGGATAACAGGGTTCAGTCATTCTCACCAAAGGAGGAGTTCCTCAAAGGCAAGTAGATAGTGCCTAATGCATAGAGCATAACTCAACAGATTTACTGTCTATGATCATAACAACAACAACAACCAGTCATTATCTAAAATACATCCCCACAGGCTTTCACAAAGTAATTTAAGACCACGATCCTGTATGAACTGATCCACATTGAATGCCTTACTAGTTGATTCACCCTAGTGTAGATAAAAGCCAAATAAAAATGCCTAGGTAACCTATTGTATAAATAAAATTTAGAATGCCCTTTCATGTACGATAAAATTACAAAGTTGCAGAGTTATATAGCAACATTTACCTTTTCATTAACTAATTCTGTGATAGCAGATGCACACTGTTGTAATGATTTAATCCTTGTCATGCAGTGAGTTGATGGCTGTTCATCACCTGTATCCATTGATCCATGTGAAGTCCCAGGAGCAGAGTCCTGACTTTCTGAAATTCCAATTTGGCCTGTGCTACTGGTAGGTAGACCAACGATTGGCATTGGAGCACTTAATCTAGTGATTGTATTAGAAGACTCTTGGGGGAAACTACCTGATCTATATGGGGAATGGCTTGGCTTTGAAGTACTCACTGAAGATGATGAAACATCCATAGGGGGCCCAGACACAAGAACATAATCTTGATCAATATTCTCTAGTGAATCTGTAACTGCCAAATTCATGGAACAAATATCGGCAGCATTACATATAACTTCAAACACCCTAAATCTAGCCATAAGAAACAGAACTGGGAAAATGAAAATCTATTTTGGTGATTAATACCTTTTGGCTGAGGGCTGGCAAATCTCTCTTCCAGAGATCGTAGAGGATCAGTGAGATTTCTTCCTGATAATTTAGGGTTATCCAATCTTTTAGCAGTGTTTTCATGTCTTTGTGCTACACTACCATATCTGGAAGTGCTATTTATGTTATTAGAGCTAGGAGATGCCGACTCTGCTTTATCTAGCTTTGTATTTAGATTTAGATCAAATCCATAAGTAGACTTCATTGAGGACTTCTTCCGTGAAAAGGAAGGACTCCCCTCAGGACCACTAGAATCATCATCTAGAAAAAAAGGTAAGCAATCCTCTTGATAATGCTCCTCAGTCCTTCTTAAAGGGTCAGGTTCTGTTGAAAAAAATCCACCTACCAACCTTGAAGAACTTCTATTCCTGCAAACCAAAATTATTATGTCTGCAAACAGAAAACCATAACAACCATAAATTCTAAGAGCCTTCCTTGTTACCTCAATGGCTCATTCCGTTCTGGTTGCTTCTGAGAAAGGAATGGGTGGTTAAAGAATTCTTCAAAGGTAAGACGTTCCACTGAAAATTGAAAAAAATAAGGAACAATGCGAGAACTTCCCCCAGCCTACACTCCAATTATACTACACAGTGAAAGTAGACACTAGTGAATCATTAGATGCATATTTTATCAATCAATCATGCCTTAACTCAACAAGCACCAATCATCAACAATCAATCCTCAATTAATCACTGCTGATTTTAGGGCCAACCCTTCCTTATTTCATAAGACTTTCCTTAACAGCTGTGTATACTCTTAACAATGAGTAATAATTTACCTTTGCAACAGGACCCTTTTTTTGAGGAAATTTGCAACAGGACCCTTGTATCAAGTAATTACGTATCTAAATCTCGAACAACAAGCCAAAATAAGCATTCTTCTGTCTCAAGTCAAGTGGTCTGATCTCCATTACAGGAAGAACAAAATCACAACATCCCTTCATTCTTGTTAGCATGGTTAGCATTAGATGCATATTTTATCAATCAATCATGCCTTAACTCAACAAGCACCATCATCAACAATCAATCCTCAATTAATCACTGCTGATTTTTGGGCCCACCCTTCCTTATTTCATAAGACTTTCCTTAACAGCTGTGTATACTCTTAACAATGAGTAATAATTTACCTTGGCAACAGGACCCTTGCATCAGGTAATTATGTATCTAAATCTCACACAACAAGCCAAAATAAGCATTCTTCTGTCTCAAGTCAAGTGGTCCAATCTCCATTAGCAGGAAGAACAAAATCACAATATCCCTTCATTCTTGTTAGCATGGTTAGCAAGAGGGTGATTCAAGTTATGTAAAAGCCCTGAAACATCAAGGCAGATCTGTTGGCCCAATTTTGTTGTAACGGGGCCGCCACACTAATGGCTAGCAAAGCAAATCTAATTTCACATAGACAGGCTGGAAATACAAACATTCGCTCTTCCATGCTCTCTGTACTGAAACTAGTTTTCCAGGCAATAGTCATAGAATGACTCAAGGTACTCTTGAACCAAATTAGACAAGTTCCAACAACTAAATTATTACCAGAGATACCAATAAATATCTTAAACAGGCCACCAGATTTCACAGTATGTCATTTATGTCTCAGGTTTCAGTCTGCAACATAATAGAACTCGAAATATACCTGGATTTCTGCGTAGCAATTTCTGACACAAATCTTTGCAGTCAGAACTCAGACTTTGGTTATCAGATGGGAACTGCAATTCTGTTGATTTCATAATGTTCTGTAGCAACTGCAGAGTCCATGTATAAAAGTAAGCTAACTATGAAGGCCAAACAAGTCATACCCAGTTGGAGGACTACGATACAGAAAATAGCACCAAACTATATAAACTACTGATCAGCAATAAACTACTTTGTTTTCCTTGACAAAATACTCAAAATATACTACAAATAGGTGTGAATTATATACCTGTATTTGATTATTTCCAGTAAAAGGTGTTCTTCCTGTAACAAGCTGAAATAAGATAGCACCAACACTCCAGAGATCTGCCTGCGTGTTTAATTTAAGATTTTAATTTAAGATAAATAGGAAGGAAACCAAACCTGAATACTCTGGAGTTTCAATGATATAAGAATGTAAAAATCACCTTTGCGTCATACTTCTGAAGTTGCATGATTTCTGGAGCCATGTAGAGTGGTGAACCGCACAAGGTTTCAGCAAGGCCCCTAGGTTGCAGAGATCTGCTCAAGAAGAAAAATGTGCTTCAACAACTAAACTGCAGAAATGAGTATAAGAAAACCTTTTCCAGATAGAAATCGGAGCAATTTGAAGGTAAAAAAGAAACAGAAATGCAAAAGAGAAAATAATGTCAAAGCAAGCAAGGTGATTTGGTTAATTAATGAATGCATATCATGATTAAGAAATTGGTGGGAGGTCTAAAATGAAACTTCCATGCACTGTCGAAATATGCCTTCACTAATTATCATTGGTATATAATACTGAGCCACATACAAAACAATCAATATTTTTAAAATAATTGAGCTTTTTTATGTGGTCTTGATTATTTATTTAGTCCTAAAGATGCATGAAGTAGAAAAAATTAAGCTACCTTGCAAATCCGAAGTCGGCAATCTTCAGCACTGACTTCTCATCGTTTCTGGAGAGAAGAAGGTTCTGTTTCAAGAATGATAGGCATTACTAAGACAGACCAAATAACAATACAACCTTCACAGAGATAAATTTTGAAGACTATTCATCTACACTTGAATTTTTAGGCATCACCTAAGCTGCAAGTTGCAACCTATACAGAAATATGATTTGCTGCTATTAACACTTTGTTGCTCTTTAGTTGAAAGAAGATTATAACTGAATGAATAATAGGGCATCCAGTAGAAATACAGAATTGTGAACTAAATGAGACATAAACCAATTGATAGGGCATTTATGCTTGTAAAGATTAGGTTCAAACACAAAATCTGTGGTTGAAGGACAAATTAAAATTACTGATTTATCCCACTATCACCACGGGCTGAACGAAACCTAGAGATAAGCAAACGTGACTTGTGTGATTGTGTTTACGGAATCCATTACTTCAAAATACTTTTGTTTCTGATACTCTTTGCCAAGAGATTAGATAATCACAAAGAGTGATTTTATAGCCTCTAAACATCTTCCTAATTAAGCTGCTTATTTTAATTGTAACCAACGAAACTGAAGCTTTCTTTCGAAAACCCAACATCTGAACTCCCAAAAGGCACAACAACTCAATCCAAATTGAGGACTAATGAAGTTTCACGATATATATTGAAAACCAGACACAACAGCGTTTCTACTACAATTGCAAATTAGACGCATATAACCCTAATACCAAAAATAAAAAATAAAAATGCCTATAAATAGCAACAAAACACGTTCCAGCCATTTCTGCAGTTGGGCGTTTTTCATTCTGCAAAACTACATGCTCTTCTTCTATTTGTTGTTGAGGGGAGGGGAGGTTATACTTATAGTAGGTTAGACAACTAGAGGAGATCTAGGTTAAATTTTAACAAAACTTAAGGAAGGTGAGTGTAATTTGCTCAACGAATTATTATATAATCAGTCACCATGTGGTGACAAACTACTCATTCATTATACAAGAAGCCGCATTAAAGTATTCATGATTCTTAATTCTTAAGAAATATACCAAACATACATTTTTCCAGTAGAAATACAGAATTGTGAACTAAATGAGACATAAACCAATTGATAGGGCATTTATGCTTGTAAAGATTAGGTTCAAACACAAAACCTGTGGTTTCAGATCTCGATGAATCAGGTTATTATCACGAAGAACTTGTAGGCCAGCAGCTGCAACACATAGAGGTCTCCCTTATTACGAAAACAGTTAAAGAAAAAACAACTGTGGAAACCTGAAACCTACCCAGCTGCTGCATAAAATGCTTTGCAGTTGCCTCCTGTACCCTTCCATGGCGTTGAATATACAAAGAGAGGTCTCCCCTTTACAGTACTCTAGCACAAGATGTATCTTACCAGGAACCTACATAAAATGAATGATGTTTCTTAGCAGGCACTTTATTGATACATCAATGAATGAAAATTTAATTTGGCACATGCTGGTACACCCATAGAAATAATAATGCCATCCGGTCCAGACCAATTTATTCACAGAATATTAAGCACTAAATTCTTCGTCAAACCTCATAATTTTTTTGTTTTAAATAAAATGAATCAAATCTTAGGCTTAAACCTTGATTCATAACCCTAGCAGACAACCATACATCATCCGTCATCAGCACCAATGAAAACCAGAACCAATTTCAAGCCACTCAACTTATGATGAAGCTATGGCAGGCTACCAAGCATTACATCCAGAAGCATGTTAACAGATTGCAGGAGACCAACAAGATTTCACAATCAAATAGCCAAAATAGCTCCTTTCTTTTTTTGCACAAAGCTCTCTATTCCTACACTAAACCAAGCTTTAGCCTTAACATTTTTCAAAATCACAAATTGCCCCAATTCAACAAAGCAGCAAAATATTGCATCAGAGTTAACAGGGAGAACCAGCAATCTTTCTTCATTTTCCCATAAAAAAAGAGAAAGAAGCAGCCACACACCTAGGTAGTGATTTCAGGTGGTGGCACCCAATGCCAAAAAGTTGCTATATATAGTATACATAACTCTTCAAGCAGACACCAACATACAGGTAAAATACATCCCCTTTCCTCAAAATTTCTACTGTATCTCACCCAATATTCTAAAAGAAGGACCGAACCGCCTGTTTGAGCCGGTTGCTCCATGAGCCAGCTATGTGTTTTTGGGTTCAACCACAGTATGATCACAATACGACCACAAATTTAACTAATCGAACCACGAACCTAACCAGAAGCCTTTCCAATTCAAACCCTAGTTCAGTATTGAAAACATCAATATCAACCCAACTTTAAATTTTATAGCTCCGCATCCGGACAAAAAAGCAATGGACATCTCAAACCCAGTGCCAATAATTCCAAAACTTGCAAAAAGTCATCACACATCTTGAAGCTCATAAAGCAGCACTGATCCACCACCAAAAAAATAAGGATTGGTAAACCTCATAACTTTCTAAAAAAAGCATGTCACACCTAGTCATACCCTCAATACCACTCAAACTCAAAACCCAAAACAGTTCAATTAAAATCAAAATATCACGAACACACCAAAATTTAAAAAAGCATATAAAATAAATTAAAAACTCTTAAATAACAATCTTCCCCAATAAATTCACAATTTCACATTCAAGTCTCCCTCCAATCACAATCACAATAATAATAATAATAACAATAAATAAATAAATAAATAAATTCAGATAATTATACCACACAACCACCCACATCATAAAGTCAACATCAAATAAAACTAAACAAATAAAAAAAAACTAAAAATTCCAACAATCCACACCAAACTCCAAAAAATACAATAATTAATTAAATAAAAAAATGAAAAGAAAATGGGAAACTTGGGACCTCAATGATATCGTGCAAACGGATGATGTTAGGGTGGTTAATGCGCTTGAGGATGAAAATCTCGGACATGAGGCTCTCCTGCAGCTTCTTGTTGAGTCTCAGCGTTGCGATCTCCTTGATGGCGACCTCGGTGCCGTGAACCTTGTGCCTGCCGTGCCACACAACAGAGAACGAACCCGCTCCGATTTGCTTCCCAACGACGTAGTCACCCACCACCCTGCTCCGCCCCATAGCCTGACTAGAAGCCATCAATCACCACAATTCACAATTTCCCCCCCAAAAAACCCTAACACATAGAACAAGGAGGAGAATGGGGACCAGGAACTAGCTTTGAATGAATGAATCAATGAATGAAATACCACGAAGAAATAAGAAAAAGGGTACTCGTTTTGTTTGTTTGTTTGGTTTTGCTTTTGGGGCTTTTCTTTCTTTTTTCCTTGTGATGTGCGTGTTGGTGGTGCTGGTGGTGCTGCTGCTTGGTTTTGGTTTTGGTTTTGGTTTAGTTGTTTTTTTATGGGGGAAATTGTGTTATTTATTTATTTATTATTATAAGGAAGACGATGATTATGATGACGATGATATTTGGTTGTTGATGAAAATGATGACTGAGGAGAGGAGGTAATTAAAACGTTTTCTGAATTTGGTTAATGCAAGTATTTATTAGTGTTGATTTTTTTATTTTTTTTTGGGTCAGTGCGAGAGGGTACGTTTTGGGTTGAGATACTTTTACTTTTAATTGAGATTAAGATAAGGTTAAAATTAAGATTTATATTTGGATTATATTTTTTTTAGTGAGAGCTGAGGGACGATGATACCTTTGAATTGAGACACTTTATGTTGTTAGGGTTATGGATTGTTTTTAGGTTTTAATTCAAGAGTTTAATTTTAATATACTGTAAAAAATATTTATAAAAATTTTTTATATAGTTATTTAATCACATTCTCTCTCTCACACACACACACATATATATATATATATACTTTTAAAATAGTGAGATGAAAGTCATATTTTATTGATATGATAAAATATAATTAAATAACTATATAAAAAAATTTTACATTATCATTACATTAAATTTAAATTCAATTTTGAATAAAAGTTATGTAAAGAATTTGAGTTTGATTTTCATGTATTAACAATATAACGCTTTTTATATTATTATTTAATAATATTTATTATATCAATAAAAGTAGTTACGTCTTTATATTTAATAATTGAAATGTTATTTAAATGAGATAATTTGATTGAATAAATATAAAAAAAATTTACACCATCAATAAATAAAAATTAATTAAATAATAATATTAAAAAAAATTATATTCTCAATACGTCACAACTAAACTCTATAGAGTTTTAGAACGGACAAATAAACATTGTGTATTTGTGTGTAACGAGTTGATGATTCTTATTTAATTATAAAAATAAATTATCTTGATTATCTCTGCCAAAAATGATCTGGATTAGTGATACTTATTAAAAGACTCAAGGGTAAATTATTTTATGTATACAACTAATGACATCTTTTATATTTACATGATAAGTTGTTAACATAAAAGTTAAGCAAATTTAATAAAGATTAATTTTGATATCCTGACATTTAATATTAATATATATTTTTATGTGTAAAACTTTTAAATTAGTGGGTAATTAAGTTAAAAATATTTATTATCTATAGCAATATATAATTAAATGTCTACATAAAATTTGTTTAATACTAACGGTGCATATAAATTAAATTCAATTTAATAATATAATTATAAATGATTTTGAGGATCATGTGTAATTAAATTAAAATGATCTATTGACAATGTTCTCCAATCAAAATTTTTCATGTGCATGATCTTTCAAGAAATGGATATAGAGTCAATCATGTTTACTAATATGACAATAACAATACATAATTGGATAATAACATAAAACTTTTTTACTATCTTTATTAAAAGTAAATCCTTAAAATTAACTGATTATGAAAACGAAAATCTTTCATTAAAATAATAATATAATATTAAAATTCTAATACTGATTGCGATCAAAATTAAATGCTTAATTTAATTGGAAGAATGAATTAAATAATTATTTTATTTTGTTTCAGGGTCTTATATATAAATCACTGGGATATCATTGGATATGGTACATTAATAATTTTATATTAATAGCATTGACGTCTATGTACATATATAAGTAATAAGGAACAACAGAGTTAGATGAAAAGCTTATAAAGTATTAATTTTAAAATATATTAATAGGATTAAATATTATTTTGGCTCCAAAAATAACTGAAATTTGATCTTGTCCCTAAAAAAATTTATTTCGTTCCAAACATTTTTAAAATTATTTAGTTGTAGTCCCTTTTATTAGTTTGTTTCAATTAAATATTGAGTTGAATAACATAAAATTATATTATCCAATCCAATCATGCATAACATTCACTAATATTACATATTATATTATAGTCATATGAGTCAAAATACTACAATAAAATAGGTTATTGTGTTTTGTAAGATAGTTATTAAGTTCGTTTAATGGTTTATCGAGTAAAGATTTTGACACATATAACTAGCATTAGGGTGTTCATAACCCGTTTTGACATACCAATTACCCAAAGCTTATTGGACGGAATTTCTTAAAATTTGACCCAGGATATTTTTAAAGCTGATCGAATCATATGTTGCGTTGCAGGAACAAACCAGAAATCAAATAATTCCTTAAGAGATATATATTTTTATAATAATTTATGAAAAATTATAAGATTTTAAAGTTAAATTAATATATTCATATAACTTGATATTATTTTTACATTAATATGGTTTATTTTGAAACCTATATAGTAAAATATCTCTAAAATTTTGTTTCGTACTTGTAAAATTTTATAACTTTACTATGTATAATACCCAAATTCTCATATATTATTTAAATGTAAGGTTTAACTTATTAAACCAATACAAAATCGAGTCATTATCGAGTTTTAGTTTTAGGTTTCAAAAATTAACCAATTCTAAAAATAGTTCTTTGATTTTGTCCAATTTACCCCTTGTACACCCCTAACTAGCATGTGTCACATAAAATCATTGGTTGTCACATAGGCTCAAATGACATGATCTTTTATTAGCCAGCTTAATATTTAACATTAACAAATTAACAGGATGGACTAAAACTAAGCAGTTAAAATGTTTGGACGGAAATAAGAAAAAGTTTTTTCAAGGACTAAAACTATTTTTATTTTGACTTAAAAGATATTTAAACCTATATTAATATTAAACTTATTTGCATGTAAAAAGTTTTAAATTTTAAGAAAATAGTAAAACATCATTAAAAATTATGAAAATTTACAGGCAACTAGCTCTATATGTTAGATTTATCATATACAATTTCTAGACCAAAATTCCAAGGTTTGATAAATTAATAAAAGCACAGATTTGCTGCTGTCCAGAAACTCAACATAGGTTTTCAGCTCTTCATTATCTCTATACATAGGAAAATAAACATGCAACATGCATCATCAAATAGAAATAAAGTCACATGCAAAGAATTGGGATGCATAAAAGAGACACACCACCATACATTCAAAATATATAGCCACCCAAAGCATGAATATAAGAGCGTGAGGGACGGAGCTAGAGTGTTTTATTAGGGAGGCCAACACTTAACAATTAATTTCATATACAAAATATATATATGTTAGTAATTTTAATTTTATTTAAAAATTAAATGAAAATCACCATATATAATACAAATTAATATTTTACAATCATAACCCAAGAAAACATACATATTTACATAGAATGTTATCTATTATAATATTTAAATATCTAGCTAAATAAAATCTTTAATAAAAATTAGCTAAATAAATTTTTTTGGGGGGATCAAATTAAAAAGGATGAGCAATTTCCAAATAAATCGAAAAGTTTAGGGGGCCACTGCCCCCTTGAGATATAGTACCCTCCCTCCCCGAAGAGCATCCACCTTGAAAACTTATCCAAACCCCTTATAAGATTACAAACAACTTTTCTTTACTCATAACAAATTAAAAAATAATAATTATATAACAAAATCACTTCCTTCTCTCAATAACACAACTAATAACAAACTTAATTCCCTTAAAATTGGAGCATAAAGATAGCAGCTCCCATTGAGGCAAAAGTCAAGTTACATGCATCACAAAAATAGTGAATATTAGTGTTCATTAAGACAACAAAAAGGAAAAGCGATGAAAGGTTTGAGAAGCCATGAGTCCACCTACCTCTTAAAAGGAGCAAATTACAGGGATTTTCATTTATATATGGATTTTGATAAAGCATACTATGAGAAAATGGGATCTCTGTAAAAATTGGCCAGACTATGGACACAGAAAAAAAAAAAAACCCACCCCAGCTAATTATGTTCCCAAAATTCAAAAAAACAAAAAACATAGAAACATAATTCGCGACCAGTGAATATTGTTCCAAAGCTGGATGCTAGAGTAGCAACGGTATATAGAGAATGTAGAGGAGCATAGGTGAAATTTATCTTTACAGAGTGAGATCATATAAAAACTCATATTATTTTTCAACTCTCCACAAGTCACTCATGTCATTGTACTAGCATTTAGAACACATTAAACCATCGTACTAGCATTTACAATATACAAATTTTTTATTATTTTTATCATTTTGTTTTGTCACCCATTATCCATTGGCAGCAGATTACATTGCAAAAAAATTTGGTACATAATCTGCTGCCAAGATTGGATATGTCTTCCATTTTCATTTTCATTTTATTTTTTTGAAATTTGGATTATACTAATTATTTAAGGTAAAATAGGCGATAATTTAGATAAATTACTTTAACTAGCTTAAAAATTCTCATAAATTTAAATATGATAATACTAAGCATGATAATCATCTCTCAATTTTTTAAGAATTTTTTCCCATCATTTTAATATTTTTGTTCAATTTTTCTTAATCCTTTAAATTACTATTTCATACCAAAAATTGTTAAATAAATAAATAAATTCTAAAAATAAAATTTATGGTTTTTGGATAGTCTTCATAGTGTAATATGCTATAGTAAATTTTTCATAATTTGGAAAAGATAATTTCTATTTTTCCTATATTTTTATTGAATGGTAGGCACTTTTAAACTAATTAATAATTAGTAAATTATCTAGAAAAATTCTAATAAATTTGTTGGAATCTATTTATATAACTTGAGGTCAAAGTAAGAAGTAATAATTTTATTATGGCTCATATCTATGATTTTCTAAAAAACATTTCCCTTAATACTATTAATAATTCTTTATTTGGTCTAATTTAAGAGATATTTCAGCATAATTATTTTAATCACACAACTACTAATTATAGGGGGCGTTACACCACTCCTCTTTGCTCTTTTGAATTTATTTTCTATTTTTCTTTTGTAGTGTAAACTAAAACCCTTTTACTAGTATGATATATATAGCCAACTCTTGACAATGTTACTAACGTTTTGATTTTATTCAATTTTCTTTTTTATTTTGACTATTCTTAATGTTTTGTGTATCTTATCACCGTCCATATGATTTTTGTTGATTTTATGAAATTGAAAGACAAATTAAAATTACTGATTTGTCATACTATGATCATAAGTTGAATGAAACTTAGAGATAAGCAAACATGAATTGTGTAATTATGTGTTTATGGAATCCATTAATTCAAAATACTTTTGTTTCTGATAGTCTTTGCCAAGAGATTAGATAATCACAGAGCGATTTTATAGCCTCTATAAACATCTTCCTAATTAAGCTGCTTATTTTAATAGTAACCAACGAAATTGAAGCTTTCTTTCGAAAAACCAACATCTGAACTCCAAAAAGGCACAACAACTTTAATCCAAATTGAGGACTAATGAAGTTTCACGATATATATTGGAAACCAGATACAACAGCGTTTCTACTACAATTGCCAATTAGACGCATATAACCCTAATACCAAAAATAAAAATAAAAAAGCCTATAAATAGCAACAAAACACGTTCCATCCATTTCTGTAGTTGGGTGTCTTTCGTTCTGCAGAACTACATGCTCTTCTCTATTTGTTGTTAGAGGGAGGGGAGGTTAAAGTAGGTGGATAACTGAAGAAGATTTAGGTTAAATTTTAACAAAACTTAAAGGATTTGAGTGTAATTTGCCAAAAAATTATTGTATAATCAGTTATCATGTGGTGATAAACTACTCATTCATTA
This sequence comes from Dalbergia oliveri, assembly GCA_030441495.1. NCBI lineage: Eukaryota > Viridiplantae > Streptophyta > Magnoliopsida > Fabales > Fabaceae > Dalbergia > Dalbergia oliveri. The sequence goes on from JAMLFY010000012.1 coordinate 15,269,572, forward strand.
TACAAGAAGCCGCATTAAAGTATTCATGAGTCTTAATTCTTAAGAAATATACCAAATGTCCATTTTTCCGAACTATCGAATTTGTCATTCCTTCGCCACTAATCGAACTATCGAAGCATGCAGTACGAACTCGTATTGAGAGACATAATTCATCATTCTGCACATCATGAGGATCATAAGTTATGTAATACTAGAAAGTAGTAAGGATGGTTTAAAATTATTTGCGATTTTTCTGGTACAAGCTCCTCTGCATTAATTAAGAGTATATTATAAAATGTAATATTGATTCTAAAAAAGAGCAACAATTTTTTTTTTATAAATTCTAGAATCTTTAACAACTTCATATGAGTATGGTCCAATTCATGTTAATAATAATAATAATAATAATACTTATCAGTGATTCGATAAAATCCAAAACTGAAAAATGCTGCCTACAAACAACCCAATTGTAAAAGAAATTGAAGCTCGAATCAATAATTATTAATTAATATTAAGAGCAAAACCCGTTGAATATTATTTTCACTACTCCTTATTTAAATATAAAAAATAAAATCTGTCAAAAAAACTATAAAATATAATTAATTTATAGTGTAAAATAAATTAATTTAATTTTGATGCACTATTAATATAAATAAATTTTACATTGTTATCCAATTAAATATCTACATTTAAATAATCTTTCAAGTGGTGGGAGCTGGATTGTTACAATATGATATTATTTATTATTTATTGTAAATTGATATAGGATTAGGTTGATTTGATTTTGATTCTTTTGTATTTATTACTTAGGTATATAAATATGCACCTTTATTTTGTATAAACAATACAGTTCTATATATACAGATACACAAATATTCAACCGCCATCTATGTTTTCTCCTTTTTTTTTTTTTGGTTCTTAGTTTTCTAACATGGTATCAAGAGCTTAGGTTCTTGGCTATCATTGCCCAAATACCTTTCACCTGTGAGAGATCAAAAACACCTCTCCTGACACTTCCATTTGTGAGAAACCACAGAACACCTTTGTTGTCGCCTACATGCTCCTCCTTCTTCAAGCTCCATTTTTGACACCGCTAAACCTCTGTGTTCGCCGCTTGCCGGTCAAGATTGTCAAAGTTTCACTGCCATTGGCATCTCCGCACGTTCGACCTAAAGATTTTGCGTGTGAAGTCACACGCTCTTGCCCAAACCACAACAATGCTCCATTCATGACCTGCATTCGCGACCTCGATGTAGCCCGTTGACTAGCGTTTACCTACACCCTATTAACATGGCTAAAGCTTTTGATGTGGCAGCCACTTGTCTTGTTGTGTGCTAACGTGGCACTCTAGAGACCCTTCCCTACATTTTTCGATAGATTTTTCTAAAGTTTAGCTCCATTTTTTCCAATTCTACTCCAAAAGTGCAATTATGTGGTATTGTGATCAACAAAAATATTACTCCCAAAGTTTGTTATTTTTGTAAATTGTCAGGACACTTGATTGCGTATTACCCAACTTGTCCACCAAGGTCTCTAATCAAGAAAACTCTAACATCGTTCCAGTCCATCCATGCCTGTAATTACTATTGTTCCTGCTACTAATAATCCCCTAACTACCTCTTCCATTAGTACCCTCAAGTCCTTCCTTAAACAACTTTTCTCCCTTTTTGGTAATACTCAGCTGCTTTATCTTCCATCCCAAGTGACACCAAATGGTTTATTGATTTTGCCACTTGTAACTACATGACTCACATGTCCAACATATTTTCTTCTATATCTACCACTAATATTGTACCTTCTATAGACACTGTCAATGGATCTCTTATGCACCATCTTCTCATCTAACCTCACTCTCCTGACACATACCTTATCTCTAAATTAAATTTTCACCCTTATCTCTATGGGTCAGTTATGCAATCTTGGTTATGATTTCACTTTCTCATCTTTTGGTTGTCATGTGCAGGATCCACAACGGGACAATCAAGTCATCAGAGCTGGGCAAAATTGGAAGGCTATTTGAGCTTACTAGTTTTCATGTTTCTCCTCCATCAAACATCTGTGTTGCTTCCCCACCATCTTTCCTTCAACTCTAGCATCATTGTCTTGCTCACAACTCATTAGGAAAAATGCATTCTCTCATTTCTAAGGGAACTCTAGAATCCATCAATAGTGAGTCTTTTTATTGTATTTCATGTCAAATTGCTAAACAACCATCCTTTTCTTCTCCTAAAAGTACTTCTATTTCTTATTCTTCCTTTGAACTTGTACATTCTGGTATTTGGGGACTGGCTCGATTCCCACAATGGGTGGGTCAGGCACTTTGTCATATTCATTGATGATTATTCCTATTATACTAGGATATATTTAATGAAAAACCATCATGAGTTGCCTCAGATTTATATTAACTTTGCCACAATGATCAAAACAAAATTCTCTAAGTTAATTAAAGTTTTTCATCGTGATAATACCATGGAGTTCTGTGATTCAAGACTTTTGACTTTTCTTGCTAAACAAGAAACTTTATCTGAATTCTCTTGTCTTGGTACCTCTCAACAAAGTGGTCATGCTGAAGAAAACAGGAACACCATCATATTCTTGACTATGTTCATGTTATGCTTGTCTCTTCCTTTGTCCTATGCGTGCTTAGGGTGAAGTTGCCCTAATTGTTGTTTATAGTATTAATTGTCTTCTGTCCTCTGTCCTCGGTAGTGTTTCTTCTTTTGAGTATCTCTATCATACTACTCCAAACTAGTTCTCTAAAAGTTTTTGGTTGTGCCTATTGTACTTCTTCAACCTCATGAATATACTAAACTAGAACCCCGTGTTTGTCTATGTTGCTTTCTTGGGTACGAGATAGAACATAAATTTTATTGTTGTTAGGATCCTATCACTCATCTCTCGCGTCATGTTATTTTCTAGGAACATCACAAGTTTTCACCCTGTACATCTTCCTTCAAGTACATCCTTTTAACCTCGAGGCCTTTTTTTACTAACACCTTTGTTGATCTATTTCCTTGTGACATTGATGGAGGTTACTCTTGTGAGCTCATAGTTTCTTGATGCTTCAACCATTTTTTATGATCCAGTTCCAACTATAGATCATGCACCCGCTACCCTTCTTACTCTTAACTGTAAAAGTAGGTAACGAATCTACCTCCCTATCTTCATGATTATCATTGTTTATATATGATGCTTCACTTACTTGAACCCAAGTCCTATAAAGAAGGTCCATAGATCTCCATTGGCAACTTGCTATGTAGGAAGAGTTACAAGCATTAGAAAAGACTAACACTTAAGACCTAGTTAGTCCTCTTTTTGATAAGGCATTGGTAGGTGTAAGTACTCATTATGACAATTCTATTGAATTATATAAGGCTCATTTGGTTGCTAAGGGTTTTACTCAGGAGTATGGTATTGATTATAAGGAGACCTTTGCTCTTATTGCTGGCATCACCTTCTGTTCGTCCTACTTTCTATTGTAGCCACGTAGAAGTGGACTCTTAATCAGATGGATGACAATAATGTCTGTGATTTGAACGAAGAAGTCTATATGCAACCACCACGATGCAACACTTGTCCACCAAACAAAGTTTGTCTTCTTTGAAAGGCTTTGTATGGCCTTAACCAGGCTCCTCTTGCATGGTTTAACAAGTTTAGCTCCACTATGTAGTAGCTTAGTTTCTCATCCATTCCACGTGACTCCACTCTCTTTATCCAAATCTGATTATGGCACAGTGTTGCCTTTACTTTAATTGATGTTGATGATATGATCATTACTAGTGATAACGCATCTTGTATTGCCAATCTTAAGGCTTTCCTCAACAGGCAATTTGAGATGAAAGATCTTGGTCTCCTGAGCTATTTTCTTGCCTAGAAGTTCCCTCCTCCAATGGCCTCTATGTTTCCCAAACAAATATACTTTTGATCTTATCTCTCAAGCTGGTCACACAGAATCAACCCCTCTTGAGCCTATATGAGCTTTACTCTTATGGATGGTGCCATATTGGATAATCCTACTCTCTATAAATAGTTGGTTGTGATCTTGATCTATTTGGTAGTTACTTGACCAAACATTTCTTATGCCATTCATTTGGTTAGTTAGTTTTGTATGCCCCTCGATCTACTCATTATGTTGTTGTTCTTTGTATTCTTTGTTATATCAAGGGAACATTGTTTCATGGACTTCACTTCTCTGCTCATTCTCCCTTGGTTCTTTGAGCTTATTCTATGTTGATTAGGTGGAGATCCCACTTATCATTGCTCTACCATGGTTACTATATCTTTCTTGGCAACTCTCTTATCTCTTGGCACAACAAGAAACAAACTTTGGTTGCTCGATCCAATATTGAAGCCAAGCATCAAGCTCTTGCTAACACTACTTCTGAGGTTCTTTGAATTCGTTGGCTCCTTGTTGATATGGGTCTCTTAGCCCTCCCCTACTTCTTTATTGTGACAACCGGAGTGCTATTTAGATTGCCCATAATGATGTCTTCTATGAGTGCACTAAACATATTGAGATCGATTGTCGTTTCATCAAACATATTCTTCATGGTGCTCTTCATCTCGTCTCCACTAGGACCCTTGATCAAACTAGGCTTGTTCACCAAAGCTCATAATCTGAGCGCTTCCTGCACTTTGGTCTCCAAACTCAAGTTGGCATTGTCACTTCCTCCTTGAGTTTGAGGGTGAATGTTACGGTATGATATGATTTATTATTTATTGTAAATTGATATAACATCATGTTGATTTGATTTTGATTCTTTTGTATTTATTACTCTAGACCTATATATGTCACCTCTATTTTGTGCAGACACAACACAGTTCAATATATACAAATACACAAATATTCAGCCTCCTGTGTTTTCTCCTTTTTTGTTCTTAGTTTCTAACATGGGATAATTTTATTTGCTGATGTGACAAGTGACATTAGATTATTGGATAACTATATAAAACTCTTTTACTATGATAATGTATCAAAATCAAATCCAAAATAAATAGAGACAAATAATATATATAATCTATTACAAATATTCATGACCTATTGCTCAAGTTTACGTACAGTTACAACTTAAACTGCAATTTGTTAAATTATTTTCAGTCGTCTTTTGAAGCAAGAAACTTACGCTCTTCTTCTTGAAGCAACTAATTAAGAATATGTCAAAATCAAAGCCCAATCATAGGAATCCTAAACTTTGAGGATTCAATTATTACATGTTTACTTGCTGTTGTTTTCGATATGTGTCGTACATATTTCAAACATTCTATAATAGCAAGCAATCATCGGACTTTCTTTCTTGTTCTATAGAAATTCCATTCTGCCTCGTGAACTGAAAATATAAATAACAAGTACACAAATATAAACAAATGGGGCTAAATTACACGTACAGAGAAAACTGATGAATTTCATAATAGATACTGATCTCTACAATTTTTTAAAAAAATTAAACAATATCCCATGCTTTGCATTTGTTATGAAAGAAATATAAGCACCTCAAGAAATAGAAAAGAAATATAGAGTGAAAAATGTATTCGATCAAACATTAAAGTAGGCAAATTACGCTAACCTCTCTTAATATCTAGTAAAATTCATCCCAATTTTTTTTCTATATATTTGGTGATATTGTTCACCCTTTGATGTATTGTGCAATGCATGATAGAGAGAATGATATAATGATTTTACAAACTCAGAGAAGGTTATGTGATGATTTTATAAATCATTAATGTTCTAAATAAATTTTAGGAAGAGAGGAGAGTCAGGGGCGAATATCATCAAACTCGGATAAGTCAACATAATTGCAATTGAAGGTTTAAATTACAAAAAGTACTTAAAAGGAGCATTTATAGCTCAAAAAGATGAGGTATATAGGACTATATCCAAGTTTGGTATAGCCAAATGCATATCAAATTTATAGATTCATCTTGCATTTTCTACATTAGGGGTCATGGGCCCCAACCCCCCTCCCTCTAAGACCCAAATAATAATAATCATCGAACGTCGGTTTTTATTTTTATTTTCTATCTTTTTTATTTGTTTTTTCAAATTTGATGTAGAGATTGCTCTCAATCTTGCTTCCGAAGATATAAATAGGGTTTGGTGTTTATTTGAATTAAATTTTCATATTAACTTGACTTTGTAAAATTATATTTTTTTTTCAAGTGAAAGAAAAATTTATTCATGAAGAAATCCAACGGTGCTTACAAATCAAAAAAGATAAATCAAATTCAAATTGAATAAAAAATAAATATATTTTACATTCTAAATTAACCAACGATTGTAACTCTACTTCTTAACCTGAATAATACGAATGACAACACATCTTTCACGTTAGAGACCAACACAAAAAGTATTGCAGTTTGAAAAATATATTACACCTCCTTCTATAGTAGATGTAAGCATCTTTTCATTTGTAAGACCATCAAAACGGAAATATCCACAAGGAAAAACAAAAACACCAGTAAAAAAGACAATAAAATACCCACAAAGGAGATAATAAAAACATCACAAAGGAGACAATAAAAACAAAACAAAATATAAAATCGTAAGTAATAAAAAAACAAGACGGTGGGGCTACCACAAGGAGAAATATTACAACCACCCTCAACAATACTCGCATTGAGAAGGACCAAAGAAAAAGGAGAAAAAATAAGGATCAGGACTACCTGTGGCTATGTAAAATTAATTTTATTCAAAAGGTTTATAGTGAAGTAATTTATATTAGTATTTTCTTTTTATGTGTTGAAGTTGTGAAACAATAAAGAACTAACAATAAAAAAGCGCTTGAGACAGTCCTTTGCCTCAGATTTTAAGGTTGTATTTGGTTTCATAAAATAATTTTCAATTTTTAATTAATTTTTCATTTTTCAGTTTTGCAAAACAAGTAATAAAAACTATAAAATTCAATTTTTTTATATATATTTCAAGTTTTCATTATTTTCTTCACAAAAATCTTCAAAACAAGAAATAAATTAAAAACAAAAAATAAAAATAAAAGAATCATTTAAATTGCTCTGTGACACCAAACGCCACCTAAATCTTTAAAAAACTAGTTAGACTTGTTTAATGCAAAACCTAGCCTAGCCTCACCCTTTCCTTCCCTTCATGGAGGCTACCACAATTATCTAATAATAATGCAAATGTCGGATGTTAATTTTTTAATCCTTCACTAAATTCCTTACACTCATTCTCTAACCAGGTGCTTGCACCATCATACCAAAAGAAAAAAAATTATTACAAGATTTCAAGCCACAACTTTGACTTATAATTAATATCTCGTCATACATAGGGAGTAGTCGTACAATCTTCTGTGAGGATACCATAAAAAAAACAAGTAGTATTAGTCTGGGCTTCGATTGAAATGTGATTTTATTAAAATCTCATAAATTTGATAGATCACCCAAAACTATATTATCATATGCTAGCGCTTCTGATGTCTAAAAAAGCATTACGGGTAAGCTTATATTACTATACATCAGAGAAGTTGCAACTGCTAATTTGTTTGATCAAGTCACCAACAAGCATGAAGATATCTACCTAGAATAGAAGCTGAAGAGGTCCTACCAGCATCACCCATTTCACAAAAGGAAACGGTAAGGCAGAAAACATGATGATTCTAACAGGATGGGAGTACGTAAATGCAAACATAAAAAAATGACAAAATAAGCAGCATGCACAATACAACTCACTAGGTACAAGAGCAAAATACATTTAATTCAAGAACTGAAATCAGACCCACAATGTACTAAAACAGAATGGTATACTCAGAAAACGAAGGGAATCATTATTGTAGTCGTTTCCCGAACAGCAACAACACGATCAAAATGAATGGAACCTACTAATCAGAAACACAAAGTATCTTGTCATCTTGTGTCTCAAATTTCTCAAGGCAATTAAGGATTCTGATAACTATGGATGGTCCTATTACATGTCAAGCTTACAGCCAGTATCAATGTTGCAATGCTTCCTTCGAAGCATATTCAACAACGAAAACAGTGTACTTTACAAAAAAGAGGAAAAAAAAATGATTCCTGACAATTTACAATCTGTAGGCAATCTTCAAATAATCAGAAACCTTTCCTAGAAAGTTCCCTTCCAGCTAAAGGAAATCACTTGGACCAAAAAGCAGCAATACCTAAAAATCATTGATAACAGCAAGCTGTACTGAGTTTTGCAGTCAGCATCAACATTACAAATAAAAAACAAGTTGGAAATCTAGAAGGAATAATGTTATTTTCAAAAATCGAGTATATAATAGACAAAGTGTAATATAATTGTACTAAAAAACATGCCACCACCAATGAAGTACATGTCAACACCCAAAACTGAGAAGTACCGAGGGACTCTCAGGGCTCAAATCATAAATAGTTAAATGACTCCTCTTCCGAACTCTCCGCCTGAAAAAAGGTCTAAAACAAAGCCTTCAGTGCACTAATTGATTTTCTTAGCTTTCACCTACATCTGGTGTTCAATTTCAGATTTACCACATAACAATGACATATGCGGTAAGCCTCAAGGCATCACAGATCTGACCCCTTTCTCAAACTTTTGGAAAAACAATAATCCAGTAGTCAGTGTGCAAAAGTTAAACAGAAACACATAATCAATGATTAAATACAAAAAGTGAGGCCACCACATGTTGAGCTCTATTAGATGTATATGTTGCTCATATATCACAAGATAAACTACTTATTTCATTCTGATCCCAGCAAAACATTAGAATACTATTAGAGCTCATTCATAGAGCCAACAGTGAAGAAGCAATTTAAATGTTGCTCTATTTATGTTGCTCTATTAAATTTATTATTTTTCATCATAACATGTTATATTTACATTTTATTATACAACATATCGTCGTATCCTAACCTTATCATACCCTATATTTTGTAAAAATCCCCATGTCGTGTTATATCTGTATCACGTGTCGTATCAGTGCTTCATAACTGAGAACAGGACCTTTTGTGAGTATTTCTGAGATAAGACAACAAATGCAGCAGCAGCAACTACTACAACCACCACAAAGAGGGGAAAAAAAGTCTTATCCGATGCATGGGCAACTACATTTGTCAATGTCATTGGGCTCTACCAAAGACCAAATTCACAATAGAACTAATTTTCAGCAAGGTCATTGTTAGTGGTTTCTCCTTATGGATTCCTAGGTCTTCCTCTACACCTTTTAATTGAACAATCTTCCATTTGCCAGCTTCTCTTACTGGAATCTATAGCCTCTAGTCCTCTATTATTCTCCTCCAGACATGATCACACTAGGCAGCATTCTTTCGTCTTCTCAATAGATGCTGCATTGCAGTGCTAGCTTTTTTCTGGGATAAAAAGCAATAAAATATATAGAGGTTGTCTCCCAGCTATGCTAACATAAGAAGCTACTTTTTCACCATAATACCCATAAGCTACATATTTGTTTCTCAATCACTTCCAAAAGAGTCATACTTTACATAACTTGCACTTGAACTAAAATTACTAAGCACATAGTCAAATCATATGCAAGTGTAAAAGCAGAAAGCACTCACGTCCAGAAAACACGCTGCAAACTACAGCTCACTATAATTGCGCCACACGCACGAAATTCTTCACGGAAAGTGTTTAGTCGTGCTTTCAAGTTGGGTGTTCTAAAGCTTGCATGCAGGATGGTAGCTGAAAGAAGCAAGAGAGTAATCAAGTTGAAAATATGAACATAAATATTAAAAACATTAAATAGTAAACTTTTCAGTATGTGATGTACCAAGAAGACCAATAGCAAGCACCCATAAAACAGTTAGCAGACCAGCAGAAACAAACCAAAGGAAGAAACATGCTGCAAAAGAGAGAGTAGAAAAGTTACAAGGATTGGCATAACTCCCCTGAATAGTATTGATTATGAAAAAAGGGATCCCTATTTAAAAGACTTTAATTACCAAAAGAACATATCAAGACAAACACCCAACGTGGCTGGCCACATATATAAATTGCTCTCTTAGCTGATGGACGTCCACGAATAACAGGCCTGGAATTTGAATAATTATTAAGGCGACAACAAAATCTGATTCCTTACAAAGATAATAACAACCAAAACATACGTGAGAGGAGGTCTCATCTTGGCTGCTAAATGTGGTGAGAACTTCCTGACTGTTCGTGTAACCTTTTCACTGAAGGTACCTGCAAAGCTGCAAAAAACTTATGAATCAAGAAATATCGAATAGTAACTTTCATTGTCATAGCAAAACTGGCGCCGAGTACACTTAGACAATAAATGCGGTAACCAAGACAACAATATCATTTAGCAATATATTTTAAAAAATAAACTCAGAAATGGTTCAAGCAAGCATAATTATGGTACTAAACATCCATATAGTAAGAGTAAATAATAGCAAGAATGAAGACATATGACTTCTTTTCATATTTGGATGAAAACATGATTCAATTACTTCAGTTATTATAAAACAAAATAATAACATGTTCATATAGACACTTAAATAAGATTTATGTATTCAAGCTCAAACCTCAGTGTCAGTGATGAGGTACATTAATTGTCAATAGAACCAGATTGCCAAGTTTTGATTCAACAAATCCCACAAGTTACTTTGGTTTCACAAGTGCAAAGAAGAGACCATCAGTTCCTAAAAATAGCGACACTATTGACTATCCTAACTGATACAAAACTGGTCCACTTTAATAGTATAACCCCATTAGACTAGGATATTTGTGAACTGAAATCAAGTTACTTAACTCCAACCAACGATGAAATAGTATAGAAAAAATAAATTACTGCATTGCTTACCTGTCATTTAGAAAAGCAAGGCTAAGCGCAGAAGAAAGGCAGCAACTATGGCGAGCGGCCTCCGAAGAAAGCCCAATACTACAATGCAAAATTTGAATTGTTAGACGAGCAGTATATCAATTGAAGAGATGAACAAAAGATAACTATTATGTTTACTTACTGAGAACAGAAACAATCAAATGAAGTAGTTGGTCCAGAGCTGCAAATACAGCCATAACCAACATTATTTAATAAAAAAAAACAATTAGATATTCAAAATTATATCTTGCTCTGTTATGAAGAGATCAGTGAAAAGATAAAAACAAATCATACCCCAAATCTTAAATGTTTTTATCCAAGCTTTGGGATATGGATAGTTACTGAACACAAGAACTGAATTTATTACTGAGTGATTTCATCCTTGCAGTCAAAAGGTTATCGGGAAATCTCAAAAAATTAACAAGAAGACATGTTAACTAAACAAGTGAACCATGCAAAAATCGAAAATCATATTTTAGAAAGAACGAAAATATCATGATAAAATGTAACTGACTATATAGTACCTTCACTAAGTTTATACATTTCTAAGCAGAGTAAGTTCAATGAAGCAAGCAAACCCTAAATGTACTAGCTAATCACCCAGTTTCAACGGCATTAATTCATGTGTGGCCTTGAGGATGTTTAATCTATTTTTCTCTTTGTACTTCCCAATGATATGTTTCCATTAGTAATCTCAAAAATGTCACCATATTTAAATTTTGCTTCCTTTTTTGAAAATTTCTGTAAAGAAATACCGAAAATAAAGAAAAAAAATTTATTTTCACCATTTCATTATTTTGGTCTTATGAACTGTTCACACAATTACGTCCTGGGATTGGTAGTTAGCTAAAGCTCTTCCTGAAGTGGAGATTCGAACCCGGACATTGCAGATAAAATTTCGGAATGACAGTCTATTTTCCTCTGTGAGCAACCACTAATGGGTTTTTTTATCAATTTCATTTACAAACTTTCTATATATTGGAAATAAAAGGAAAATAAAGTGTCATTTGATAATAATCAGTCAAAACATAGTAACTAAAAAAAATTCCATGCATCCCTTATCCCAACTAAAACTCCAAAATCCAATTTATCAAAATTCACATCATTCAAAGAGAAATTGATCGATCATGCCAACTTGTAGCTTCAATTACTATCAAACTCACTAAAAAAAAAAAAACTCAAATTCAGCAGCAAACAAAAACTAGAAACAATTATAACCACTAAAATTAAATCATTCAATTCCACTTGCACAAAACAAAAAGGCAAGAATATTCAATGATCGAAATAAAAAAGAGCAAAATCGTACTAGTAGAGATTGCATTTGAGGCGACTATTCCACTTGGCGTAGGATCGAGGAACGGTGAATCGGGAGAAGAACTCCGACAGAGGGCGCGGCGGCGACGACCAATCGACTTCGCGGAGTGCGTCGATGAGATCCTCCGCTGTCACGTTCCCCCAATCCATGTTCCTCCGATTTTCCTTCGACGCAAAAACCCTAGCGAGAAAATTTTCGTTCGCGGAATGATGGAAAATCGTAGCGCAATTGAAATTTTTATTTTTATTTTGGTTTTCTGGTGGTAGCTTAGGTGTGATTGTGAGATTGGAAGAAAGGGAGATGGAAAGGAAATGGAAATTGGGGGAAAATTTTCTGGTTAGGAATTTGGAATGGGTTTGTTTCGGTTAGCAACGAAGAGAGTGATGTGATGATGGATTTGTGTTGTTCTCATCAAGTAGAAAATGAAAGCCGAAGTTTTAATTGTTGCTCTACCGTTACATGCTTCTACATGACCACGCAACCAATTTTTATTTATATTAAAACCCTTAGATTAATCGTAGGAGATAAATTATTTTTTTAGATTTAAAAAATCTTAGACTACTTCCTCAAATTTTATAAATAGAAATAAGTTAGTACTTCCATCAAATTATTATCTAAATAGTTAATAAAAATATCCATATGTTCTATTAATTTATTTACGTGTATTGTAATTTTTATTGATAGTTTTAATTTACCTCATTCCTTATTATATTAACAAATGACAATTTAAAACCAAAAATTTTTTTCTATGTAGAGAGCTATGATCAGAGAAGATAAAAGAAGAAGACCTAAATGACTTTGTTTAAGAAGGGAGACAGTTACTACCATTAAAATTAACAGGACACGTAAAATAAATTAATGGTATATACGTAAGTAAATTGATAAACATGACTCATATGACAATTTAACCAGAAAACTAACTTCCCCATTCATGAAATTTGAGGGACAGTTAACTGTTTATATATATTGTTAATTTTTACAATTACCCTAACTTGCCCTCACTCCTCTATTCTACAAGAACAAATAACAACTTAAGTCAAAATATTTCTTAGAAAGCTATGACAAAGAGAAGATAGAAGAAGGTCTACATGACCTTATTTAGGAGAAGTCAAGTTAAAACTCATCACAAAAATTAATAGGATACGTAAATAATGAAGACCACACTAAGACGAGATTTGACCTAAAGACTAACTTATTCCCATTTGTAAAATTTGAAAGACCAATATAAAACTTCAAATCTGATGACAATTTATCCCTAACTATAAATTGTGACTATATTATAGTTTTAGTGTAAAATCTATATCTATACTATTAATATTTAAGAACCATTAACAGGAAAATTTAATGAGATAATAACACTTGGAAGCTTGATTATGCTTCCCTCCAAATTCTAATCATAGTTTTACCTAAAAAATAAAGTTTTTAAAAATGAATTCGAATATTTTTTTCATTCCACTTACTTTATCTTATTATCCTTGCACTCTACTATTTTCTCACTCTATTAGTTTAATAGTCTTTATTATAGTAACAAGTTTTTAGTATACATCATATTACATTTACATTGTTTATTATCTCATATGTTTAATTAGTTTTATTTAGAGAACTTGGTCAACTCATTCATTCTTCATTGTATATAAAATCTTAGTTTAAATAAATAAATTATTTTAAGGGTTAAAAAATTGGCAAAATCTTCCACATTTTCAAGTAAAACCTTGAAAATATTATGAATATCATTTTTAATTTTTAAACTTGAATAATAAATTATTATTTTATTTTAAATTATATTTATAGTTTTTATTTTTATTAAATCATTGTAGCTAATCTACCTCCAACTTTAAGAACAACTTTTTATCTTCGAAGAAAATCTCTTGCATTTAGAATTGAGCAACCATAATATTTTAATTTTGGATAGAAGAGTTTGAATAAAAATCTTTTTTTTTTTTGTAAAGCTCATTATGTAATAATTGCTTAATAATTTTTTTCAGATTTGATTTCAAAATTTGTTGCTACTTATACTATATATGGCACTTGTTGTGGCATGGCTGCAACTGGAGAGCCAACAACAATGTTTTTTTTTTTTTTTTGGCCAAAGATAATGAAGCTATTATTGTTGAATAAAAGCTTTGCCAAACAACAATGTTGTTGCACATTCTTTTTTAAGGCTATTGAATTTGATAAAGATATTAAAATTTTAATTATTCTAAGTCAAGAAGTTTATGTAATTTGAAAAAGTACTTTATTATAAGGCTAAAGATAAAAGAAAAAATAATTTTTATATATTGAGTTGTTCTATTGTTATTTAAAAAAATTAAAAGTATATACAAATCGAATTAAATTTTCATTAATGTGTTATTATAAAGAATTTGTTTGGTTGAATCTTTCTTGAAAATTAATTTATTGCTCTTCTTGAATGGAAATGAATTACTTTATCTTTTAGGTCTTATAATTTTATAATAAGTTATTGATTTACAATAAATTTCTACAAAACTTTTTTAAAATCCTATATTTTCTCAAAGAAAATTATACTTTTCAATTTTAAAATATTCATTTCTCTTTTCACGTATTTTTTAGTTTCTCATTATTTTAAATTATCCTATACATCCATTTTTTAATTATAACCTATCAAAATAAAAGAATTTTTTATAATATACTTTTTTTGTTATACTTATATATCCGTTAACACGATATAAGATTTGACATAATTATATTTTTGATAATTTTTAATATAATATAGCTTTTATTAATTCAACCGTTGAATTATACTATATATTATGTTGGTTATGATGCCAAATTTCAAACAAATTAGACACCTATAAGGTTGTAATCAAACAATTTTATTTACATATATCTACAAGGTATTTGTTACGTTGATTTATATGTATACAAAAATTGTATTAAATAATTTCAGATTAATGTAAAATTTTATACAGATGGACTATCGCATATAAACTTTCAATCCAATGATGGATTTTGAAAAAAAAATTATCAAAGGTGTAAGATGATATTTAGTAGCAAGCTTTACACTAGTGTAAATAGATTTTTTTCCATATAAAATATATAAATTCTTAATAATTAATTATTATATAAATATATTTACAAAACTCATATGTATACATTGCACACACTAATTTAATATATTTATATATATATATATATATATATATATATATATATACGTGTGCGCGCGCGCACTCACTTATTTAGTTACACTAATACCTATTAAATCATAAAAAATACAGCTTAACCGGCATGACAACTCCGGTTAAGCCACTAGTACGAACATAATATGCCAGGAAATCTAAAGTATCGTGCTGTAAGAAATATTTCATCAATTTTGCGATTACTTGAAATTAAGCCTTAAATAATATCTTGCTCCACGCCACTAATCACACAAAATATCTTGGCGAATTCTTATTCCCGAAGTAAATGTTGCATTTAACCGAATTTCAAAATGTAAACAAGTCATTAGCGTAAATGCGTTTGTTTAAGGTGGAATAGTTTATTTATTATGCGCTTTAATCTAAAATTTAAAAATTATCACTTTAATCTCTAAAATTTTAAAAGTGATTAAATTTAGTTCTTTCCTGATTTAAGTTAGCCTTCAAAAATAATAATATAAGAACTAATTTGAATCATTTTTTAAATTTCAAAAATTAAAATAATATTTTTTTTAATTTTAAAGATTTAATTAATCACGTATATAATTTTAGAAATTAAAGCGAACAGTTACTCATTAATTTATATTTAGAGTATAGATTGAATTTGGCTTTAACCTTCCTTTATTTGATGGGATGGCCAGATGCACCTGTACAACTTAAACTTAGCTCCATGAAAGGAAAAGGCGAGCTTCGAAGGAAACGCGTTGATTGATGAAGTAAACTACAAAAAAGTAATATAGTACTACGTGATGGAATAAATTCAAATAGCAACTCTTCTCTTAGCGTGTATAAAGTATCTTCAATATCATTCCCTTTTATTCTAATAATAAGTCACAACGTATTTATATCTAAGATTTAATTTTAATATTTTTTAGTGTAAATCTTTCTATGTAATTATTTAATCAAATAATTACATTATTAAAAATATTTTACTCTTATTAAACTATTTTAAAAATAATATAAAAGTATAATATTTTAATTAATAAATTAAAATAGTTTACATTAAACGTATACTAAAAATAATTTCTTATAGTTATAATTAGGGGACCTTAGTCTAGATCATGTAAATTAAAGCACACAGAATGGAGACCACCGAAAGTAATTGCCAGTTACAAACTACTAATAAAATATTGATTTATATTGATTGCATATTGGTTATCTCTATTCACTTGAACATAATGTAAATTTAACCGCATTAAGACCTTTTACAAAACCTAAAAGGTTAATAATCTCAAGCATATCACTGAATATCATTTATGTCCAAGATATATATATATATATATATATAAGAAAGAAACCACAAGTTTGATATGTGTGGTTTTAAGGTAGTTTTTGATTATCGTCTTTAGACAGAAATATAGAGATATCTGAAGATACAAATTCGTTTGGTGATGAAGACAAGACAGGAAATATTTATGTCCTCTAATAAAAAAAATATAAAATTTTTGGACCTCCAAAATATTAAGAGGTTAACTTATATAAAGAATAAATTTAATATTATTTTCTTTTCAATAATATCTATATACATATTTATTATTTACGTCCGTCTCACACCTATCGTCCCTGGGATTGCCTCGTTCCCTACCAAACACTATCTAAGGTCTTGGATAAAAATACAGGGACATGACAGAAATACAGGACAATCTAGACAATGAAACAGAAGCATAAATAATAAATATATATAGAATATTATTATAAGATACAAATATTAAATTTCCGTCTCCATATCATTTCACCACATTTTGAGGTATAGAAATTTTTATTTTTCTCCACGTTCATTTTCAACTATCAAACAAATTTGTCTTATATATTTTGTATTTTTGTCCCGGATACATTAAACAAAAGCTACATGAGAGATAATGAGAGGTTGCTAAGTGGCCATTAAATACACAGGCTGGCCCATGTTATTTCGGACTCTTTCAAGCTCAGCCCATGTGCGCCACTATTCCCTCACTCAAAAACCGTACCAAATTGATATTTTGATACCAATATTCTCTTTCTCTAGTGGCCTCAACTCTAGACTCTCAACTTCTTATCATTGATGGCATCATCTATGAGGCTTAGAAAGCTTATGGTTGAGGGTCTCAGATGATGAAAGGAGGTGAACATCAAAGGAATTAAAGAGTGGTGAATAGAAGAAAAAAATGGAGCATTACTTGAGGTTTGCACAAGCTTTGGCTTCAGCATGGGGATTCATGTTGTTGGTAGGTCTCATGTGTTATTGCCTTATCACCAAACCTCAACAAGATGAAGACACTATATCCAACGATGGTTGCGCTTGTGATGGTGGTGCCCATGGTTGTGTATGATTAATTTATATATTTCCTTTTTTTTTTTTTTAAATTTGATCTTCGAGCTTCTTTTTGGCAAAGAGGTTTCTCTCTTCATCTTCATGGGACTGGAAAGTAGTTGGTGAGGTATGTTTTCTGTATAGAGTAGAAAATCTTGTTGATTTGTTATTGTTAATAATATTATTCCTTTTTGTCCATTTTAACTGATATTGAAATAAACGAGTTTACTGCGAATATATCTTTATAATTAAGTGAATGATTTAAAAAAAAAATCACGTAGTGTAGACATTCAGCTTGTTAGGGGATAACTAGCGCATGGCTGTATGTACATATATTTTAATTTTAATTTGAACTTCCAATGTTGGTATTATTGTCTGTATATTTCAAACTATCGATTTTCTTTCAATTATTTTCTTCATAAGAGTGTATATAGCCTAAAATTATTTAAAAAGTTAAAATTGCAGTATACTTTATTGACGGAAGAGAGTGATTATAATTGTTAGATATAAGATGTGTTTAATTTCTACCATATAGCTTAATCTTTTAGAAATAATTAATAATATGATATTAGATTTTCACAATTATTTCATATATTTATCCAATCAATTGAACTCTTAAGAGAGATTTATCGCAGTCATAGCTTTAGCTTCTAATCTTAGAAATAAATATAATTCATACAAGTTAAGAAAGTCTTATTTCAAAACTATATCTAATTATTTCTCTTTATTTTTATTTATAATACAGCAAAGAAGATGCTCTAAATTGAATCATTTTTCATCCTAAACTCAAATTGGGGGAGGCGCATTGCTTAATTGACACTTTTCAAGTGCAAATTGGTAACCTTGAGCACTTTCTGGCTGTTGGTCCTTTTTCATCATCGGCGAGGAATAATTTAAGATACAAAAATACCTTTTCACCCATAAGAATGTAGGGTACGTTCGCTTTCAGTGTGAACTTTGCATTTCTTTCCACCAATTAATTAATAATTTACTTATTCTTGAGAGTCAGCTTTCCAGCACACTCAACAATTTGCCCGGGAGTTACGTTCTATCCAATGTTGTTTATTTGATCAGGAGTATTCATAATTTATCTAGCAGTGCAAATCAGAGCCAAACAATCTATCTCGAGAAGTTTTGTGGCATAAACCCAATAATGAAGTGATGAAGATGAATATGGATAGAAGACGACTAACACTAATGTTGATCTTGGGGCTTTGGATGTTTTAGGGGATTATGGGCTTGATGTAATGATTTTCCATTTTCTTGGGAATGTCTCTGTATTGTTTGAACTTTGGGCAATTAGATATGGATGACTACTTGCTTGGACATTAGCTTCCGCAACATTTGGTGTTAAAGTGATTCTTTTCATGCCGTTACTCTTATTAGATGGGAGATGGAATAACCATACACATGCCATCCTCCTAGCTTACATTAGTTCCTTCATGACTCATGAATGGGTTGTCACGGTCATCCACGTTCTGCGCGAAAGCGAAACATTGTGCGGATTAAGAAGGCAGTGCCTCAGTGACTGAGTTTTTTGGATTGACCTCTTATGAGTTGTTGCATGGACTACATGAAGACTCTCTGAGCATAGATTTATGCGAGTTTAATTTGTTGCTTTTGTTTCTTTTCTCTGTAACCCAAAAAAAAAAACAACTCGCACCAATCCATCACCCAGAAAATAAAAGAATCACAAATCCCAAATTAAAATAAAAGAAATATTATTTTAACTTTATACTTTGTGAACACTATATCGCCACACTCACATTTACCATTGGATAAGGTATTAACCACATTAGTTTGTGTCCCACACATCCAATTATGGATATGAGTGTGTCGACGATATCCCATAAAGTGTGAGTTAAAATAATATTACTCTTAAAATAATATAAATTACACCTTGTTCCCTCCTATTTAGTACCATGCAATGACTTGAATTGTAAAGTAGACGTATGGTTTAGCATATGTATTTTGGCCAAGTCTATGATACACCCGAAAATGTATTTTAGTCATATTTATCAAATGTAACTAAATGCATTCAAAGTATAGTGATTAGTGAATGAATTTACCAACACTTTTCTTTAAATGTACTAAATGTATATGCATTTAGCCACATTTTTTCAATATCTAATCATGCGTATTGAATGAGGTTAAATGGCTAGTTGTGGTACATCTAACTTTGGTTTGCGTACCATGGACAAAACCATGTGTTTTTCATAATTTGTTTAAGATTGTAGGCCTGATTTCTCCCTAAATGCTAGCTTAAGGGGGAAGGAATGATGAACATCTACATAGAGAGAAGCTTATGAAATTGGACATTTGCAAATTATCCAATATCAATATCTTGATAGTTTTGATCCATTTTAAAATTGTGGGCCAAATAACTCCTTCATAAAAGCTATCTCAAGAGAGGAGATGTTTAAGTGCTTATAAAGACTATCTTAATCACATCCTTAAATATTGTGGAATTTAATTATAAATGATTTATAATATGCAAACTATACTAGAATAGAAATATGAGCCCAATTGACCGAATCAAAAGAACTCACAGGGGTGCCAACTCGTTCATGGCATAGTGACTCATAGAGATTCTTTATTTAGTTTGGGATATTTCTTAATTGGCTACCTGATTATAAGAGATCTACTTTTAGCAGAAAATCTCCCATGATCCTATCATATCTCCTATATTATATATTATATTTCCTCCAAATATGGAATATATTTAATATCTACTAAATCATAGGAATATCTCCTCAAATCCATTAGGGAAAATTATCTCCTAATTTATCATAAGGGTTCACTAACCATATAAAGGACTTAATACCCCCATATAACACAATCTTAATATATACTACTCTTTAACCACTCTATGCCTTATTGATTCACTGACTTGAGCGTCGAGTGTTTTTGTAGGTACCCCACCCTCGCTCACATTGAAGATTGGAAGTGCCTACGCGCCCTTAACATTTGTCACGACCCGACTTAATCGTAACGACACGTGAGGATCCTATCCCCATGTCCCCCATGATTACTGAGTCAATCTATATGCCTATATTTAAATTATAAGAACCATTTAAATCATAAATTTGCCTTCAAAGTAGCCACATGCGAGGTTCTTCTCAAAATTCTTAGCAATCACCAAGCTGCATTTTTTGGCCCTTCACATATCTGGGCTTTCTTTGGCAACCCGGTGGATCCCAAGGACCTTGGGCCATAGAACTTGTCTCTGACACATGTCACTGAGGCATTACAACATTGACGCCCATCGTGGGCAGAGAAAGTCCACCACCAAGGTCAAAAAACAAGCCAAATTACAATAAATTACCACATCAGAGAACAAACACTTATCATGAGTATCTCTCTATTAACGGATAAACCAATTCCTAGGTGA
Organism: Dalbergia oliveri; assembly: GCA_030441495.1. Lineage (NCBI taxonomy): Eukaryota > Viridiplantae > Streptophyta > Magnoliopsida > Fabales > Fabaceae > Dalbergia > Dalbergia oliveri. The sequence continues at coordinate 15,290,492 of JAMLFY010000012.1, forward strand.
TACATCACCATAATTCTCACTATCAGGGGAGTGATTTCCAGGTCATATCCCTTTATTATTCCATCTGTTCAATATTTTCAAGGAGAATTGCATGGAACCATACTCTTGCACATTAATTTGATACAATTACATGTGAAACTCATATGCTGATTGTGTATTTACATGATTCCAAATTGGATAGTAGAATGCTTGCCAAAACACGATTGCTTTTTCTAACACTACCACACATATTTTTTTAATTTAGAAAATTCTCCAACCATAGTAAATTAAAGAGAAAAGGAAGGAGACATATGCCATCAAATACACCGTGGTTATCAAAACAATGGCAACAATTAAGAACTTTATCAATGAAATTTGCCATGTCCATAACTTTCTACAACATATATTGATTTCCTATTCCTAGTCAAATTGTATCCAGGAAAGTTACACACATCTTTGTTCTATGGTGTCTTCTGCTCATAAAGATTAGCCAATTTTTCCCACAAAGCCTTAGCATTAGTTTCTGAACTAATATGTTGAAATACATTGTTGTCAACATACTATTTGATTAATCCATTTGTCTTTTTGTACAATTTTTCTCAGTCTCTCTATTGTTTTACCTTCTGGCTTGGCACTATCACTATTAATAGGATCATACAAATCCTTGCAATATAACAAATCTTCCATTAGGGCTTCCAAATCAAATAATTAGAAGAATTCAATTTTATCATAGTACGGCACAAGGAATAATCAACCAAAGCTCTAGATATCACTTTGTTAGAAATGGTACAAAAATGCAAAATAAACCTTTTTCCTTCTTGGCTATTAAATATGATCACCAAAAAATGGAGAGCACTCAATGGATAACTCAACAGAGAACAAATAATTATGGAGAAAATTAAACAAGCACATTGAAAATTTTTAAGTGGAAAACCTAGGATGAGGAATAAACATTGGACCAAGTCCAAAAAATTCTCCACTAATAAAATTAAGAGAAAATTACACTGGCCACTCTTATGTTCATGAAATTACACACACCATCCCTCTAGTTGGTCACCTTACAATGACCTCCCTTCTATCAAATGCACCTTAACACTGTTAGTAATATAAATCTATTGTCTAAAATACCCTTAAACCAACCCTTGAACCAATTTTCTATTCTTAGCACTACCACTCCACTAGAAGAAACCCAAACTTACCTGCCCCCAAATTGCAATAGTGAGACCGGAGGAGATCACTTAGCGGCTAAGAACGGTGCTGGACAAGACCCGCAGGCTTCGTAACCACCTCCACTTGCGGCGGATGAGATCTACGAATTGTTGCCTATCACCTTCCCTTGCTATCTTCCATGTGCCACTAGTGCTAAACCACCGCCACGACGCCACCTTCCCTTACCTCTATGCAGCCACCACACCGCAGGACTTATTCTCCGCATAAGGAAGATGTTGTCGCGTGACGGTTTCCCGATCGTCAACCATTATCGCGACCCAAACCACCACCACCGCTCCTCCAGTGAAGCCTAACCATCGAGAACGACCGTGAGTACCACGGCCCCACTTCACCGCTGCCATTGCGTCTCAAGCCCAATGTTACCACCCCCACCCAGGTGCGAAACCATGCCTCATTCTCTACATCCGCTTGCGCCTCGACTTTCCACCACCCTTCACCCTGACCACGGCGGCCTCCCTCCTCCCTCACATGGGTTCCATCCTCCATGGATGGTCATTTCCTTGTGTGCAAAACCCAACCTCCCGTTTTTCCTCAAAAATGAAAACCAAATCCCTAATAAGATCTTTTACCCATGCATGCCTTTTCTTTTCTTGATGCTAGTCCTTTTTTTATTTTGAGATTTATTTTATGTTGGTTTCTTTACTGATCTGGGCCATATCAATTTTGGGATGAACAATTTTTTTTTTGGGATGCACAACTTGAGCTTCTATATTTTGCTTATATGGATGTAAAGTATAAGGAAAATTAGGTGTTGCAAAGCCATATGTTAGGTTATTTTGTCACGATTAATGAATTTTATTATTAAATGATTATGTGAATCATCTATTGGGAGAATTAGTAATGATCAGGTGCTTGTGGAATTATAGTACCAGAATATTAGTTAGCTTTTCATGTTTTATTCCCTCAAATTGCAAGTCATCATAAATAAGGGTATTTGAGTATTTTTATATATTAAAATCTTCTAATTAATTACAACTCTCCTGTTAAAAATCATGTGCATGGCATATGATCTAACTTTATTTACATTAATGGAATGTTAACTTTCGGGTGGTTAGTGAAAAAGTTAATAAAGTTTAGGGGAGGTCATTGTAAGATTTGCAAAACGGAGGGGTGGTGTGTGTAATTTCGCTAAACCTCAAGGGAAGTCATGTAATTTTCTCTAAAATTAATGGATACACCAAAGTCTTTACCAATTGGTGGAAATACAAAGAAACGATTCTCACAACAATTATGAAGGGAATAAAATAATCCAACAGTAGAGAAGATAAAGTAGAATTATGGTCGGGTAAAAATATTTCATATTGATACAAATATTTCTCTATCAAAATGAACATAAAAAACATGAGATAAAATGAATAATCTATAAATATGGATTCGTGAAGTAGAAGGGTTAGAGTTTCTCACCTTCAATAGAAAATATTTCACCATCTCTATTTTATTTTTTGTATCTTTAATGAGGATCGCGACGGACGCGAAAAAAGAATGAAAGATTGAAAATTGGAGTCGCCACAAGTTTATTCAAAATGGAAAACATGGAAAAATCATTTATTTTTAAAGAAAGGTCTTTGTAACCAGGATTCGAGTTTCGAGTTGGTTATGCATAGAGAGGGTGGGATTTAATCCTACGCACCCCACATACAGTTCCTTAGACGGTACCTATTGATTTGTGCAAATTATTAACAACCTTCAAAATATTTATTTTATTATTTTTATTTACAAGAAAATTTAAAAATATTTTTTAAAAAGAGAAATTTTGGAGTATCAAATCGTTCGCGATTCAAATGTCCAAATATTGAGTTAACAAGGGTCGGCTAAATTAACATTTTTATTTGAAATAAAATATTTGAAAAATAAGTAACAAAATTAAAATGAATACATGAAAATAAAATGTCTTATGAATTAATAAATATTTACAAATAATAAAAATTATTTTGATTTTATATAAAGGGAAAAAAATACAAAAGAGAACAAATGTATTTTAGGAAAATTTCCATCATTGAGCTGTCACAACTCAAAAGCCCGAAATATCGAATTAACAAGTCGTACGGCTAAATTAATTAATTTATTCAAAATAAAACATATTTCCCCCAAAAAGAAATGAAAATTAAATAAAATAAAATATCTCATTTAAAAATTCATTAGAAAAATTATTTACAATGAAGACAAAAATTAATTTTGACTTGACGGGATTCAAATCGCCAGCCTCCTATCCCCTGGTGCAATAGGGAATTCAAAGTCACGTAGTTTTTTAGAAAATAATTATGTTTTTGATTAATTTTAATTTTGAAAAAAGAATTTTGAATATCAAGCTGCGCAGCTAAAATATTCTAAATGTAGAATTAATAGAATCCTGCTAATTAGTTCTATTTATTATTAAAAATAATTTATCAATTAATGACCTAAAATTTCCTTAATAAAATGCTCAAGTATTTATTTTATGCCCAAAAATAAAATAACTCTTTTCTTTTTATTTTAAACTTAAACTAAACCAATTCTAACAAGTCTAAAATTAAAAATTAAACAAACACTAAATAAAACAAATGAACTAAAACCCAAACAAATAATTCGAAAATTAATGCTAACAAAATAAAATGAAACTAACTCAAACCAAAATAAATCTTAAGATTCCTTATTTATTTTCAACTTTACTATTTTAATTTTTACTTATCCTAATACTACACACTTTTAAACAACAATCTCACCCACTCACACACGGTCCTCTTTCTCACAACACACACTCACTCACTCAATTCTCTCACCTACACACACTAACACTCCCTCACATTCACACGTCCTTAGAGACAACAAAGAAATGGAGAAAGAAAGAGTGAGAGAAAGAGCTAAGAGAAATAAGAAAGAAGGAAGAGAGAAAGTGAGATAGGAGAGAAGGTAGCGGAACCTGCTGCGGCGTGAGGCACGCGAGAGGGGGCGCCGGGCGCAAAGACCGCGGGGCCTATCGGACGGGCGGAGGGAAGGAAGAGCAGGAAGGTAGGCAGATTGAAGAGGACTCCGGGACTGGCGGCTTGGACCTCGCGGTGTTGGGGGAGCGCGACTTCATGGCACTGGAAGAGGCCGTGAGGCGGCAGCGTGGTTGCAAGATCTGAGGCGGTTCACCGTTGTGGTCACGCGAACAGCGGCGTAACTTCACGCACCAGCAGCTGAGGCAGAGGCAGGAAACTCGCGGCGGTGGGCTGGTGATATGCTTCAAGGCTTCCCTATTTTCATTTTGGTTCCTTCCTTTTTTGTTATTCTTTTCTTATGGTTTATGATGGGATTGGGTTGGTTTTTGGGTTTAGATGTGCAGGTTGCTCCTGGCCATGTTGCTGTTATGGTTGGGTTAAATATTGAGAGATGATTTTGTAGGATTATCAACAAAAACACGGAAGCGCATCGTCCGACACGACGTAGGAAAAATAGAACCTTCATTGTTTTGATTACCTAGAAGGACACAGTGAACAAAAGCTTCACGATCGGTAGTAATTCGCTCTCTGATAGATCTTCCAGACTATCTCTCGAGGGGAATGGGGTGGCTGTGTGGCCAACCGTTCAATGATGAACGTCTGCCTCTAGGGTGTCTGTTTCTAATGAAAAACACTTAGAGAGGCACAAGGGTGAAAAGATTAGTTTATATATGAAGTCCAAGACCTAACCCTAAGCCACATGGGCCATATTGTCCTTGGGCTTTAGTCTCACTAAAGTCTTATTGGACTTAAGTGACTAAAGAGCATATAACCCAACAATCTCCCACTTGCTCTTTAAGATACAAACTTGAGTTCATAAACCCAAGACCATGTATCCCATAAGCCATCATCATCTGATAATATACCTCATCCCTGTCTCAAGCTAGCCTGGGATCTACCATTTGTCATCTATCAAGGCTCCTGATAATCTCCAGAAGATTATCTAATTCAGTCTACTCCACTAAAAGCCCGAACGTGAACTCCAAGAATAATGACACTTATAACATGAATATGCATCGCCCCTTTATAGAATGTCTATAATTGATTGACTAGTTTTCTGTTACCCAATCAATTATTTATTTCCTTGACTGTGATAGTTTCTCTAATGGATTACATGCATTGGCAAGTGTCTTCAATATCCAAGTACCGAAACATATCAAGGGGACATTTCCTATAAATTCCATGTTGTTTATCTCATAAACACCAATAACCAAATAGTTTCAATCCCAAAATACCGAGTTATTGGCCATCAATAGATCGAACCTCACCCGTTGGTAAATCAAAGAATGAAAACTATTCGACTACCTATTTAAAATAAACTCAGGATTAAGAGCAACTACATAACTATAGTTATCTGGAGATTTGATTCCTTATGACAGAAAGAACAACCTTAATCAAATCTCTCCTTGATCCATTCAATGTAAGTATTAACTCACACCAATATTTAAAAATGATTCGGACAAAATCATTTCATAAATATTGCAGCCTAAAAAAAATGCCCAACTTTATTTAATAGCTATGAACCTATTCATCAATTGTGAGAACCTATGACCATGTCCTCCATGAACGTATCCATATGATCATATACTTCACAATTGATCCGGACCTTAGTGTTTGTAAATAGTGTGCGGAATAAATGAATAATACCTCATTTATAACATTCAAAAAAATTACAATGTCATAATGTCTTGCTCAAAAGGCACAAAATAACAAAGTGAAATAACAACTTCCTAAAGCTATAGCAAATCTGGAATCCTCCTAAGACCCATAGATGTAACATGCCTCTCGAACACACGTTACAGCAAACTCTTAGTAAAAGGGTCAGCAAGGTTCTCGTCCGATGCTATTCTGACTACCACTGTATCTCCTCTTTCAATTATATCTCGGATCAAGTGGTACTTCCTCTCTATGTGCTTTTGTCTTTTGTGACACCTTGGTTCCTTGGACTGTGCTCCTGCCCCATTGTTGTCACAGGAAAGTGTGATGGGACGACTAACACCTGGTATCACTTGAAGATCCGTTAGGAACTTCTTTAACCATGCGGCTTCCTTTGGAGCCTCAGAAGCAGCTACACTGAGCCTCTCTGGTAGAGTCAGCCACACATGATTGTTTGACACTCCTCCAACAAATGGCCCCTCCATTAAGAGTGAACACATACCCAGAGGTGGATTTTCTTGAGTCAATGTCTCCTTGGAAATCTGAGTCTGTATAACCAATGGTTTCAAGACTCCCACTAGAATAGACCAACATATAATCTCTCGTTCTCCTAAGGTACTTGAGTATATGTTTAACCGCTATCCATGTTCTTCTCCAGGATTAGATTGGTATCGACTTACTACTCCCACTGCATAGCAGAATCTCTGGTCTGGTGCAAAGCATAGCATACATAAGGCTACCTCCTGCGAAGCGTAAGGTATCCTACTCATGCGTTCTCTCTACTAGGAGTTTTAGGAGAATGCTCCTTAGAGAGATGAATCCCATGCCTAAAGGGTATAATTCCCTTCTTGGAATTCTCCATGCTGAACCTGGCAAGTATTTTGTCGATGTAATTAGCCTAAGATAATGCCAATACCCTATTCTTCCGTCGCAAGAGCTTAATACCAAGAATATAATTGGCTTCCCCAGGTCCTTCATATCAAAATGCTTGCTTAGCCAGGTCTTTATGCCTAATAATACCTCCGTATCATTTCCGATAAGGAGTATATCATCCACATAAAGTACCAGAAAAATCCTGCGTTTCCTTGGATCCTTTTATACACACACGGCTCATTAGGACTTTTCTCAAAACCATAAGACTTAATGGCTTGATCAAACCTGATGTTCCATGATCGGACGCTTGCTTAAGTCCATAAATGGACCTTTGCAACTTGCATACCATGTTTTCTTGCCCTTTGGCTATGAACCCTTTTGGTTGCTGCATATAGATATCCTCTTCCAAATTTCCATTTAGAAAAGCAGTTTTGACATCCATTTGCCAAATCTCATAATCAAGATTTGCTGAACAGCTAAGAGAATCCGGATGGACTTGAGCATGGCAACCGGCGAAAAGGTTTCTTCATAATCCACACCTTCTATTTGGGTGTACCCTTCGCCACCAATCTAGCTTTGAAGGTTTCAACCTTCCCGTCCAATCCTCTCTTCTCTTGTAGATCCACTTACACCCAATGGGTCTTACCCTTTTGGTGCATCTACAAGAGACCAAACTGAGTTGGAATACAAAGAATCCATTTCACGATTCATAGCCTCAAGCCATTCCTGAGCATCAACATCCCCTAGTGCCTCGTCATAACTCGTGGGATCATCATCTTCTTCAATGATGACATCCTGAGACGATTCACCCAACAAGAGAAATCTTGCGGGTTTACGAATCACTCTCCCACTACGAGTTTGCCGCACTTGTTGTTGTGCATTTACAGGGGATCCAATTCTAGATGAGGACCCTCATTAAGAGGATTAACCAATTCATGATTTTGTTGTTCTTCCACAAGCGGTAACTGCATTCTACAGGTTCCACTTGTTGATCATCATGCTGAACTTCTGGTTCTCTTTTGGTTCCTGTGTGTGTTCAACATCAGGTATATTTTCCCCTCTTTGAACAACCACAGGAACAAAAGCTGAACCGCCTGAGGTTGAGGTGAAACTTGATCTGAGACTAGCTCATCAAGAATAACCTTACTCCTAGGCTTATAATTTGCCATATAGTCCTCCTCTAAGAAAGTTGCATGTGTGCTCACTATGACCTTCTTTTCCTTTGGACTATAAAACAACCAACCTCTGGTTCCTTTAGGATAGCCTATAAATATGCATACTTCTGTACGCAAGTCCATCTTATTTGGCTTCGGTTGTAAGACATGTGCCGGAGCACCCCAAACCCGAATATGGTTCAAGGTGGGCTTACACCCTTTCCATAATTCTATTGGTGTCTTTGAAACGACTTGGACGGAGCTAAGTTCAATAGGTACATAGCAGTTTCTAAGGCATATCCCAAAATGAATCAGAAAGAGATGAATAACTGAGCATAGATCTTGCCATTTCTAAAAGGGTTCTATTTCTCCTTTCAACAACTCCATTTGCTGGGGTGTCCCTGGAGAAGATAATTGTGAAACTATCCCCTTTGGTCAGGTAAGACCTGAACTCTCCAGATAGGTATTCTCCCTTCGGTTCAGAAGAGTCTTAATTTGAACACCAAGATGCTTTTTTGCCTCAGCCTTGAACTCTTGGAATTTTCCAAAAGCTTCAGACTTGTGACGCATCAGGTACACATGTCCAAATCTAGAGTAATCATCAGTAAATGTGATAAAATACTGATACCCGCTCTGGCCTGGACATTTATTGGTCCACATACATCAGGATGTACCAATTCCAGCTGAAGTGTGGCACGATTTCCCTTGGCCTTGAAAGATCTCTTAGTCATTTTACCCTCTAAACAAGATTCACAAACTGGTAAGGTTCAAAGTTCAGGGATTTTAAAATCCCACTATTGACCAAACCTTGTATCCTGTAGAGTTAATATGACCCAATCTCAAATGCCAAAGATAAGTTTCATTGAAAACTTTTCTTTTCTTTGATGAATGAACATGCTCAACATCTCCTAATTCAACATGATTAATTTCAGAGGGCACAGGACTAAGGAAATAAAGACCATTAAACATTACACCGGAACAAATAAAAGAAGATGGACTTCTTATTGAAACTGAGGAATTAACTAAACTGTCAAACCATGTTTAACTAAACAACTAACAGAAATTAAATTCCTCTAAAATCCTAAATATACTACAATTATCAAAAGATAAAATAACTTGTCCCACTGCTAGTGCAGACACAAGCTCCCCATTTCCAAGCTTCAAAACTCTTTGTCCTTCACTTACAGGCAAGCTATGTTTGAACCACTGCAAAGAGTAACAAACATGGTTAGTGGCTCCTGAATCAATGATCCATTTATCATTGTAATTCTCCACTAAACAAGCCTCAATCACATGTAAATTACCCATACCTGGTTTATTCATACGTGGGCAATTTTTCTTCCAATGCCCCTTTTGTCCGCACTTGAAGCACTTGCCTTTTGGTTGCTTCATTGCAACTGGTTTGGCAACTGGAACTCCTGATTTCTTCTTTTTCTTGTTTTTGTTCCTTCCCTTGGGTTTCCCCTTAGGTTTCACAGAACTCTCACCAAAAAATGCCCTACTTGACTAGAGGTGTCGCATTCTCAAGCTCATGCATCAGCTAGTAAGGTCAAGATTCATCTTATTCATATTATAATTCATCTTGAACTGATTGAAGTATTCAGGCTGATTGCAAGAGGTCAACTTTTACTTCTTGTTCAAATTTGACCCCATGGTCTTCAGCCTTCTTGAAGTTTGCTATCATTGTCAGACAATGATCCCGCACACTTCCTCCAGACATCACTGTCTTGGTGACTGCATTCAGCGCATTTGCCTGGCAGAGCTGCTAGACGTAGCAAACATGCCATCAAGAGTCTGGAGCATCTTTGCTCCACTCTCAATCATGCTCACTTGCTCCTGAAGGTGACTGGCGAGACTGGCTAAAATATAGGGCGAACTGCCACATTTGCCTTCTCCCATTTTTCTTCTCCTGAAAACGTGCCTTTGTTGCCTCAGGCGCATCTTCGGCGCTTGCCTGGCATAGGGGTAGTTAGAACAAAGTTGAGCTTTTCATATTGAAGAACAATATCCAAATTAGTTTTCCATTGTTTGTAGTTTGTACCATCCATAGGTTTTTGGCTCAAGATAGTAGCTAAAGGATTGAATGAAGACATTTTTCTGAAAACAATGAAAAAACACACTAATTACAAACTAGAATAACAACAAACAGATATAGCGCTAGTAGATTCTAATAACTACTACTTGTTTATTGTTTAACAATCCATTAGTTATCTTTACAAGGCTTACGATGGGCAAGATACTTGTAAAACTAATATTGTTATTTTGGGCCTTCAGTTCCATTGCCAGAGCCTCGATGGGAGGGTTAACAATTTTACCAAAGTTGAATGTATTTAACCATTGTTTACTTTCAAAATTATCTTTAGTGTCTAAGTGTTGCCGACGATGGGCCGTACAAAACTTTACTAAAATTTTGAAAAATATTAAGGTTTAATCTAGCGAAATCCATTATCCTTATCCGATGGGCTTAGCGATAACCATTTCACTAATAAACCCACAATTGGAGCCCAAGGTTTAATACTTTTAAAAAAATTTAAACCTTCACCCATTCAATTTTTTTTAAAGTTTAGAATTTTCCAATTTCCAAAAAAAATGTTTCATTCGAAAATAATTTTTGTTTGATTTCAAAAACTATGTAAGTAGGTGTAGCCGATGAACGTGCATCACCTAACTTAACGTAATTTTGAAAACATTAAGGTCCTAAAATCTGGTCACTTTACGATAGCGTGTGCTCCACACAATCATGATACATGATTGTTGTATGCAGCGTGTGTTATTCCATGACCATTTTAGAAAACCCACAAAATTTTATTTTCAAGAAACAATTTTCTCTTAGGAAATTATCTGGATTATTTGTCTAGATTTTAATTCCACAATAAATTAATCCCATTATTAATCTTGATTTCTTACCGAAAATCATAATAATTGATAATTAATCTAGTGGATAACTTAAAATTTAAATAATCGCGCATAATAACTATATACTAGTCGTATCATGACAAAAGTTACTATGCATATATGACATGTGATTATGCAACAATATGGCACCATCCTATTCTATATGGCATGTTATTACAAACATCATGTTAATCGCACATATAATTCATACAATTCAATAAAAGCAATAAATAATTAAACAAATAACTTTAATCCATGGTTTTCCTATTAAAAAAAAATATTACAACTTTGGAATTCCTCTTTGTCCAGCCCACAATATCTGCCTCAAGCCCCTTTAGGGTATCCATGGGCCCAAAAGCCCAAAAAACCCAATCCTTGGCGAGAAACCCTAGGACACGAAAGAGGAACCCTAGCCTCAGGACTTGTCGCCGTCAGCCGACTTCGTCTCAGCAGAAACTCCAGGGAAGGACCGCCATGAGGAGACGAGAGCGCCGCCGCAGGAAACACCCAAAAATGTCCCACGCGCCTTCAAGCGCGAAGGAAGGCCACTCTCAGCCTATGGCGGCGTCCCCCTGGCCGCCACCCACCCATCACTTTGTTCGTCTTTCTATCCTCTTTCCAACCATATATGGATCATCCAATTCTAGAGATCCAGAGGTCCACGAAAAGTCTCGACAATGTTGATTGCTCATCTTCTTCGTTTCTCGATCTTGAACTTTTACATAAATTTGTAAAATACATAGGAAAATGCGAAAAATAAAAAAAAGCAAGGAGGAAACCTAATCATATGGGATTAGCCTCCTTGTTACAAACCAAAGAAACACAAGAAATCTAACCATGGATTAAAGCGATTAACCGATTAAAAATTAAGACTTTTACCGAATATGAACTATAAGCGAATAAATAACATGAAATAAATAACAAATACAGAAAAATAAGGTGCCATATTTTTCAAAAAAAATTTTGAAATAAATCACATGAAATATAAATTAATATCAAAACTGGTTCTTTCCTCATCGCAATTCCTCTAATACCAATTGTAAGTTTATCAACGGAAACACGGAAGCGCATCGTCCGACCGACGTAGGAAAAATAGAACCTTCATTGTTTTGATTACCTGGAAGGACAGGGTGAACCGAAAGCTTCACGATCGGTAGTAATCCATCTTCTAGATCTTCCAGACTATCTCTCAAGGGGATGAGGTGGCTGTGTGGGCAACGTTAGATGATGACGCCTGCCTCAGGGTGTCTGTTTCTGATGAAAAACACTTAGAGAGGCACAAGGGTGAAAAGATTAGTTTATATATGCTGTGAAGTCCAAGACCTAACCCTAAGCCACATGGGCCATATTGTCCTTGGGCTTTAGTCTTACTAAAGTCTTATTGGACTTAAGTGACTAAAGAGCATATAACCCAACATTTAAGTAAAGGCAAAGGGGTTAAAGGGATTGAGGTTATGATAGGTTCTCTCTTGTCATCTTTTTTTTTTTATTAGGTTGAGTTTATGAAAATTGCAACTTGCGGCTAATCAGGTAAGGACCGAAACTCAATGATTTGTTAGAAGCCGATGTTGGATGATGGCTGTGTTGGGATTTACGGGTATGGCTAGACTTTGCTATGATTTTTGGTTTGTGGTTTGGCTAGGATTCTGGATTTTAATTTTGTCAGAATAGTGATCAAGTTTTTTTTTTTTGAGTTGGAAACCGATCCCCCCCTCATCTTTGAATTTCATTCCCATTTATAGCCCGAATTGATCATGTTTTGCAAGATTTGGTTAGCAATGTCTGTGATAAGATTAAGCTATTTTCCAAATTGCAGCTTGATTTTGTGGGATTCTCCAATTTTTCATGCATTGTTCTGACACTCACGCTCGCCTTCTCTTTGTTTTTTTTTCTTTTGAATTCAGCCTTTTATTGACACATGGGCGGTATTTGACTCTCGTCCGTGGACGCAACTCTCATTTGTCATTTTCATTTTTCAGGAGGACAGCGTGCCTTATTTTCATCGTTCATTCATTTTTCCAAAGAAGACAAAATGATGCAAACAACAAACAAATTTTATTTATTTTTTATTTTTTTTTAAAACGGGCTAGGTAAAAAGAACAAGAATATGAAATGGGCCAAAGCTCCTCCCTTTTTCACAATTCAAAATAAAAAGAAAAAGTTTGAATAGATTGAAACCCTTTTTTTGTCAACAACAAACAAACAATACACTAAATGGACTTTTTTTTTTATGTAAAGTTCAAAAACTAATAACAATGGGCTTAACAAAAATAAAAAACTAAAAATGAAACGGATGGGCTAAAAATAATATTTTTTATTTGTGGGTTGAACAAAATCAGGTGTTCACGTATCCAATTAAACCGCATCAACCCTGATAAGTGAGTCTACATTCTAGTAGTAGACCTCTATGTCCCAATGAGCTATAAGGGATCGTGAATTTGACTCTCCACTTCTATCTAATTAAATCTCTCGATTTATGAGTAGGTTATGAGGTGACTCATTCAGTTTAATAGACGTATGGGATGGAACTCCATCTTAAGAAGATGGTCAACTTCAATGAAGACTTTTCACGTTTGAAGATTGTGGGTGACGTAGACAAATATATTGTCTAGAATTGAATAAGAAGCCACGGTAATATAGTCTATGTAAGTTTTTTTGTCTTCAAAATTATATTTTCTATGGCTTTCTTTGATAAAAGATAATGAGTCATCGTCTCCTTTTACTATTTGAGAGGCATGTTCATAAACATCAATTAAATGCATCTTTACTTTGCAACAGTAGTGTGCAATTTTTTTTTGTATTAGTATAGTATTTTGAAATTTGTTATGAACTCTTATAGGAGAAATTGCTTTTGTTTTCATTGCATGCTTATATTTAATATGAGTATTTTGACATTTTCCAAACAATTTATATCTTATTATTCTTTTGTGTCACATGTAATTTTCTATTTTCTCTATATTGAAATGCTTGAGGAGAAAAATGGGTTGTTTTGCAATTCATGTTGTGAAAGAATTGTGTGTAGGAAAGTTGTTTGGAAGGAATGTATAGAGGGGCACTATGCAAAAAGAAAGCAATGATATATTTTTAGGTTTAATTAATTCATAAGTCCCTTTAGTTTCATTAAATTTTCAATTGGGTCTCTATAGTTTAAAAACTTTTAACTAGGTCCTTATACTAAATAAAAATTTTCAATCCATAGCCAAATCCATTGTTACAAAAGCATAAGAGTTAATTGTGGAATTATGTGAAGTAAACCCAACTACAACTAAGTGTCTTCTTAACCAGGGAAAGGAGTGGACAACAATACAAAAGATCAACAAAACAAATCTTTTCTTTTCTTTCTTTCTGATAATTGAAGAAAATCAAAATCTCACAAAAGTGAGGAAGCAAGTCAGAGTATAAACATAATAACTTGAGCAACAAATATCTCAAACCATATTCTGAATGAAATACATTCACCCAACAACTCCTATACCAAATTAGCAAAACATCCTCTCAAATTGAAGCCAAAATTCTGAATGATAGTAGCACACCTAGGCAAATATCAAGACCCTGAAACTATACCTCTTCATTTGCTTAAAGTCATTGCAATAAGATCCACCAATACTAGGACACATACAACTTAACAAAGACAAAACAACTTGAATCAAATAGCCAATAACATCACCCATGATACCATTTTCATCTTCAAATCGTGGCCCCCTCAATTATTAGTTCAAATTAAAAATGCTACCAACTTCAAATTTGGTTGGATAAGAAAAGCTTCCAAACACCAAAAATAATACTTGTTATGCACCATTAGAAAGGAAGTGTTTCCAAATAACACTTCCAAATCTTTCCTCCACCATTAATTCATCCATAAGCACAGAATAATTTTTGGAAACCAACTCTAGAAAATACAAAAGAAAAACAATGAGGTATATTATAATATCCCCACCTCTATCCTCATAAAAAGCTGAACTTAAAGCAAAAAAAAGTAGCATTATTCAAACTATGTTTCCATACCAGACCCTAACCACTATCTTACCATTTCATCATCTTATTCAATCGTTCAACCAAAGCATCAAGCTTTAAGCTCGCTACAATCACAGTCATGCCCTAGATGGGATTTCAAATGTAGATTGAGGCATTAGGGAGAGGAAAAATGGCTTATGTCACGTGAAAAAGATGTAGTCTTGGTAAGCACATGCTTGTCACATGTTGTGCCATATATAAAATCAAGAATATTCTGTTAACTCTCATATTTTTATAACGGTGGATGGGCGAAGGACCTAATTGAAAATTTTTATTCAGGATAGGGACCTAGTTAAAAGTTTTTAAAATGTAGGGATCCAATTAACAATTTGATGAAATTATAGGATTATGTGGATTAATTAAATATATTTTTCACTTGTACCATGTCATAGAACTGTGGAGGTGAGTTATTTGGAAGGATTGTAGAAAGGGCACTAACAGAAAGAAAGCAATGGATGTACAATTTTTACTTCCACCCTACTTTTCTTTAGGCAGTAGATATATTTTTAACTCCTGATCGAGGAGTCTTTTTCATTAAAATGAGCGAATTAATAGAGGTTTCCTTGCCTAAGCTCTAGTCATCTTTGCTGCTTCACAATTGGACAAGAAATGAGACTAGAAAGTAACCATGTATTGCTTCTTATAAGTGTATCTTTTTTTTTTTTTTCCCATGGAGATCTTAATTTATTGAGATTGGTAAATTACTTTAGTGTACTTAACTAGTATAATTCACAATTTCAATGGTCTATCTCTCCTCCATATGACCATCTTTGCTTTCAATATCAATCGAATAATGTTACCATTGTATAATATTCTTACGCAAATGTTAAAAAGAAAAAAGGATGTGATGGGTCTAAGAAAATAAATAATTAAATGTATATATTGTATTCCATTTATTCATATTTTTATTTTAAGATATTAGTTACAAATTTAATTTTGATGTGCATAAGTGTAACAATCTTTTTACAAAATTAAGAATTGATAGATTTGTAAAAATATATCTACTCCAATTATTACCTTACAAATCATATTTTATTGTTTGTGAAATTGACAATCATATTAAACTATTATTAATTATATTTATACTATAAATAATACAAATTTAGATTTATACTTTTTTTTTGGTAATGGAGCTAAATAAAGGAAAGAAAGAAGAAAATTATTTCATGTGAAGAACCCTAGAGGCGTTTGCCAAGAGAATAAGCTCCAGACCAATCGTAGACCTATCT
Organism: Dalbergia oliveri; assembly: GCA_030441495.1. Taxonomy (NCBI): domain Eukaryota; kingdom Viridiplantae; phylum Streptophyta; class Magnoliopsida; order Fabales; family Fabaceae; genus Dalbergia; species Dalbergia oliveri. The sequence continues at coordinate 15,306,482 of JAMLFY010000012.1, forward strand.
CATTGATGAGTCATAAGAGGAGAAGAAACACCCTGCTTAGCAAGAAAATCTGTGACTTGGTTACCATCTCTATAAACATGAGATATTGAACATGTCCAATCTCTCTATGAAATTCTTGATGTCACACAACAAAGAAGCATACACATGCAAAGTAGAAGGGGAAACTAGTAGATACAAAATCTCCAAACAATCCACCTCACAAACAACATGGCGATAACAAAGTTCCCAAACAAGAGCCAGCCATAACATACACCAAGATGCTCAGTACAAAGGTTGTCTGCTCTAGGAATATGACTAGCATAGCTAGTAATCCATATACCATTGGTATCACAAATCATGCCACCAAATCCCAACTAGGATTACCAAAGGAGCTACCATCCAAATTTAATTTCACAAAGTTAACTGGAGGAGGAAGCCACCCAACCCACTTGACATTGGAATGTTGCATTCTGTGCAATTCAAAAACGGAAATACACGTGTGCACAAGTTACCAAATGCAATGCAAAACTTGGGTTAAAACAATCTTCTCCCTATTAAAAGCCCACGTATTCGCAACGCGCACAACCCGAGGGATGAAAGAAAGAGAATACATTAGGTCCTAGAGTATTGGTCTGCAACCAAAGATGGAAATCTTGAGAAAAAAAATAAGGCCAGTGCGTACCCACATGGTCCCACACTTCTCTAGCTAAAAACAATCACGAAAGCAATGCAAAAGGGACTCCACAGCATTCGGACACCATGTGCAAGGGAAGAATTAGAGAGACCTCTATGCTGTAATTCATTTGTAGGGACATTGTTTTGCATGGCCAGCCAATTAGAAAACACATTTTAAAGGGAACTTTCAACTTCCAAATCCATTTCTAAGAGTGGTCCATATCACCATCATGTTGAGAAGAAGTCGGCTATACCCAGATGAGACTGTATAGCATCAGGTAAGCACCCTCCAAACTAAACAATCCTCATAATCACCACCCCAAGGAATAGGGTCTCTGAATTAGTTGATGGACATGAGGAGTTAAAGTTGTGTATAAGTCATCCAACTTCCAATTACCATTAACCCAGCAATCCAGAATCTTCATTTGAGAGTTGAGATATGAACAAAATCAACAAGATTACATAGGGGATCTAAACAAGTCCAACATTACCAAAGCGAGGAAGCACCATCGTCTAATCTCAAACCAAACCCATCCTTGAAAACTTGCGTTGTTTGCCACACAACACACCAAATTGGAGAAGAGCTACCAGGGCAACTCACATCAAAGACCGAGCATTGACCCAAATACTTGGAGGAGAGCACTTTAACCCATAACTTATCACCTTCATGAAATAAAGTCCAAACTAATTTACCCAAGAGGGCTATGTTGGATTCTCTAGCACACAGAACCAAGCCCACCTTTGCAAGTAGGCTTAGCAATAGTATGCCAATTAGATGAAGGCCCTTCGCCATATTCTCTTTACTCCAAAGGAAGTCCCGAGTAGTTTTATCAAGAGCACCACAAATAAAAGAAGGAAGCCAAAGATTGCATGATATAAATAGGAGTAGCAACCAAGATCGAGCGGGCCAAAGTCAATTTCCTGCCTTATTGAGAAGTTTACCCTTCCGCCAAGCTAAATATTTATTCAAATTCTCGATGATAAAGTCAAAATCACTTCGTTTAGCCCTTCTATTAAGCAAAAAGAATCCCAAATGTTTTTCTAGATCCGTCATAAAGCGATAGAGGAAATACTAGTCAAACATCACGTCGTATCCTATTAATAGTCGGAAAGTACATACCCCTAGACTTAGAGATATTAACCTTCAAACCATAAGCAGCACAAAAGACTTTCAAAATTTTCATAACTAAATGAACTTGTGAAGCATAAGCTTGAGAAAAAGAAGCAAATTATTTGTATAAAACAAGTGAGATATGCCATCACCACCTCTAGACACTTGCACTTGCTTCCAGGACTCCTTGCTCACCTCCACATTAATAAGAGTACTAAGACCTTCCATACAAAGAATGAATGTAACACCCTAATAATTAACCCAATACACCTAGGCAGTATTGATTAATTACTAGACTTTACTCTTTGCTTCAGTTCCTTAATCATGCTTTGAAAATACTTAGTGAAATTACGAGCCATTTTTTTTTAAACATAATTGAAAACGTGAGCCGCGCTTAACGTGAATAATTTAGCAAAATTTAAAAGACACATAGGAATTTACAAACATCACATCATAATATATTGGCTCCATCATACAGCATCCATAATTACATATCATATAGATATTTTGCCTACCAACAGAATAAGACTAAGTGTAGGCAATCTAATAAAACATAAATAATATATGGATGGAAGGACATCCATTAATGGCACCTAGTAATAACACTCAGGGATAGGGATAGATATCTGAAATATACGAGTGAAACTAGGATTCAAGTTCACTACCGGTGAAGCCTCAATGTGATTCACGAACGCTTCCTTCTATTTCTGAAGACGAGATGGAAAGAAAAATAGAGTGAGAAACTTATAAAAAGAATCTCAGTAGGGTACTCACCTCATGATGCATTGTGTCATCATCATCGTCCCCAGGAACCTCGGGTTATTATGAAATAGTGAGCATGCTAAGATTGATTTATTAAGTTCGAAAATATACTTTATCGAGGTTCGTCGTTTAATCATGCGTCTTATAATGCATCATAAACTTAGCATGTCATGTTTATAATGAACTTTTCCTTTCATATATAATAACATAGTTATGCATAAAATCACATCATATTCCTCATCATCATTTCATAATACTATGCATAGCAGAATATCATATTTCTCATCATCATCTCATAAATACTATGCATAGCAGAACATCATATTCACATAATGCATTTACTTAGTTTCTTAGGTGACTTAAAGTTACTTTCATCATCATTTTCCTGGGCCACCCTATACTCCACCCTTTTGGGAGTAATCTAGGTTATGAGCTCATACCTTGCTAGTCGTCACCAGCACATACTTATCCCTTTTGATAAGTAAAAATTCCGTCTACCCTTTTGAGAAACAGACTAGGGGCAAGAATCACCTTTTCACCGCCTATAGTTTGACGGGTCCAAAGGATCATTTTCTCATATATTTTGAGTCACCTTTAAGTCTTTGCATGTTATATCATAATACAATTCTTCATTCATAATCATCATAACATTTTCTCATTTATAGTCTTATGCCGAAATAATATATACCAACTGTAATCATGCATCTGGAGATTCCAGGAAAGAGAGGTGGGTCACAATGGACACGCTTAAATACCAAATCTTTCCTTAGCCAGAATCTTTCCAAATTGCACTCTTACAGGAATACACTTTCTTCCAGTAACAGAATATGTCTTTATTTCATGCATAAGTTTTCATTGTTTGCAACAACAACTATAACATACAAACCAGGAATCAATCAATGACACCAAATTCTTAATAAGCATCAAATCACATTTTAAGTACACATAAATTACTAGCTTCCCATAAAATTCTTACAAAGTTTTAAAACTCTTTTAAACTAATTCCTTTTGTTAAACTTGAAAGAAGTCATAGGACTTTAGGCCTAAATTAACCATGGGACCGATTTATAACTTGAAAGAATGTTCATAATTAAATCTTTCACTTAAGATAAAAGGAGCAAGTCTTGAGCTTTAGAGATTTAGGTGACATCTTTGAATTATTACCATGCTATGCAACCTTATTTTAATCTTATCTTTATAAGGTGATAGCTTGGAATTATAAACATGATATGCAATTCCATTTCTTTATCTTTAAGATTTAAGGTGATAACTTGAAAATTAAACATGATGCAAGAACTTGTAATATAAACATGATGCAAGAAACTTGAAGGCGGTAATCCAGGACCGGTGAGGGAGAAGAGAATTTAAGCAACGGAGCGCGGTAGTCCGCAGGGTGAGGGAGATGAGAATTACATTTTTTTAAGCTCCAATTCTCAAGACTTCTTAAAGAATAAATTCTTTAACTCCAATTATCTCATTTCTTCGCTTATGATTCATAAGCAAGTCTTTGAGCTCTAGGATTTTTAGGTGATGACATAAAATAAACATGTCATGCATTGACTCTTTTAGCCATTATAAAATAAAGTGAGAGCATAAAATAAACATGAGATGCAACTTCTTTATTATCTTTAGAGATTAAGTGACAACTTGAAATTTAAACATGAAATGCAAGCTTGAAATTTAAACATGAGATATGCAAGTTCATTTATTTATTCTTGAGAATTTAGTTATGACATAAAATAAATATGGTTGTGCAAGGCATAAACTTAAACGTGGATGCAAGTTCACTTGATTTCTTTACTAGAGCTCCTTCAAGACTTTAAGAGAATTATGTTTTCAACCCAATATATGTATCTTAGCAAGACAAAGTAAAAATACATATTTCATATTCAAACCTCAAGATAAAAATATTATTCTTTAAAGTTTTGCATTAAATGGAATGTTCAAGCTTTAGAGGCCTAACTTGTGATGGATTTACAACCCATATTCAAGGTCCTCATCATCAAGCCATCATTTCATTCCTTCCTAGGCCATTTGGCCGAAACCATGAAAGGAAAATAAGGAAAGAAAAACTGAAATTTTAGAAGCTTTAGAAACTAGTGAAACCTTCAAGTTTTAGAGATCTAACTTGTGAAAGCTTTGCAACCAACACTCAAGAATCTCATCATCAAACCATGGTCTCATCATAAGCTAGGCCATATGGCCAAAATATTTTAAAAAGAAAGGAAGAAGAAACTGAAAATGAAAACTTAAAAGAAAGCTCATGAAAACATCATTTTTGAGCTAGAAACATAACTTGTCTTAGCATAAAATGAACTTAGAAACACCTCCCTACCTAATTTGATTTGAAAGAAAGGAAGAGAACTTGGTTTCCTTGAGTGAAATGAAGCAAAATATCCTTGAAAAGCTGAAGGGAGAATTCAACCAAGAGAAAGAAAGAAAGAAAGCTTTTGGTGCTCCTAAGACTAGAATTTGTGTAAGTTATGAACTAAGCATCTAAACTATCTTCAAGCATGCCTATTTATAGAGATTTTGCAGCTCATAAATGGACAAAGGAAGGAAAGAAATCTGACCAAAAATTAGAGGAAAAAAATAAGGAAGAAAAATCATTTTGTTTGGTGGCTTAAAACATGGAATCATGTTTCCATGTTTTCATGATTCTTTGTTTTCATTCTTTGGATTTTTGTGTAATAATTTTCTGACTTATTACTCAATAATTTCGTGCATTACAGCCTTGTGGAAGAGGATTTTGTGTGTTCCATGTATTTTTTAGGTGTAGGCAAGGTATTCATGCAATTTAGAGAATTTACGGTTAAGGGTTTAAGTGAATTACTAAGCAATTTGGGTGTTTTAAGCAATTTTAGGTTCTAATCAATCTAAATAAATAATTTTGACTCTAGATTAGTAATTAGAATTTAATAAGCTTTAATTTGAGCCTAATATTGCTTAGGTTTCGTTAGCAAATCAAAAATCTCAAAATTTGTAAAACTCAAAGAGGGGGCAAAACGGTCATTTTACTTAAAAATTGCCCGAGACCACCCGAGCTTAACCAATGGTTAATCATGGCTTAAAAACACCTTTTAACACATTTTAGTGAGGTTCGGGCTAAGTCGGCACGCAAATCGGAGTTAAAACGCGTAAGGGCGTTTTGGTCATTTCGCGTCGAAGCTCAAAATTAGGATTCTTCTCCTCTATTAACACACATAACACAAACAATCCCTTATTAACATCAAAACATCCCCTTGAGGATGGGTGGGGCCCACGATCCTCATTTTAAGTAAAATAACCTCAGGGCATTTTGGTCATTTTACACGTACAGAAAATTGGGGTTTGCAATACTTGCACGAATTGCTCCTAACTTCTCTTCTAACGTTATATTCCTTTATTAAGGATTGTTTGGTCTCAAATTTTATATAATATTTACCTACGGAATTCGGTAATTCCTAATGATAGTAAAAATTACAGTAAAAATTGGGGCGTTACAAATGAACATATAGGGAGACATAGGATCACCTCCGAAGTCCTCAAGTAGGATCAAAGGGAGGCGGCTTCACCCCATTCCATAGAAGAGAGAGCATAGAAGAAAAAATATAAAATATAATCAAATTGGTAGGAGCTGAAAAAATAGAAAATAAAAGTAGAAAAAACAAATGCGGCTTTCCCAACAAAATAAACAAAAGTATTGACACAATAATAACATTAGAGAGGACGTGTACTTTCAAAAGAAAAATGGAAGATTCAACGTTGGAATTAAAGGCGGATGCTCACATACATGTGTTAGTCAATGCCTATTATGCAGGTGATGAAATGTGTATAGCCAACGGCATGCCACGTCTTATTCGATGAATCATGCTCCTCTAGCTAAATAGCCACACACAAACGCCACACACACACTCTTCCCTTCTCTATCCCTCACCTCGGCCACCACTTCCAATCTCAGCCACCACCGTCACCATCATTAGAACCAAGCATGCCAGATGGCCCTTTCATTGCCCTCCTCTTCATTGCCCTCCTCAGCGCCTCCTCGCCCCTCTCAGACTTCAAGGTCGAGAACGCGGTCGTCAACGGCACCTTCATCCCCTCCACATCTTCAGGAGGCTCCCCACCTTCGTCCCTAACAATGGTCCTGATCATCAGCGAGCTATTGTGCAAATGTGATTTTTTTCCTTTCTTGATCTAATAAACTATGAAAAATTAATTAAACTTATAACAAAAAAAAGTAATACGAAAGCAAATTCACTAAAAATATAAAAATATTACAAAACAAATTTGGAAGACGTTAAACTTTTAAAAAATAAAATTAAAAATATATATACACAACAAGAAATTCGGACAACAAATTCTTAAAAAATAAATATTAAAAATAATTAAAATTATCAAAATAAAAATAATAACAATGAAAAGAAGAAAAAAAGAAAGTATAGGCTGCATAGAAGTTGGTTTCTCTTATGTGAATAACATAGATTTTTTTTTTGCTTTTTTTAAAACCAAATTCGGTTTTCCAGAATTCCTTTGTGTGTAAGTACTAATTTTTCCTGTTCGTTTTGATTTTTTTTAATTTTTTGATTTTTTAAATTTTAATTATCTTTAATATTTATTTTGTATAATATTTATATTTTTAATGATATTACACTCATTTTTAATTAACTTATTTTTTATATAGAAATTCAATATGCCCGAATTATATGTAGTGAAAAGTGTCATTCTTTAATTTTTCATTTCGTATTATTTTTTATTTTGTTTCATTTTGTTCTTTAGTGGATGATGATGCGCAATTGCTCTCTTGTAATTGAGTTATTTTTTTTAAAGTAAATTTAATTGTGAGGCTTTGGTTGTTTGATTTGTTAGTTGGGATTTGAAGTTTGATTATTTGAGTTGGGTTTAGCTCAAAATAGTAGGGATGCGGATATGAGAGGTTGGAGGAGGGAGAGCTGTGGCGGAGGCAGGGGGGAGCACGGGTGGAAGAAGAGAGGAGGAGAGGGGCTGTTTAGCGACATTGGTTTAACATTTAACCACATTTTATAAATGTGGTTAAAAGCAACTGCATGATAGGCATTGACCAATGAATGTAGGGGAGTGGGCACCGGAATTAAAACGAAAAAATAAAAAAGGAGTTGGAGAAAGAATGAAATGAAAATTTACACCATGACCATATCCGTCCAATCAACCGTAACTCTAAAACATAGCATGATAGCAACGTATATCCTCTGAGTCGCTCAGCAAACCTTATAGAAGCTCAAATCACACACCCCACTCGCTCAAATCTCAACTCAAAACTCTATGATGGCTTGGTGCCGCATTCACTGCAACCTTAATCTCTGTTTCCCGTCCGATGCGGCGCCTATTCAGCACACATGTCACTCTACTCCCTCTCATCTCTCTCTCACCACTACCACCTGTTCTCTCTTCACAACTAGAACAACAAAGGCAATAAAATTTAAAACCAAAAAAAAAATGATAACACTCTTTAATTTCAAGTTTTTATTATGTCACTTTTATTATTTTTTATTATTATATGAAAAGGGAAAAAAGAAAAAAAAAGTCACTTATTTATTTGAATTGTTCTTTTCTTGTTGTCATTGATTGTGAGAATCTCATAATTAATTATATTCGCCTTTTGTTTCTTTCTAATTTGTTCTTCTTGTTTCCAATATATACCCTCCCTTTATTCTTGTGTTTGTGTGTGTTGGTTTGCACCACTCAGATCTCTTATTCCAGTGCTCAGCGCCGTACCATTTGTGCTGTGAGGTGTCACATGACTATGGAGGAGAAGCCTGTCTCTGAGAACCGGATGCTCGTTAGTCTTCTTATTCTCACTTTTTTTTTTTTTTTTTGGATTCTGGGTTTGTGGAGATTTTGCTGTGTTTGGTTCCTTACAAAGAGAAAGGAGTCAAAGGTTTTTGGTTTTTGTTTTTGGTGGTTTGATTTTAATTTTGATGCAATACAATGTAAAACAAATTTACAATGCCATCAAATCAAAATCTTTTATTTGCATGACTTTTTAAACAGTGAGTAAAAAAATCAATTACAATGGTTGACGTGGCAATGTATGATTGAGTGACGAAGACAAGATTTTTTTTATATTGCATTGATTGAATGATGATGTCAAAGACTTTTTTTTATGTTGCATGTAAACTTTTACATGCATAGAAATTAAATCCTATACATATTGGGGGTGGGTTGATTGGTCTTGTGGTTTTGGCTTGTGGATTTATGGGGTTTTGGTCTGTTTAGCTCCTCAGACAAAACTTGGAGGACAAGGAGTCATAAGTGTTTTTATTCTTTTTAAAATTTATTTATTGTTGCTTAAAGGTGTGTTTGGATTAGCTTATGTTGATTTCAAAAGAGTTCATGATAAAAAAAGCTTTTGAAAAAAAAAAAAAAACCCTTGCCAAGCATGCACTAACTAAATGGTTGACTAATATGTTTATTGGTTTTTTTTTTTATTCCTCTTATGGTTTTGGCTTCTGGGTTTATGAGCTTTTGGTCTGTTTTGTTTCTGAGAATAGAAGAAATAAGGGGAAAAAGGAGCCTATTTCATCTTTGGTGATTTTATCTGTCATGGGTTAGTTGGTTAATTAATCTGTTTGTTTGGTTTTGAAGGTGTATGTGCCTCCACATCCTTTGATCAAGCACTGGGTTTCAGTTCTGAGGAACGAGCAGACGCCTTGTCCGATCTTCAGTAAGTTTCAAAGTTTCTATTTTTTTTTAAATTTTTTTAACAACATTCTGTTATGTGAATCTAACATTAACCAATGTTGTAACAGCATCATTGCTTCAGTAAACATAATAGCTGCTTCTGGACAAACACTATTGGTAGTGTAGTTATTAGTTATTAGTGTCTTAGTTGATCTTTGAATTTGATGTGGTTGCGCTTTCTGGTAAACTGTTGATTAGGTGTGAGCCACTCCCTCCGTGAAGTGCTATTATTGTTAGTCTGTCGAATTAATGTATGCCTTATTACCACTAACAGCTAGGATGAAGACTGTGGTTGGTAGTTTTGCAAATTTCATTATTCTCACTCATGGTCAGCGATCTGCTGATTTGTTCTAACTGGTAATCAGCTCAAAAGAAAATGATGCCTGTGAGTGTGGTGGGAACTTGGAAATGGAGCACCATTATTTGAATATGTTGGTTTATTCCTGAACGAAATTGAGTCTTGACCGGGCTAGGCTTCTGTGCCTCTAGCATCAGTCTTGCATTTATTGAAGAGTTGAACTTTCTAGTTTCCCAAAGTCCCCTCACTTCTCTTTCTTTAACCAGCATTTGATTGACTTAGTCTAACTTGGTGCAAAATTAATTATGTGAATGTTGATTTGGCTCTTTGTGTTTGTAATGTTGTAGGAAATGCAATGGCTGAGTTGGGTAGGCTACTAATGTATGAAGCTTCAAGGGATTGGCTGGTTAGTTGCAATGACATAGACCATGTCCTTGCAATAATTTTTGTCTTTTTTCACTTTTGGCTCTTTCTACAATTTAATTTGCTATTGTTGCATTCTTTTTAACCTTATGGGTGCGTTTCGTTTTGGGTAAAAATTGATGGAAAATTTTCATGGATAAGCTCCATGTGTAACATCCATAGAAAAATTTCCCCAATTTTACCTCCAGCTAAACACACCCTAAAGCTTATAAATTTAAGGCATTGTTTTAATCTAGAGGAGGAAGCTAAAGTGAAACAATTTATAAATTTTAATGTTGTGTTTCAAGCATCTAGTATATCGAATTGTTTTTTATCATATCTTCAAAATGTTCTTGAGCTATATGTAGTGCTAGTTCTGCAAGTATTCCTCTCTCTCTCTCTCTCTCTAAGGCAGGACACACAAATTCTTAGGACTTATGGGTTAGGATTATGGTGTGTGATTATTGGTAAACTGTACACATATGGGGGATTTGAAGACTCATGGGAGGTGTGTGAGGGCAAGAATAGCTTGGATTCCATGGATTAAGTCAAATAGGTGGCTGGTTGGTTGCCATCGTTTGTCATGCAAAACAAATCTTTCTGAGTAAAAACTAAAGAAAATAGTAGAGGTTAGCAAGACAATGGAATTAGTCTGGGCTTGGCATGCTACATTAGATTTGGTTGTGACAAACAAACAATCCAGAATCAGTAGGTCATTTAATTGAATGCTCCTAAAGAAACTATTAAAGGGTGGCCCAGTGCACGGAGCTCTCATCTAATGGGGTCTGGAAAGAGTAGATATACACATTACCCCCGTAGCGGAGAGACTTTCTAGGATTTGAACCTATGACCTCTTTGTCATGAGATAGCAACTTTTACGCGAAGCTCAACCTTTTCCAAAAGAAAAAAAAAGAAAAACTATTATGGCATTTAAATAGACATCTTACTATAGATTGGTTTACAAGGTTTTGGAATGAAATCCCAATCTTACATTGAAACTCCTTAATAGAACGAGCATTTAGCCCCTAAAGACAAATTCAGCATTCAAGTAAGACTTTTTCATATTAAAAAACAATTGGTTGCCAAAAAGCAGTTAAAATATTACCAATTGACCCAAGTAATAGAGTGCGTTTGGATTGGCTTTTTTCTAAAATAATGCACTTGTTTTTTAAAAATAGTGCTTCAATGTATTTTTTTAGGGTGTTTGGATTTGTTTTTTAAAAGAACACTTCAAATTAAAAGAGTGGTAGAACCTCTTTTTTAAAAGCTAGTGATACCCAGTTTCTAAAAAAAGTAGAAGTAGAAGTGGTTTTTAATAAAATTACATTCCAAAAGTATCCCTCAATATTATTTATAATTATAACCTTATCCATTGGTGAATCCTTACACAGACTTCTTCCTTTCCACTCCCCACGATCATACACACCTCATTTCCTCAGTCACTCACTCACACACGTTTGAGAAGCCTACACTCCAACTTTGTTACCGACTTCATTGTGTTTTCAAGATACATGCACTTCATTTATTTAATTTAGAGATGTCCCTAACCATATGAGGCGGAGTAATATTGGCCTCATTTTGACGATTTGCATTGGGGCCATAGATGACCATCATATAACTATTCATGTACCTGGAGATAAACGGGAACCATTTAGCTACTAGAAAGGATGTATAAGCACTAATGTATTGATTCCTGTTATGGAAGAATTGAGGAATAATATTAGGGATCAGTTACTAAAAAAATGAACCATTTGGTTTTTTACATTGTTGAATTTTTATTCTTGTCCTTTTATGTAATTTGGTCTAAAAAATGCTTTTATTTTTGTTTATCTAAACATATTTATAAGTATTTTTAATAATTATAAGCACTTGTTAGATTGTCTATCCAAATGCAAAATAGTTTTTTCTAGAAAAAAAAAGCTCTACTTAAAAAAGTTAAGTAAAAAAGGTACTTTTTTTAAAAGTCAGTCCAAACCCACTCTAAATAAAGAGCCAAAAAGAGAAACTACATAAATATGGCCCAAATACATCGCCTGGCCAGGGAGTGGGGCAATTACACTTTGAGAAATAAACCCTGGAGCATTTGTCTCCATCCTTTACCTTTTCATAATCATTAAAGAAGGAAATGCTTCGCTCACAAAACCAGCAACAAAACCATAAGCTCCCATATCTATGAAGGAGTGCTTTCCAATAGTGGAAAACTTGTTATTCCTGACCTTGCTCTTAAAGAGTAAAAATGCTAATCCTATAGCAGCTCTGATTCTAGCACCAAGAATAAGAAGGAAGTATTATATTATTAACAAGCGCTAAAGAAGTGAAATACCCCTGGAACTGTAACTATGAAGTTTACTAAAGTATCAGCTTTCTAACCCTAAGAATCCTAAAACAACTATGATATTACGATTTCTTTAGAATATTGTATTTAGACATATATTCATAAGTTATTAAAAATTTTAAGGCAATTTGATTCTTAAACTTATGGCTTTCTTTGTGCTAGTTCATCTTGGGCCACTCTCTGCATATTGTAGGAATCTGGTACTTGTCCCTGATTAGAAATTTGATAATGACTTGAATTAATATTAATAGTTTAAAAATTTGATGTTAATTCAACTTCCCATTTAGTAATCTTTCTCCATCTATCATGACACTCCGGCTTATGGATTTACATTTTTTTCCTTCTGTGCTGCTTTAATTTGTGTCCAGCCTACTGTGACTGGGGAGATTCAATCACCAATGGGTGTTGCCTCAGTGGAATTCATTGATCCAAGGGAGCCTGTGGCTGTGAGTAGCATATTGCTTTCAATATGTTTGTTTAGAAATAGTCCTTTGGGCTGACAGTTGTGTACACCCATTCTTCTATATTTTTTATGTTCATACAAAATTGTGAAGAATTTAGAGATATGATTTCCTTAAACAAAACCATGAACATGTTTTTTCTGTTCCTTTTATGGTATTAATTAATATCTGTCATTGTTGCCCAAACTTAAGTCCTTTTATGGACTTGTTGCTGTAGTTGGGTAGTGTCTTTCTTCAAGCTACTTAATGTTTTTCTAGTTTTCCAGGTAATCCCAATCTTGAGAGCTGGTCTTGCTCTTGCTGAGCATGCATCATCGATCTTGCCTGCAACAAAGACATATCATCTAGGTAATGATATATTTTTGTTAGCAGTTAATGAAAACAAGTGGATGCAGATGCTTTGTTGTTGCTTATTTTGCAATTTGAAGCCTGGCATTCAGTTTCGCATTGAACAAAAAATAATTTAAGCAGAAAACACCTGGTTTTACATATTTGTATATTACTGTATCATATTTCAATAAAATAAGATGATCACTTGTTTAAAGCTTGTTTACTCTGGGGATGCAATTTTTTACAACTGGAGTGTGGCTCTTCAAATTCCTAAACGGACTAATGATTATTTCTGTTTTTCCCTCTCATTTGAAAAGGAATAAGCAGAGACGAGGAAACACTTCAGCCAACTATATATTTGAACAAGTAAGAAATTTATACTGGAAAGAGAATATGCTTTTTTTCCCCCTTTTTTTCTGTTTCCTTTTCTCCTTTCACTTCTATGGCTGGCTTGTTGAAGATGTGGGTGTGAGATCCATAAAGGCTGCCCCATTGCTTCTCCTTGTTTTGGCTTGTTTTACTGAATTGTGAATTGTGAATTGTGAATTGTGAATTGTGACCTTCCTTTATGTATTCCTATGTACGACTTCCAGGTTACCTGAGAAGTTTGCAGAAGGATCTAGAGTATTTGTGGTTGATCCTATGCTGGCAACAGGTATGTATACTGTACTAATGTTTGAGCTTTTTCACTTTCAAGCATAACATCCATAAAGATTGAGCCTATCCACTGCTGTCCTTATCATGGGAGAAATTTCTTTACAGTCATGTTGATCAGTAGGTTACAAGTACACAAGAGCATCCCTGGTTGCTGAACCTTTTATCTCGTCTTCCTAGTTTCATGTGTATACATATGCATGTAATCCTTAAAGCAACATTTTATATGCAGTTTTGTCATATTTGTATATGTTTTAAAATTCTTTTTCTTTCATGTATATATTAAACCAGCGAACAAGTAGATATGTAGTGCTATATTATATTCATATCAGCTTGGCTTTGTTTGTTTTTTATTTTGAAGTTTTATAACCTGAGAGTGAATAAACTTTTCCTGAAAATTTCAATCAATTCAAACCATTGATGCTGGCAGTGAGTTGGGTTAGTGGGTTGACTCAGATTTTGGACACTAGCGCAATCTACAATACCTATGCATCAATTTTATATTCCATATGCTTGAAAATCTGTTCTGTTATTTCGTACATAAAGTGGCCTCCTTATGTGACTTCTTGTTATTTGGTGTTTTATGAGAGTTTCAGGTGGTACCATAGTGGCAGCCCTCAGTCTCTTAAAGGAACGCGGAGTTGGCAACAAGCAGATTAAAGTGGTAAGGAATAATAAATTAGATTTCTTTTTAGTTTAAGCCAACATATTTCTATTATGTGTAATTCACCAAGTCTTACATAACCAGAGTATTGTTCTTCATGTATTACACTATCCACATTATGCATGACATGATGAGTAAAATTCCCAATCCTTTGTGATAAAAACAACTAGTAGTTGATACACCATAGTCGATGGCTACAACTTACAAGTTGGCCACCTATATCAAAAAGTTGATGTCTCTTTTTAAAAAAAGAGCAGTTACCCGTGAAACCGGTTGGTTTGATCGGTTTTCTTAACTATGCTCCATACATGTGCAACTTAGGTGAGTTATATTCTTTCATCAACTGTCTAGTTAATGGATTCATGACAATTGCAGATATCTGCTGTGGCTGCTCCTCCAGCCCTTCAAAAGCTGAGCGAGCAATTTCCTGGGTAATAACTTAACTAAAATTTCTCCACTTTTTTTCAAACATTGCATCTTTTTTGAGTTTCTAACTATTAACATTTTGCAGGCTTCATGTGTATACTGGAATAATTGATCCTACAGTTAATGACAAAGGGTTGGTGCCTCACTACATTATAATTTAATTTTTCAGAAAATTGCATTTTATCTCCCTGAACTATAAGTGATGTGCACTTTAAACCCTAAATTTTAAAAATGTATAGTTTGACCCTTTGAATTTTCTTAGAATGTGCAAATTGACCATTCCATTTTCTTTGGCTAAAATGCACAGTTATAAAAGTTTGGGTTGTTAATTTGTACATTTTTAACATTTAGGGGCTAAAGGGCACGTGTTCTATAATTCATGAAAGTAAAGTGCAATTTTCCCTTAATTTTTTTTTATTGGGAGTTAGCTAATCTGTAGAATTGCAGCGTTGTTAATGTATTTAATTCAACTTGTCTAGGTTTATTATTCCTGGCCTTGGAGATGCTGGTGACCGCAGCTATGGTACATGATACATGACAAGGAATACCTCATCTGGTTCCTCCCTGCCATATGTTTCAATTTTGAGCCACTTCTAATCTTATCATGATTTCTCGATGGCTGCTGAACTTCCAATATCATTGGATCAGTAGCCCTTTAGAGTTTTTTTGTTTTTTATTTTTTCCAAAGAAAAACATTGGTGTTGAATCTCCTAATGTGGAAATTGACAGGTGTCTAAATTGTGTATAATATTTTAGTGTTTTTCCCCCTTTTTCTGAGGTCTACTATAGTGTTAAAAGTTCCATTTTTTAATTTTGTCAACGGTGTTAAGTAAGTTCCATCTTTTTTTATCTGTGGTTTCCTTTGTACAATAAAATTATTAGAATAGGAAGCGTGAAAGATGCGTACGTTAGGCTTGAGTGAATGCTAAGCCCAATTGACCACATCACACTGGTATGATGTGATGCTAGTGGGTGAGTTCCTGTGGATACGAAACATTAGCCCAAGGCCCAAGCAATTAGCTTATTTGCCCGAGCCATTTGTTGCGTACTAATTAAATAAGTTAAACTTAGTGTGTTTGTTTCAATTTTTAAAAAATAATTTTGAAACTTGAATTTTATATATAGTTGAAAGGGTGAAAATTGTTTTTTTTTTTAAAGCTACTCTAACTTAAGAAAAAGTTGAAAATGAGTTTTTTTAAAAATTTTGATTATTTTTACAAAATTATCTAAGTGTATGAAAAAAATGAGTTTTTCTTTTTTGTAGAAAAGTAGGGATTGTTTGGCAACTGTTTTTTAGAACAGTTTTCAACTTTTAAAAATAAAAGAACAAAAAAACTTGTTTTTGATTTTAAAAACTAAAAAATAGATTGTGGATTTTGAAACCAAGAAACACAAAACAGATTTAAGATGTTTTTAAAAACAATACGGTGGCAATTTTGTGAATTTGGGCTGCACTTCTTCGATTCTCATCTCATGCCAAACAAACAATAGGGAAACTAAAAATGGCAAAAACACTGAAACGGTGAAGGAAGACGTGCGAGAAGGGCGGTGGCAACCCCACGTGGAGCTCGCGGTGGTGTGGAGGCCAACCTTTTACCACACTTTGCTGCTAAGCCCCGCGCAACCACCGCTCGGTCTCATTGGCCGCGCCTCTTGCTACATGCAAAGTGGCCACCCCCATCGCGGGCTGGGACGACCCATGCGCAGCCCCTAAGTCAGAGTGCTTCTCTTCCACTTCACTGTTCCCCTTCTCACCCTCTTCCTCTTCTTGTTCTTCATGATCTGCTTCTTCTTCATTCTTCTCTTCTTCTTGGCCTTTGTCATCAGCATTTCTTCTCGGACTCCTACACCTGCCACCTCGTCAGAAATCTCCCGTTTGTTGTAGTTGTTGTTTTTCTTCTTTGGGTTTTGTGGCTTGAGTTTCATGTTCGGCAGTTTCCTTGGGTGCGGCATCTCCATTGGGAGCCTGCTGTTGAGGCTTGTAGTTGGGGAAAAAGGAGGAGGAAAAAATCAAGGGGGATGAGATAGGGTTTTTTTTTTTGATGAAAGGTAAAGTGTTGTTGAATGGTTAGTAAATGGTATTTTTAAAAAAAGTAGCCAAACACGTTTTCAGTTTTTTGTGACTATAAAATTGTTTTGAAAAATAATTAAACAAACACGTTTTTTTGTTTTGTTGTTTTTAAAAATTGAATTTAAAATTGTTTTGTAGAACAATTTTTAAAAACGAAAACCATAAAACAATTTCAAACATGCCCGTAATTTTGGAGCTCGAAAATCCCATGCAAACAAACCATTAAAATAGTTAAACCATTAATAATAGGACAATGATCCCAAAACAAACTGATCTAACGTTTTCACCAAGAATAAGAATCTACCCGTATAGGTAGTCACTTAATGAGCCCAGATACTGTAGTCACTTACAAATCAACCACTAAGCAAACGCTAATCACATTGGACACAGATTTTCTTTTTATTGATGAAATGATTGTCCCCAACACAAGTTTTGACAATACAAGGAAAAGCAAACATAGAAAACAGAAGCAAAGTAGTTCAACGGAATGACCAAAGACAAATGATAATAAGAGTATTTCTTATGTGTGTTCTTTCTTTTCTCTTTATTCGATCTTTTATATCTATGACAATTATCAAAGTAGTTTTCACAATAGTTTTCAGAGTCAACCTGATCAACTCGGTTAAAACTAGAGATTACTAGCTCAACTAGTAAATCACTGATTCAACCTATTAAACCAAATTTAATTAAATCAATATATAAAAATATAATTTAATGTAGTTAAATATATAATATATAATTAAGGAGACAAAATGACACAACAATCAGCTTAGTACTAGGGACCACTCTGACGTCTCCTGGGACATGGGTTTGAATATTGCTGTTGGAATTTTAGAATTATTTATAAATTATCTTATAAGGAAGAAACTTTGACAACTTTTGGGCATTGGAAGTTATTTGAAAAAACTTGTTCTTGTCTATTTATATGCACTTGAAATAGATTGTAGACATCCTTGGATCATGACAACTCTGTTTTAGACTTTATTTTTCCAGCTTATTACCCTTTCATTTTTCCCTTTTGTAGTTTCGTTAGTTCATATTGTAGTTGTAGTTGTAGTTCATCCAAATTTGTTGTGGGACTGTGGCGCTTTGGTGTAGAATGCTGTAGTGAAAGTTGACCATCAATAATACAATTTCACATTAGCCTTTGCTCAAAGCTTATGTCCCAAAGCATTTGAGAATAGATTTCCCTTCTTAATGCAATCGTCTGTATTTTCTTGGATGAAAAATGAGTTTTGAGTTCTTGGCTTTGTTTATCTTTTTAACTTGGCCAAACCAAATTTCATGATAACAACTATATATGAGGGCAATATAACTTGTATAACTTAGCTAAAAGGAGTGTAAATAAAAAGATATAGAACAAATCACATTTCTCCAAAATTCTTCTTTGTAAATGATCTTCAAAAGTAATAAACAATTGATGTCCAACAAATTCGCTCAAGTGATAATCTACAGATTTATTTACGAAATCACTTTCTACTTCTTCATTTCAAGAACCAGTGCACAAGATCGAGATATATCAGTTGTGAGACCTTAAGTGATACTTCTAAGATAGGGAGAAATATTGTACAATTTTTTTCCTTGATAAGGGTTTTAATAAGACACTTCTTTTGCTAAGATTTTACACCATGGATAATAATTTGATGTGATTTTGTATTTTCTTCCTTTGACTACGAATAGCGTTGGATACGAAACATTTTAAGACTATCAATAATATTATTTTATCCCCTTTTCTATTGCTATTTTCTCCCCGTTATTATTTTACAACATAAAATTTGTTAGCGGCTAAGAATGTTTGGCTTTACACTCAGGTTTCGTAGACTGAGGTGGATGATTCCGTGAATGGCTACGAAGCCACAAAGTTGAGTGTCTTTAAATTAAAGCTGGTAATTAACATGCGTCACATAAGATGAAAGCAAGATATGAGTCCCATAAAAGCAAAACAAGGTGCTTGTCTCCATTGTCCTACAAAGCATAAACCAAACGAATCAAAATAAAGGTTAGAACGAAATATGCGAAGGAGGAACGAATATCCGTGTATCCTACGCTTCATCATCAAAGTCTCCCTTACAAAAAAGCATGCAATTCAAGTGGTTCAATCAGCGTCGTTGTTTTAAAACGAGAGAGGTTATGGTTGCAATTGCATTATAATTACTATAATTATAAGAAGTTGCAAATAATGGGACTGAAACGGATTTAATTGCAATTACAATGCAGTCGCAAAGACCTCTAAAAGAACTACATTGTG
This sequence comes from Dalbergia oliveri, assembly GCA_030441495.1. NCBI lineage: Eukaryota > Viridiplantae > Streptophyta > Magnoliopsida > Fabales > Fabaceae > Dalbergia > Dalbergia oliveri. Next base: position 15,325,597 of record JAMLFY010000012.1, read on the forward strand.
ATTGCAATAAATGTTCCCTCAATTTTTTTATTTTTATTTTTTTATGTACACATAAATCTTGAGATTAAACTCAAGATCTAGGTGTTGTCAATCATAATCTTAGACCTTGATTTGTTAGCCAGACTCTTTAAACATCTAGTAGGTTTCTCGAATGATGTATATGGAAAAGATCTTATGAATAGAGACAATGCCCACACATGTGAGCTATATGTCTCAAGGAAATTAATCACCACTTCAACTGTGGATATTTTGGGTTTAAAAAGAAAAAAAAGAATTTACAAGCAACGAACAATCCAAAACACAAAAAGGAAAAGATGCTAACATGGGCATGATTGCTGTTAAGAATATGTTTATGAGTTGAGATTTTGAAGGGGAGAAGTGGAAAAGGAAGAGTTAGTGTAAAGTTATATTACAAATTCTTCTTCCTCTCCCCTCCCTTTTAACACCAGATCTATTTCAACTTTCATATACAAATATGCTCCCACAAGAAAATCAAGCGCAATGAGAAAAAGGATAGGCATAGAAAATCATTGTAGAGCAACCAGACCCTTCACCCACAACAGCACATAGAAAATGAGTGTAGAGTACTCACACTAGTCAATAAATATTAAATTGAGTAAACTACCAATTCATAGAAATAGTGCTGGGCAAATTAATTTCTTAAGAAAATAAATTGTTGACTTCATTTGGTCAGGATCGTTCTTATAATTTGATGAACTTAACATCTCAACTTATAATGCATATAATTGGGCCCCACAAGCTTGATGCATATCTGAGAAATTTTAAGCAAACAAAGTGGCACCATTTTGATCTAGTAATAACATTAACAATTGTATTTTAATAAATTAAGTTAGTGAGACACAACATTTTTTTTTATTCATAAAGGATCATTTTACTTGGCCTCATTTTTATGGGGATCAACTTGGAGTTTATCTTGTTAAATTGCTCTTTACGGTTGAGTCTAATCGACAACATTATTTTCCTCCTTTATTTTGTCTTTTTATTTGTTTCATGAATCACACACACACAGATATATATATATATATATATATATATATATATATATATATATATATATATATATATATATATATATATATATATATATATATATATATATATATATATATATATATATATATATATAGCACATTATTTGGAACGATTGTTTTGACCATATGCAAAGCACTCGACAATGTCCCGTAGCTTTGGAGAGATACCATTTTGTAATCTAAACATTAATTTAAGAGTTTAATTTTAATATACTAACACTTATTCAATTATATATTTTCATATTAGTAAAAATGATTATGTTTCACACATATTATATAAAAGATAATATAAATAAAATGATTTGATTAAATAACTATAAAAAAATTTATACTATTAATGCATAGATATTAAACTCTTAATTTAATTCCAATTTTTTTAATGTGGTATTTATGCCACTTTTTGTTGTTAGCATATTATTTTTCTTTATTCAATATGTAATTGTTAAAATAAAATAATTATGAACAATGGTGTTTGGCAAATAGCAATGGTTCAACTCATCTAGTTGACTTTTGTTAATGTACCACTATAGTTTAGATTCGAATCTCAAATTGCTTTCGTTAGAAGTAACTAATCTTTAGGTACTTTAGTAAATGTACCTGATAAGCTACAAGGCATGTCTTAACATTATTAGATTACGGTAAATATTTTTCTCAATCTAAACCTTGGTAATAAAAAATGATTTAATTTGACTACAACAATTTAAAATTTTTTTATCCTGTTATCCATTTAAAGTCTTCCATGTATATGTTTTTTGAAATAATAGGATGAGAACCAATCATATTTTGTTGATAGGACAAAATGTGATTGAATAATTGTTTAAAAAATATTATAGTCAATGTGTTAAAATTAACCTCTTACAAAATTTGCACTTAACAAACTTAAATTTAGAATTTCGACCTCACATGCTCCATGCTAGTTATTTAGAGATAACATGAAGCTTAATAGGGAATTTATTCCAAATTTTATTATATTCAAGAATCTGAATAATACATGTCTGAAAACGATGTATTATTGCACATTCAACTGGAAATTATTTCTATCTTATCATACCTAGGAATAGTGACAAATTTAGAAAATTTAGATAATGTTGACAAAATTAATGCATAAACATAATAAATTAATTCACATAATTTTATCTTAGTATAAGATCAAACATAATAAAAAATATATATACATATCTATATACTCCTAAAAATTTATCAAATTATACTGGGGCATTAGCCCCCACTCTTTTGTTAGTTGGTCCCTCACTGACTAAAGGGAAGTCCACAAATGCATGAACACCAGTTCTCTATCACTAACACAACACTACTTTAGTAATAAATGAATGGCCAACAATGAATTTGCTCTTTTTAACTTCTTCCGGCTCATCATCATGCACCAAACTTTCTCTAACATCAATATTACACATCTAGATTTCTCTAACATGACTTGAGAAAGAGTCGTGAAATCCATCGCTTCTTGCAAAAATGGGTCAAACTTAAAATAATGCAACGCCAATCATGAACACTCCCTCTCAAATAAGGTTCCAACTCGTGTTGTGGAAAAGATCCTCTTAGCAAGTTAGGGATGAAAAAAACGACATACAGTCCACGGCAGAAAACGACAAATATCGGCACGTGGCTTCTCGGGCTGCCATGAAACGCAAAACACCAAAAGGGGAGCGTACGAATCACGGGTCGTTGTTTAGCGCCCGTGGCCTACACGTGTTGGCCATGAGAATCCGATTTTGATCAGAGATCTTCTGAGCCGTTGGATTCAGTGCCCCACGTGTCGTGTTGATGACGTGGCAAGAATCTAACGGGGTGATCAGGTTTCGCGTTTGATGAATCGGATGTCTCAGGGAAAGCGAATATATTTTATTTCTAGGAGAATCTATATGGTACTCTAATAGCATCAAAATTTTCAATATCTTTTAGTTATTAATTTAATTTATTTATTTTTTTAACTAGTACAGTAGGAAAATGAGTGACAAAGAAAATCAAACTTATAATCTCTTATAACTCATTGAAATATATAAAAGTTTATTACTACTATACTATCACTTGGTTGATGCGTCAATTTATTAATATTTTTAATATTAAAAATTATATCCCAATCATTAAATGTGTGGGTATCAATATCGTACCCGTAGGATACCGATGAAAAATCCTCCGACAATTGATGGTCTCTTGATCATTGTCGTTTTATCTAGAAACGCGGAGACGTGGCAATTCGTCTCCTCATTTTTAAAAGAATGATGATAACATCTCCCAATTAGCTGACCTCTTTAACCTTAACACGTTAGCTACAAATAGAAGAAAAAAAAATCATTACTGTCAAGTTATTAATCTTGTATGAAAATAAAATGCTATTTATTTTTATCAATAATAATAAGTTTTTTTCAATATCTAGAGGGTAGTGGTACCATTACTAGAAATACGCATGTTACTAACAGATTTTTGTGTGTTAACGACGGCAAATATTGTTATTTGTGTAAGTACTGATGGATTTTTACACATGGTAATAATGACGTTAAAACTAATACAGGCGGATTTTGTTCATCAATAACTGTTATTGGACTTATCGACTCATTTTTGTAAACAAATAAATCCGTAGAAATGGGTTGAAAAAATTCGTCATGAAATTTGTTGAAGGGACTTGTTACTGGCGGATTTTTTTTTGGTATTACTAGCAGAATTTTCCTATGGTAAATTGGTAATGAGCCCAAAAAATGGAAAAATTACCGCAAAAAAAATGCCAGTAATCATTGAGATAAAATTAATTTTTTATTACCGATAGATTGATTCCTCCTGTAAGGTCAATGAATTTCTTTTTAAAATTAATTTTCCTATTATTGATAGTTTTTTTCCACCGATAAAGCCAGAAAATACTTTTATCTTATCAGAAGAAAAATTTGTCAATAATTTTGTTTTTTTAATATCTTTTAGTGGGATTTTTATGTTATCTTATTATTAAATGCTAATTTTTTATTTAACACTAATTATAAATATATAAATATATTTGATAATAAAAAATTATAAAAAATATACTTAATAAATCATAAACACTAAATTTAAATCAAAATGTAAAATAAATGCAAATGTGACAAAGTCTACAAACATAAAATCAGCAAATAACTTTTAATTATAAATTTTATTTAATTATAAATATCTTTCAACAGACCTCTTCTAAAAGTAAAAAATCTTTTAAGTAAATAGATTGTTCTCTTTAATTTAATAAAACTTTGGCAGAACCTCTCTTAAATTAAAATTTCACACTTTAAATTTTTTTTAACATAATTAGCAGAACCTCCCCTAAACGAAGACATCCCAAAAAATTGATTTCAATACATACATATATCAATACAGTCAAATAAACATTTAAAGATCCTAAAATGATTCCAGATCACACCCCCTTATAACATCACAATATGCATATTCTGGAATTTTTATAAACACAATCAATCTCGATAACAAACAATACAAACAAGTTGGGAAATGACCCCTATGCTCTTCCCCATCATCCAATCCCAATTTCCTACAACTCTATCTTAGAAATCATAAGTCTCTATCTTTAAAAAAATTAGTTAAATAAGGAGAAACAATTACTGACTTTAAAAGAGGCTAAAGAATTAGATGCTCCACCAAAGAAATGCTCCAAGTCGATTCAATGCTCTCTAACAAAATCAATTAAAAAAAACCCTCAAATGTGGCCTACAAACTCTCATAATTGAAATTAATAATTAATAATTAATCAAATTTAACAAATTTTTGGAAGCACTTACCAGTGGGGTGGTACAAGTGACGATAAGGCGTGACGATGGTGGAAAGTGACGCGACATCAGCCAAATAGATCTGAAAAATAAAGAGAAAAAAATGAAATAGAAAAACCTACAAAAAAATCAATTAAAGTGTAGGGAACTATAAAAAGAAGCGAATGATTAGAATGTACAAGATAAATCCAAGTATAGTTAGAAAATGTATCAATGAAATGAATATAGTATCTAGCTCCATGTATTGAAGAACAAGGGCAGGGCCCCAAATGTTTGAGTAAACTAGCTCTAAAGGAGTATTATACACTGTGGTGGAATTGGGAAAAGGTAATTGATGAGTTTTACCTAAACAACAAGAGGAACATAGAGTCTTTTCAACAGAAAATGGAATATTAAAAGTTTTCAAGACTTTGGAAACTACACTGGAAGAAGCATGTCCAAGTCTTGAGTGCTACAATGTGTATTGTGAAGCATTATTAGCAAAGGAAAGGAAAGCAGTAGGTGTATGTATAAGTAATGTGAAATTAGGAAATTTGTAAAAACCACGATCAACCAAGTCTTGGAGAAGAGTCTCCAATGTGTCCTGGCATTTGATATAGCAGGCATCATAATGCAACTCAAATATAACTCTATTGTCTTTAGCAAACTTAGAGATACTAAACAAATTCTTAGTTATACTTGGAACATGCAATAGATTATTCAATATGAAAGCAGTAGGACTTAGATCAGATTTAAAGATACAATTTTCAATGTGTTGAATATGTAAACCTAAACCATTGCCAACCACAACTCTCTCTTGGCCATTGTAGCAGTGCTTTCCATCAGATTTAGTGGATCCAGAGTCATGTGGTGAGTAGCACCACTATCAGCATACCAATTGTCATCATGGAAGGTTGATGGAGCTACAACATTTAATCCTTGATCAGAATTGGAAGAGGAATATTGAGAATCAAATCTATACCAACAATTAAGTGCAGGATGGCCAGCTTTGTTCCAGATAAATAGGTCGTGAGAGGAACTAAATCTGCCCTCCTCTTGAGTGGAATCTGCCATCTCTCTCGAAAACTTCTGGATCTGCCAACTTTACCTCGATTATCATAAGATCTTCCACCTCTTCCTTGATTGTACCTTGCATGCATTGTTGGAGCAAAATTTTCTTGAACAAAGCTTGTATTCTATTTGAAGCGCTCAAGAATTTCCTCTTGTGTCATAAGAAGAGCTTCAAGCTCACCAACTGAGATTGGTTCAACACAAGAAATTATAGTAGTAATGAAAGAGCTATACTCTTCTGTGAGACCATGAAGAATGGCCTCAACATGATCAGATTCAGAAATCTTTGTTCCAACTGAGACTAGTGAATCAATCGTACTCTTGATCTCAAGCAAATAACTATCAACGGAAGAGGATTTCTTGATATTACCGAGCTTGCTTTTCAGCTGCATCACCTTCTCGGATTTATGAAGCAAAGAAAGTTTCCAATGATAGGATCTGAGGCATGAAGACATAACCTACCATTCTTGTGGTGAGCGGTTTTGTCATTGAAGCTGCAAGCTAAGATTTTAGAAGCACATCTTACTTTTTCGAACATGATACTCATTTGTGACTTGGAGCATGTCGATATGCTTCATCAGAAAACTGCTTTGGAATGTTGACGCTATGGATTTGATCAAGTAGATCATGGCCTTCAATTAGAGCTTCTACTTGTTCCTTCCATGGCAAAAAATTTTCATTAGTGAGCTTTTCAACTACTAGATTCGAAAATTTTTACACCAATGCTTGATTTGAGGTTTGCGAACCACTCTCTCCTTTTGAGATGATGTTGGAGACACCATTGATTAGAACCTGGAGCTTGACACCATGTAGGTGCAGAGAACAAAGAGAAAAGTAGAGAGTGAGAGGAAGAGAGAGCTCTTAGATGAGAATGTAATTGAATGTGTAAAACTGATTATTGTTAATGATGATGGTAGTTACAAAGGTATTTATATATATTGATACTTGTACTCAACGGATTAAAACGGATTCTCTTAAGCCGGCTTTACCAAATTAACTAACTCTCAACTATTCTCCTAATAGTCTCCTTACCTTGAACGCGATGCGACGGTGGAGATATGGCTGGAAACTAACTGGATGAAAGAGACAAAGGAAAGAGAGAGCGTGAGAGATAATGAGAAAGGGGAGAGACATGTAGTGCTTAAGTTTGTAGGTTATAGGCGAATTTTTAAAATTACCAGTGGAAAAATCTCGATAACCATGTCAAAACATGGTGTTTAACTAAATAACATTATTGGCTGATTTTTTAGAATTTATGGCGGATTTTCCGCCAATAATACATGCAACAGTCACATTTATAATTCCAATTTTTGCTAGTAATGATAATACTAAAAAAATAATTCCCTACATAAATTACTTACAAGGAAAGGGCACACATAGACTGACACCATATGGCGTGAGGTTTTCTAACCGATAACCAATGGAAAATCCACGAGTAATGGTAGCGCAAAAAAATTCTTTCATTTTTACATTATTTCCACGGTAATCCTGGCAAAAAAATCGACTAGCAACACACATGCTTCTGGTAGTGTACCCTTTTATTTTCAATGATTGTGATTAAATCTTTAATTTTTTATATTTTAAAAAATTAGGTTAATGAGACATGTAACACATTCTTAGCCAAAAATAATTAAAAGTTATCGGTACCCTTGAATTTTAAAAGATTGAGAAGCTCCTTAATAATAATATCCCATCAAATAATTATAATAAGGCTTGTGCTTGGGTACCTAGGGGTCCTGGTACCCCTTGTGTAATTAACGATTATGATTTGATATTTAATTTGATAGATTTTAAACATTTGGGTTAGTGGGACACGTGGTTCATTTTAGCCATAAATAATTTAAAGGTATTAGTATCTTGAATTTTATAAGGTATTAGAGAAATCCCTTTACAATAATATGCTCCTCTTGGTTAAAGTGCCAATTACGTAGTAAAGAAAAGGATAAATAACACAAACCATTCTTGACATTTGGCAAAATTATACTACATCACACATTAAATTTAAATAGCTAATAAAAACTAGACAAAATCCCAAAAATGCTCCCTCTTAAATATTGTGTTGAACAAATTGATCCCTCTAAAAAAATAAAAAAAGTCCTTGTCAATTCAAAATATGAGACATATTATTCCATTTCCAAAAAATTAGAACAAATTAGTCCTCAAAAGTCATGAAGAGCTCAAATTGATCTCTATGAAGGGATTAAAGCTTGGTTTGGTATTGTTGGGGCTCCCAAAAAGCCGTTGTGCTCTTTGGACTCTCAAAATGTCATAGTAGCATCGTTTAGTAATATAATGCCAAAGTTGCTCTCAATAGTAGTATTTGGTAAATATATTATAAATTTACTTTTAAAATATAAAATGACTATAATGGACATAAATATTGTGAGAAGAATAAAAAAATTAGAAGTCTTTATTAATTGAAGGACAAAGTTGGATTTTTATTGAAACCCAAGGGTTATAGTCTTTTAAATTTTAGACAGTAAAAATTAACTCTAAAAGCACCTCATAGCACCTTGGGCTTTTGAAAGTTCAAACAGAGCAAAAGCACCGTGGCTTTTGGTTTACCAAATAAAAAATTAGTTTATGCTTTTCTTAAGCAAGAGCACGCAACAAAGACTATTAACAAACCCACCTTAACTTGTTTATTGCACAATTTAGAGAACAGTTTGAGAGTTTGTTTAAAAACTATTATTTTAATTTAATTTTCTTTTTTATATAATATATGATAAAATTACAAATAAAAAGTATTAAAATTAAAATATTTAATAGTAAATATTTTTAAAAGAAATAGAGTATTACATAATTTTTAAATTTTTAATCATAAGAAAATTATATAAAAATAAAATTATATTAAAATAATTTTATTCATTATTTTATGAAGCATCTGTAAAAGTACATTCTACGTGCATTTTATTTTATTAGCCAATGTGATGGTTTTTTTTAGGAGTTTTATATATCAAACTATATAAATCACAACTTAAATCCTACATCCCAATTATCATTTTAATTTTGAATATAGCATAGGGTTGAATGTATTTTATCCCTTTGAATTTTAGGTCATGTGCAATTTAAACCTTGACTTTTCAAAACATGCATTATGACACCCTAAACTTTTCAAATTGTGCAAAAAAAACCCTCCAAAACTTTAAGTCATAGCAGGGTAATAGATTGCACATAATAAAAAAATCAGGGGATTAATTGTACATAGTATTTATGGACAAGATGTCAAATTGCACAAATTAGAAACATCAGGGGTTAATTGCATATAAATCTTACCTTCATTAGTTGTCAAAATTATACTGTGTTTTGCACAATTTGAAAAGTTTAGGGTGTCATGATGCACATTTTGAAAAGTTAAGGTGTAAATTGTAAATGACTTAAAATTCATGAGGTAAAATGCATTTATTCCTATAGCATATGTGTCAATAATAGTAAAAATGTTGGGTTAGAGTTATCTAGAAAAGTTGGGAAGAAGATTAACCCACAATCATCTTTTCCACTTAAAAGAGGAGACGCCAAAAGCCAGAAAGCAAAGAGAATTGGCAAAGAAAGTGAATACTCCTATTCCACACACAGTGAAAGATATGTAATTGTATCAATGGGACATCAAACACATGTTGTATGGCTAAAAGCAAGACCTCATCTCTTGTGTTAGTAAATGATAGGCTCAGCCTTCCCATTATAGCTATCCTATGCATAAATACCCCTAACAGACCCATCGATATTATGTGCTCACCAAAATAAGTCCAATAGTAAGAGTAATATTATATTGTGGACTAAAATGTAAAAGCTATAATAATTTTGACATTCAATTTGTTCCAGCCTAGGCTATGGCTGATTGGATGATAAGCTATGGTTGACAGTGTAAAGTCTAGGCCGAAGTGGAACATATCTAAGCATATTAGAATAAATGCACTGATAATAACTATATTGTTCGTAAATAGAGGTGGTGCAACGGTCCAGCAGCTTATAAGCACTATAGTTAATCTATATATATATATAGTAAAATTCCCTGCACATGTCATTAATGCTCACCTCACTCTTCAATTATTACACAATTCTTTCTTTTGTAATTAAAATTAAACTCAATTTATAATTATATATTATTCAAAGTATTAATATAATTATTTTGTAATTAATATTCACCTAAATTTTTAATTATGATATGATTCATTGTGTGTTGTTATAGTAATATATATTATATCTATATTTGTATTATACAATTTAAAACATCATCTATTGTAAATGGGAATCTCAATGTCATTTTACTTATAGAAATTAATCCTAAATCACTAAAAATATTATATTGAATAGTTTGCGTAATTGATATGCAGATAACAATTATTATTTTTTCTCAAATATATAGTATACAAAGGGTTAAATTTCTTCATTTTGAAATAACTATTTTCTACTTCAAAAGAGTTCATCAATTTTCAAAATAATTTAAGGACTGTAATTAATTCTTTCACAAAATCAATAATATATTAATATAACAAAAAATAATATATTAAATTAGTTTATATTCTTATATGAATTATGTTATTTTATCATTTCAACGCTTCAAACTAATTCTTTAACTTAGTAATAATATATTTATTAATTTACATTCTTATAATACAATTTATGTTATTTAAGTTGACATTCTTTATCTTGATTCATGAAATTTTTTGTTATGTCATTCAATTAAAAATATATTAAATTAATATTTAGTTCTATTTCTCTAATGTTTAAAATTAAATTTTATTTACTATATTAAGTTATACTTTATATTCATAACATTTTTTATTTTATTAATACAGTTAGATGAGTTGTGTATTAAAAACCTTCTACTTTCCTATTTTTTAATCTGATTTAAAAAGTAATTTAATTTAGAACTTTTTTATATATATTATTTTATGTTTTTAACTTTTCATGTTATGCATATTCTATTTGTTTAATTTTTAATGCTAAACATTGAATCATGTAAAGTAGAAAAAAATTAAACACTGCATATTGCATTGGTTGCACATTTATTGCAATATGTAATAAAGAAAAATATATTTGTATTTATATTACATAATTTTTGAAAATTCTCTATTCTATATATTAGAAAACTCAATGATCAATTATTTTATTAGATTGTTTATATATATGCATTATCTATTGCCAAAATATCTAAAGGAAAAAATAAAATAAAATCTATCACCAACATAAGATGCTTTGTTCTCTTTTCTTAATTTATTGTATGTTTAATTGCATTTGTAATTATCATTATGTGTGATTTGTTGTCTGTCTTATTATTGTAACTAGCATAATAAGAAAGCCAAAAACACTTAGCATTCACATGATAGAAATAACCAAAAAAAAAAAAACCAAATCTTTTTCTTCATAAGGCATTATAATGAAAAAATTGAAAATTAAAATACAATTTTTGAATTTTAATTTTGAGAATAATTGTACTAAAACTTTTAAAAATTATCTTCATTGTTAAAGTTAATTAAATTAAATCTAAGAAGGAAGATATGTAATTTTATATTTAGTTATATTTTATATTCATAAGATTATGAATTTTATCAATACAAGTTTATCAGCATAGTATTAAAAAAATTCAATTTTCCTATTTCATTCTAATTTAAAAAAACTAAGAATTTATTTTTATATATATTGTTTTATGTTATATAGTTTTAACACTATGTATACATATTCTATTTGTTTTAAGTTTCGATGATAAACATTCAATTATGTAAACTAAAAAATTAGTAATACACAATTAAACATGCAAAAATAAATGTATCTAAAAAAATAAACTAAAAATGCATTTAAATGAGTAAACCAAAAAATAATAATTAATATAAAAATTAAGACTTAAAAACATAACTAAAGAACAAAGTAATTTACCTATAAACCTTAAAATATAACTAAATAATAATCTAATTTATTAATATGTTGTATAAAACTTATTAATTTAAATTATTTTTCTTTAACCTAAAAAATTATTAGTCATTACAATTTTTGAATTAACCATAAATTAAAGGGCACTCACGTGTACTAATATATATATATTTTTATATCTTTTCCTTCAAAAATTTTTGTTTACAATACATTTTTGAGTGAACACCCTATTTGGTCTTTGAAGATTTTTGCATTAGACTATTTTGTTCTTCAAGAAAAGAAATTAATTACGTGGTCTCAAGATTGAAAATGATAGACACATTAGTCCTTTTATTAGTTCCTTATTAGTGGACATACACACGTGATAATACAATAATGACATACCATTAAAAGGTTAAAAGTTAGCTAAATAAAGTTATTTTAGAACATATTACACTTTTTGTGTCTAAAATTACATAAAATGAGTTACTTTATGACTCATAATAGAGATTTAAATGATTCATTTTAAAATATATTCCACTTCAAATAATTATGCATCACTTAACATCATGTTAAGGTCAATGTATAATTTTATTAGTATTTAAATAATCAAATATATGCAGGGACTAATATGTCCTATTATTAAAATCTTAGGGACACATATTTAATTTCTATCTTTTATGAACTAAATAATCTTGCAAAATTTTCTTGAGGGGTTACATGAGTTATTTATTTTACTTTTTTTATATCACATTTAAGTGATCGGTTTTAGTCGTATATAATTTATAGTTAGCATAATTGATATACAAATAACAACATTTTTTTTCTCAAATGTATAGTATACAAATAGTTGAATTTCTTTATTTTGAAATAAACCATTTTCTACTTCAAAAGAGTTCATCATTTTTCAAAATAATTTAAGGATTATAAATAATTCTTTCACGTAATCAATAATATATTAATGTAACAAAAAAACTCAATAATATAAAAATAAAAAACAAACCAAGTCCTCTTCTTCATAAGGCATAATAATGAAAAATTAAAAATTGAAATACAAATTTTGAATTTTAATTTTGAGAATAATTGCACTAAAACTTTTAAAAAATATCTTTATTTTTAAAGTTAAATTAAATCTAAGAAGGAAGATACGTAACTTTATATTTAGTTATATTTTATATTCATAAGATTATGAATTTTCTAATACAAGTTTATTAGCATACTATTAAAAAAATTAATTTCCTATTTTAGTCTGATTTTAAAAATAACTTAGAATTTATATATATATATATATATATATATATATATATATATATATATTAGTTTATGTTATAAAGTTTTAACACTACACATATTCCATTTCTTTTTAGTTTTAACGACAAACATTCAAGTATTTAAACTAAAAAATTACTAATATACAATCAAACATACAAAAATAAATGTAACTAAAAAAATAAAAATGCATTTAAATAAATAAAATAAAAAATAATAATTAATATAAAAATTAAGAATTAAAAATGTAACTAGAGAATAAAGTAATTTACTCATAAATCTTAAAATATGACTGAATAATAATCTAATTTATAAATGTGTTTTATAAAATTTATTAATTTATATTATTTTTCTTTAACCAAAAAAATTATTAGTCATTACAATTTTTGAATCAACCAAAAATTATAGGGCACTCATAACGTACACCAATAATTATTTTTTAGTATCTTTTCTTCAAAATTTTTTGTTTATGATACTTTTTTATATTGCTTTTAAATGATAGGTTTTAGTCGCTTTTGAAATTTAAAAGCATTTACATAAAGTTAATTCTCATAACGCATTTGGAGGTTTACAATTTAGGATTTAGAATAATTTATTAATTTTAAAATTGGAATGCAATAAATTAATATGATCAAATTTAAAGTAGAATTTTATTTATTTTAATTTCAATAATTTACTGTAATGACATAAAAGATAAATAAAAATTATTTCTCAACTAGGCACACAAATAATGCCTTTCTTGGAACTTAGATCCTATCAATTTGTCAAGTTTTGTGTTCAATATTGTTTCCAGGGTATTCTCTCTTTTCTCTTTATGAGGTTCTATTTTTTAAATTGAATCTTGATTTGATTTTATGTATTGGCTACACATTTTTTGGTTTTAATTAGTTTTTGATTCACAGTTATCACCCTCCACGAATTATTCTCTCTTCCCTGTTCTTCAATATAAGACTTGAGTTGGGACATATTGAGTAACTTTGGAATCAAGTAATGTTTTCTTCCTTGTACTTTTAAGCATAAAGGAAAATTTTCAATCTAAAATAAAGGGGTTAACATTTTAAAAATATAATATATTTCATAAAACTAATGTTTACAATGAAGAAAATTGTATCAAACAACAATAACTCCTCCATTTAGAAAATCTTTTCGGCTTACAATCTATTTCGCTATAAACTAATTTGGCAAAAGTATGTTGCCAGAATCACTTGCTAGAACTAAGGATTTTTCGAGGCAACATAATCTTATGTTATATTACAAGTTGCTTTGTTAATATCATTTAAGCTTTTATATCATTTGGTTCAATCTCTAATAATGAAAAAATATGTACTAATTGATATAATCAATAGATCATTCAAATGAATTGAATTTATCTAAGATATTCTTTATCTCATATGTGTTGTAAATTTAGATGTGTGCTTTCAAGAATTTGTTTAACTATATCACTATTCACTAGCTACTTAAACAAATATTATCTTTGAATTCAAATCTAATGTTGGAATATCTTCTCTTACTATGTATATTATCTCATTGTCAATATATTAGTATATGTGTATTTACTTTTTGTTTCATAAAATGTTTATTAATAATAAATATAAATTTATTTACTAAAAATACTTTAATTTTCTTAAAAATATGGAAAAAAGAGTACTTTTGAAAATAAAATTAAGAAATAAGTGTAGAAAATATTTTTTTACGCTAAAGTTTAGATTTTTTGCAGTTTTCTCTTTTTTAATATAGTTAGTAATGTAAAATATGTTATTTTCATTAGCCAAACACCACCAATCAATGTTACTGAAAAACTATATAAATTACTTCAATAATATTTTTGGTGTATTAATTGGCCAAAAAAATCTTAATCAAATAAAGAAAATAATTAAGATATTTTATTTAGAATACTTAGTAATGAAAGGTAAGAAATTATATTGACTCTTTTGTATAAATAAAACTATGAAACATTTTTAAAAAATAAATAACTTTAATATTTTGTCATTTTATATTGACTGTTAAATTATGATTTCTTATGTAAATAAAATGCACAGAGTTTTATATTAACATATATTATTTAGTTATAATTATCAAAAGTTGACGTATTAAGATGAAATAACTTATATATGAGTTATGCGTATATATAATTTTAAGTGAGTTTAATGAAAATATTAAAAGAATAATTGTCAAAATATAAATTGAGTTAAAAATTATTAATCAAAAGTATAAAAAAAAAGAATACGTGTTTTTTTATGGTAATTGATTATATGTATTTAGTTATGTTGCATAAAATTAACACAACATGATATATTGACTATTACACTTAAGAATGGCAATAATTACTACATATTAACTATTAAATGTATAACTTTTTTAATTGATACCATTATAGTAGAAATACATAATTATGTTAAAATTATTAATAATGAAGCTTTTCTTGGACTCCATCAGTGACATTACATTAAAAAATTTAAAAGACTCTATTGTTATATTCTAATTATAAAATTTATAATTAAACTCGTGCATCGCACGAGTATTTTCTCTAGTTACATTCTATAACAAACTTCTGTCTTTATGCCATATATTGAAGAGGTGGGCAAATGGACATCTAGAACGAATCTAGATAGAAAAGAATCTAGTTAAATATAAATCTAATCAGATAAGTTGTTGCATCTTAGCTTGTATACAGCCCCTTTCAATAGACAAATATGAAACACAAACGTTTTGCTAGCCAAGTGTTGTTTTCCGTTTAAAAACAAGGTTAGATAAAGTTTTATTTTACTTTATTTTTATGTGTCCATCCTTTACATCGACTTTTAAATTATTCGATATAATTTTTTTATTTTAATTAGATTTCTATAATTGCACACATTTTCCAGTAGGTCCCTCCGTGTTTTCCTCACTAATAACACCATCAATCAAGACAAACAATCAACTGATATAGCACGTTGTTTCATCTCAGATACTAAAAATCAGTTTTCTCTCTGGCATACTATTCTATCTCTTTTTATCTCTCAAATTCAATCATCGAAAACCGAACAAAAAAACCCAACAATAATATCACAATTCACTCGATTTTTTTTTTTGAAAGAAAATGAAAAACTGGTAATGAAAAGAAAAATTAACTTTTACCGAACACTCAAAAAGTTAGTAAAGGAAAAATCAATTCCTGTTTTTATTTATTTATTTATTTTTTTAAAAATATCCTCTGTAAAATCCAGTGCCTTTAAAAGCCCTGTCCTTTGAACTGAAGTTCACACCGGTGTCTTCATTCACACACACACACATATCTCCCACCACAGAAACTGAAAAAAGAAAAAAGTGATGGAACCATTGCAGAATGGGCTTAACCTGTTTCTGAGCAGCAACCCTCCAGAGTTGCCCCACTCTAATGGCCTTAACTCTCCCTCCTCTGAGCGTGAGTATGTGGCCAACATGGACCCTTCTAGAGCTTTCGTCAGGAAAGTTAAGCGTCTTATTGTTAAGGTACTGCTTTAATTTCTCAAGCTTTGTTTGGATACGTTTTTTTTCCCTTTCTTCTAAAGTAATTAAGAAAAATGAAGCCCTTAATTTTATGCTTCTATTTAAATGCCTGTAATAAGAATTTGTGAGTTTCTTCGACAACCTACTTGCCATTTTTTTTGCAGTAGCTGTTGCAGAATGCAGATGCACGGTGAAATTTTGTTTAATTTTTTTAAAATAAATTATTAAATATTAAATTTTTTATTATTGTCTCATAATTTGCGTGGTGATCAATACAAGCAAAAGTTCCTTTTTTCTTTTTTGGTGGTGGGGTTTTTTTTGTTTTTGTTTTTGTTTTGTTTTGTGTTTTGAGGGGTGGGGGTGAGGTGCTTGGTTTTGTGTTAAGGGGGTTAAAAATGGGACCAGCAAAGAAAGCCGTTGAATGATTAACGGACAGTTCTCTCTTTAGAAAGGAACCAAATCTTCTGTTAATTTTTGTCTCATTTCCTCTTCTTTTAATAAAATTTTGGTATGTGTTTAATAGTGATGTTATTTATGATTTTTTTTATTCAATTATTATCTTTTAATTATCTATAATTTAAATATATGATAAAATTTAATTGAAGGGACATAAAGTGAAGACAGAAAAATTGGATCCAACTACCTTATTTAAATACAATATATCTCTTTCTATCAAATAAATAAAAAAATTAAGGGGCTTAAAATGGGACCAGCAAAGAAAGCTGATGAATGATTAAGGAACAGTTCCCCCTCTTTAGAAAGGAATCAAATCTTTTGTCTCTGTCTATTTTCTGTTTTTTTAATAAAATTTTGACATATATTTAATATTGATATCATTCATAATTTTTCATTTAATTATTATTTTTAACTACATATAATTTAAATATCTTAAATCCCCTTTAGGATTACCTTATTTAAATATATATCTCTTTCTACCAAATAAATAAAAAATTAAACCTCTAATTTGATTTTTATCAAAATACTGGGAGATAAAATAGTCTTTTACAATTTAAAATATGAAATAGTTTGATTCCTAAACATACGAAAAAGGATGCTTTGAATTTTATTAAATTTTGCAAGTTTAACCAAATTGTCTCGGTGGAGGATTTTTTTTATAAACTTTCAAAATGATTACGTTATTTTGACTGAAAATAAATTGGAGATTCTTTCATATTAATTATCAAGATTGATTTTAAATTATCAAGAGTTATCCTGTTTATAGTAATTTATATACATTTTTTTCCATAAAGATTTGATTTGATATTATTATTAAAAGTATATTTATGATTTTGCATTTCAACCTATCATTTGTATTTGTACCGTGAAATTGTTTTTTTTTTTCATGTAACAATTCTTTTATCGGAACAAAATTAGTATAATATTTGATTAGTTAATTCATTGGCCTTCTTTTCCTCCTGCTGTATCTGTGACTGTTAGCCCTTTAATTTGGTGCAAAGCTTAGTTCGTTTTAGAATTTTGAAGATATATTTGGATGGAATAATTTTTGTGGTCTTTGTGCTTCATAAAACTTGCACGTACGCGCTCCGTCCCATTATTGGGTCTGGTGTGTCTCTATATACATGTCCTATTCGGCTGCCTTGTTGTATGTTGAAAAAGAAAATTAGGTAGGTCTAAATATATTTTGAGTTTAATTTTAATACATTAAAAGTATAAAAGAATTTTATATTATATTTAATTAAATCTTTATATTTGTATGTTTTTTCAGATAATGAAGATAAAAACTAATCATATTTATTGATGTGATATTATATTATTAGATATTGTATAAATTTTTTTTATATTATTAATGTATCAAAATTAAATGCATATATTTTTAGTCCGTAATTTTAAATTTTGTCCTTTTAAAATATTTGTTTGGCTTTTGATTCCTCGTTTTTTAATATTATGGTTTTGATGCTTTCACTTTATATTTAGATCCCTAAAAGTGGTTTAAAATATTTATTTAATCCTTCCCAATATTTACAATTTTGTTCTTTTCTTATAAATATCTTCAAAATTTTTATTTGATCCTTATGAATATCGTTACTTAATAGGACAAACTAACAATAGAGACCATAAACATAACATTAGAAAAGCGAAGGATTAAAAACTAATGAAAAATAGGGGGACTAAAACCAAAATAAGCTATATTTATAGAGAATCAAAACATATTTAAGCCAAAATAGGTGATATAAAAGGAAATAATGAAAAAGGAAAATTAATTTTATTTGATTTAAAAATTTTGGTATATAAGTAATTTTTTTATTTTCTATTTTTCAAGGGTATCTTTATTTTTCATTTTGGTTGTAAATATAAATGGATACATTACAATTTACTTCTATTAATACATTATACGTTAATTAATGACACTGAACATTGGAGAGTTAAATGACGTCAGTTTATAATGTATATCACTTTCACTAAAAAGATGTAATTTGAATATATTATCAAAATAAAATTCTTTTATACAAATATTTAATTATATATGAGTAAAACTCTACATTGATATTTGAAATAGTCGTGAAACATCAATTTGTTCATAAAGATTTATAACTCCAAGCCACTAGCTGAGAGATTTAGGTAATATGTATGATGAGATAATGAGTTCAAACTTCGTTGCCTTCAAATTCGGATGTACTAGAAAAAAAATACAATACTAATTTGATTATTGAAAGATTAATTTTCGTCTCACGTTAGTTCAACATAGCCTTCACAAGCAAACAGTCATTGATGTCTCTTATATCACATTATGTGATTACGTGTATTGTCATATATTAACATGATATACATATTGGTCTTTGGAAGAGTTGTAAGGAAATCTTGGCGCCATAACCTATAATCTAATGAAGTTACAAACACATCGATCAAGCAATCCAAAATAAAAGCAAACGCGAATCTGAAAGAGATGCCAGATTATGTCTGTATTCAGAGACGTGTCGTGTAGATCTCTTTTTTGCTTATGGTCATTGAGGATACGGTGTGTTTTCATGTTTGGCTTATATTATACACACAAGAAAAAAACAAAAAAAAGACCAAAAGAATACAAAAAGGGAAGTGTGTCTGGCATATAGATTGACTTTGGCAATAACTTTGTACAACTTAATTATTTAACATAGCAATTGGAAATGAATCAATTGAAATTGATGGTTTATTGTGAGAGTGAGAGGTAAATTTAGCTATTGGATTTTATATGAAATGTTAAAATTAAAACATAAGATTATGTGATATTTTTAAATGATTAATGATTATTAATTGTAATTAATAACTTTCAATCCAAATCATTTACGTATGATTATATGCATATTTCCTGTTCTTTCTTTCATCATTCATCTCACTTGAGTCGTTCACCATAGCTAATTATCTTTAAGGGCTTGTTTAACACGTTTGATACGATAAATGGTTGATAAAATAAGTTTGATAAACTTTTACTATACAACGTATAAGATATTATATTTTATAGTTTTATAATATTTATTTATAAATAATAATAATATTATGAGTAAATGTTAAACAAAATAAAATAAAAATAAATTTTTTTATTAATGATTTAAATATAATTTTCAAGTATTATATTTATGTAACTATTTCTTAATTAAAATTTAATTTATATTAAATATATTATTTATTTCAATATTTAAAACTTATTTATTATTTTAATATACTATTATAAATATAGAAGAAATAATTATATAGTTTAATATTTTCTGTTTTAAATTATAATTATTTAAATTTAAATTTTAAAACAAACATTAGCTCAAAATATTTTTATTATTGATCCTTACTTTTATATATTATATATTATATATTATTTAATTTAAATATTTATTTGTTATTAACTATTTATTATTTTATTTTATTTATTATGAAATAATTTTATTAAGAATTATTTTATTGATAAATTTTTATTTATTATTATTTATTTAAGAATTATTTTATTTTTAAAAGTATTAAAAAAATAACCTTATACGTTAAAAGCTAATTAGGTCTAATACAATCTCCTCCTGTTGTATTGAGTTATAAAGTATTTTACATATAAGAGGATTATAATGTATAAGTTTATATTATTATACTTAATATGACTTACCAAACACATCCTAAGTTTTTCATTCTAATATGTACTAGTTTGTTTTATATTATCTATCAATTATATTATGGATTTAATTTTGAAAAATTAATGGTGTAAATTATTTTTATATTATCATTCAATTATATATATATATTATATATATATATATATATATATATATATATATATATATATATAACTTTTAAAGTAGTAGAAGTAAGAATCAAACATATTTTTATTGATATAGTAATGTATGATTGAATAATTGTATAAAAAAAATTTTATATTGTTAATGTATCAAAATTAAACTTTTATATTATACTTAAATTTTTATTCCATACATCATATGAGATGGTAAAATAATTTTTAAATAAAATATCATTAAACAAACATTAGTAATAAATTTATTACTAACATGCAGTATATACCAATTTTTGAAGTTGGTAATGAATTCAAATTTTATTAAAGTATTATGCAACTAAGTAGGAATATATTAAAAGTATTTTATAATAATATACGAAACGTGATTCTTTGCATATTTCTATTGACTAAGAAATGAGGATTTATGGCTTATTGTTTAAATGTTCAAAGTATGATATAATATTTGAAATTATCATTATAAGAGCTAAATATTGTTTATATAAAAGTAAAAAATAATTAATAATATAAACATTATACAAGTAATATCCTGCAATTAAATTTATTCTATAAATATGTTTGCAAAAATATATAATAAATAAATTTACAAATTGATTAAATTTATTTCTGTACGATAATTATATATCATAGTATTTTTTTTGTTGTCAATTTAAAAGCATAAAGTTTTGGTTTAGAAAGTAGTTTTTTAAGTTTCATAAGAAATAATCAAAATTTTCATTTTCTTGATTTTTTAAATCAATGTCCTAAAAGTACTCAATAGAAAATTTTATTTTATTTAATTGTGAGACTATATATATATATATATTACAAAAACTCACTTCTATAAAATTTAAAGAGTTTAACTTCAATAAAAAAACAATTTTATGTTATCACTTAAGAATGTGTCAAATCATATTGGATAACTATCCACTATAATAATTGTCGATCTTGATTTGACATTTTTTTTAATTTCTATTGGTTGATAATATAAATTTTTTTATACTATTAGTATATAGAAATTAAACTTAAATTTAAACTCATAAATATTATTTAAAAAAATTTTTTTTATTTTCATATTTTATATCAACAAAGTGTTGGTTTAAGTAGAAGGAATTTTAAATCAAGCATGGGCCTTGGATTTGATCTTGGATTTATGTATATAGAAAAACATTATTGAAAACAACTTTTTACTTAGTTGGTGAAGGATTCCTTGCTGCCCACATGTTAAGACTAACGTTAGTCCCTCCCACAAATTATCAAATTACTCATTTAACCTTATCTAATCTTATGCTTCCAATTTTAGCCCTCACTTCTTCTCCCAACAATTTTCTTCTCTCCACCACCCTTCTGTCACTACAGCAGTCAGAGACATCATTCACATTAGTTACTTTCAGAGTCACATCTCAATTAACTGCAGAAAAGGAAAATCGTTGAAGGTCGAAAATTCGCTCCTAGTTGAGCATTCTATGAAGATATGTTCAAGGCTGCCGAGCAATAGAGATCACAAAGCAGAGCAACCTATGATTGGAACCAACATAAAATCAACGAAATAAAGAACAAAAATAATTTT
The DNA here is from genome assembly GCA_030441495.1 of Dalbergia oliveri. Taxonomy (NCBI): domain Eukaryota; kingdom Viridiplantae; phylum Streptophyta; class Magnoliopsida; order Fabales; family Fabaceae; genus Dalbergia; species Dalbergia oliveri. The sequence goes on from JAMLFY010000012.1 coordinate 15,347,815, forward strand.
CCTTCATTATTATTATTATTATTATTATTATTAATCTCCTCAAGGTGAGTACTTGAGTGTGTGAGTGACGGTGCAAAATGATAGAAAAAGAAAAATGAGTGGCATAATGAGAAAATTAGAAATCAAAAGGAGGTTAACTTAGTCATTTTACATGATGGGATAAAAGGGGTTGACGTTACTCCTTAACATGTGAGAAGCAAGAAATCTTCCACCTACTTAGTTACCTGAATATACTATGAGAGGGCTCAAGATTAGTTGGTCTTCACCCTGATCCACCTTTTATTTTAATTAGATATAATATTAAAATAAATAGATGGTTTGGATCTATTGAATAAAATAAACAAATTTAATATTAAAAATCAAAGAAAATTTTGAAGTTCTAGATCTATCCTTCCTCTATCCCTTCCCTTTCCTTTCCTTGTCCCCTCTGGTCTTCTCATGCCCACTTTACAAATCTCCCCACCAAATCTCATTACCTCCCAGTTAATCTTACAACTACTAGTTTATGCACCCACTCAAGTATGGAAAGCAAATGGTGGTGGAGAGGGGAGGTGGTTCCATACCTAACCATGACCTACCCGTGGGTGTTTGGAAATTAGCATGAGCAAGTTCTGAATCCAAGGCTAAAAGCTTGAATAACCAGGGAAAAAAATCCAATAATTCCAAACTCTGAACACTAAATTGATGGTCAAACATGTTTCTCTTAGATGTTCATGCAATTACAAATTTGAATGACACTAAATTGAAAAAATAAATTTAATTTTGATGTTAATCATTCAATTAAATCTCTCAATTTGTATGCTTTTTAAATAGTTAACGTAAGAATTAATTATATTTGTATTGTTAAAAAAATTTTAAACTATGAGTCTATTAAAATTGAATAAAAAATTGGGAAAAAAAAAAGAGAGGAGAATAAAATGCCAGAGTAAAATGGGAGTGTCAGTCGAGTGGGAAAAGGTGCCATTGAAAGTGGGGAAGAAGACCACCCAACAGAAACCGTGATTCGTGGGACCCATAGATCCCAATGGTTGGTACACGTGGCACTCTCGCCGCGTCTCCCAGAATCTGCTACCTATATATTCTCGCTCAATCTTGCTCTTCTTCATAACTTCTCACTCACTCACCGAGTTACGTAACTCGTTCATTGAGTCTCGACTCATCCTCTTCGTTTTCCACTTCATGGACTCAATGCTCAATGATCCCACTCGAGCTTTCGTCAAGCATGTCAAACGTGTCGTCGTCAAGGTCTCATTTTTTTTCTTTTTTCCTTCAATTAACTACATTATTATCTTCTGTGTTTTTTTTTTTTTTCATTTTTTCTTAATTTATTATTATTATTTTTTGTAATGCATTTTCGTGTTGAAAAATATGTGATCAACTTGAATGGAAAATTTAAGAGACGAGAATTTTTTTTTAGGCTACATTTTTTTTTGCTTGATTGATTTTCAAATTTATGTCTTATTAATTGCAATTTTTTTTTCTGGGTTGAGATTGTATTTTCAGATGTAATGTATTCAGCTCTAATTAATCTCGCTGGGTTTTATATTTGTTTGGCTTTCACAAATTTTGTGTGTGTGTGTGTGTGTGTGCCGTTTTACATGTTTTTGTGTTAGTGTCTCAATGGTTATATTATTGTTCTTGTGTTGAGTTGTGTATTATTATGATTATTATTATTATTATTATTTGTTTAATTATGCAATTAACACATTTATTTGTTGCATCATCTTGTTGATTGAAGGTTGGAACAGCTGTTGTTACGAGAAGTGATGGAAGATTAGCACTTGGAAGACTTGGTGCACTTTGTGAGCAGGTATATATCTACAAGTTGCAAATAATTTCATTCCAACGATAGTTTTTTTTTTATACAAAAAGATTTTTATGGATTTTGCTTTTCCTAAATTGAAGTGTATGGAGAAGAGAGAAAACAGATAAATGATGAAGGAAAAAGAAAACCCTTTTGAAACAAAAATAAATAACAGGGAGGTGGTGAATAGGGATGGAACATGGAAGTTCCGAATTCATGAGCATACTGGTCTTGTATTTTTTTTTTATAAATATTTATGTATTGGTAGAAGTTTATCATTATTATTATTATTATTATGGCTGAAAGCTGCCTCTACTATGAAATTGTGGCAGCTTAAGGAGCTGAACACTCAAGGGTATGAAGTTATATTGGTGACTTCAGGTGCTGTTGGTCTTGGCCGTCAAAGACTTAGATATCGCAGATTGGCCAATAGCAGGTTCTTATCATTTAGCTTTTGCAGTGATATAAATTCAAATTTCCACTTAATAATATAAATGGGGTTCATACTTTCATTGCTTTAATTTGAAAATTGATAGGCTCTTCATTTGTACTTGTTGGTGAGTTTTCATGCAATACAAAAGTGAAAAAACCTTTCTTTTTATTTATTTATTTATTTTTATTTTTGAGTGCACAAGAAACTGTCTCAAAGATAACTGAAGTACTTCTAATTGTTTATCCTTTACTACCAGCATGTTTCCTTTTTGTCTTTGTGTAATTATAGGATATAGAAGGATTTCATGCAAATTTCTTTCTTTTTCTATTAGTATGAGGTGTGGTTTAAGAGATAGAGAGGTGAGAATGATGAGCCTGAAAGAAATTGTTTCCTTGTCGTGCAGCTTTTCTGATCTTCAAAAGCCACAAAGTGAGCTTGATGGAAAAGCATGTGCAGCTGTTGGGCAGAGTAGTCTCATGGCTCTATATGATACCATGTTCAGCCAGGTTGATACAAAACTTTGTTTTTTATTATATATGTATTCTTTTATTGTTTCTCCTCATTGATGCTGATATGAGGTTTTCCTGATGCAGCTTGATGTGACTTCTTCCCAGCTTCTTGTGAATGATGGGTTTTTCAGAGATGCAGGTTTTAGAAAACAACTGACTGACACAGTGAACTCATTATTAGATTTGAGGGTTATCCCCATTTTCAATGAAAATGATGCTGTTAGTACCAGGAAGGCCCCATATGAGGTAAGCTATTTCCCCTCGCACTATTTCATTTGAATTATCTATTTATTTATTTATTTGTAAAACAAAATACTTTTGCCTTTACTAATTATCTACCCTTGGTTTGTTGTTGTCATAGTATAGTCAATCTATCTTTCTCAAATCTCCATTTTTTTGAAAAAAAATACAGTCCAACAGTCTCTTAGTTTGATTTTATTCCCACTAAGTTCGGCTGGCTACATGGTGGCTTTGTAATATGTACTTACTTTTAATTGTAAGCACTGTCTGCAGGATTCTTCTGGTATTTTCTGGGACAATGACAGTTTGGCGGGTCTATTAGCTCTTGAACTTAAAGCTGACCTCCTTGTTTTGTTGAGTGATGTTGAGGGCCTTTATAGTGGTCCTCCAAGTGACCCAAACTCAAAGTTAATTCACACATATATTAAAGAGAAACATCAAGAAAAATCACCTTTGGAGACAAGTCAAGATTAGGCAGAGGTGGCATGACTGCTAAAGTAAATGCTGCTGTTTGTGCTGCTTATGCTGGCATTCCAGTGATTATAACTAGGTACATAGAGTTTTGACCTGTATTTTATTGATACTGCTATTTGCATTAAAGATAACTATTTCCGTTTCACCTATATGTTATGGAGAGCTTGTTTTAGTCGTTTAATTTTTGGGTTGACCCCTGATGGAATCATCCACTCAACGAATCGTAAAGTTGTGACTGAGCATCATGAAAAGAAGGAATGGATTAGATGAATTAGATTTATGTTATGAACTCATTTGCAAAGGAGTATTCTTTTTCTTGGTTGTGAAACTCCATCAATGGGTGCATTGTTCCTTCCCTTCCACTTTTAACACTGCATTAAAAGCAGTTTATGGAAGTCAGTTGACTTGCCAATGGAATGTAATGTAGGTGTTCCAATAAGTCAGGGTATAACAAGCATCTGATGGTCTTTGCCAGTTTGGAATAGACATAATATTCATGGTGCATGTAACGCAGGGGAAAAAAAAGAAGAATTTTTTTTTTCCTTGTCTTGCAACATTTGGTATTTAGTAACAGTATCTATTATCTTTCCAAATGATGGAAAAAGATTCTGACTTCTTCTGTGAGGGTCAACTTTCGTTTGTTTTTATCCTTACGTGTGTTTGTTTAGAGACATGCATGTATTGCACAATTTCAAGCATACGTATGGATGTTTCATTCTACTGACTTTGAATTGCATTTCAACCTTTGTTGAAGTGGCTATGCCACAAATAACATCATAAGAGTACTTCAAGGGAAAGAATAGGTACCGTCTTTCATAAAGATGCGCATTTGTGGGCAAACATAAAGGAAGTGAGCGCACATGAAATGGCAGCTGCTGCACGTGATAGTTCTAGACGACTTCAGGTTAGTGTAGACTGTAGTCACATATTTTGGAGTGCTATAGGCCTGCCTTACCACCATGAATGTACTCTTTATTAGTGGTGATTTACTCTCATTTTTGACCCCAACACAGAATCAAAGTAGGTAGTCATCACTCATTTGTATTATATTAATATTTTTTATGTTTCAGGTTCTTAATTCAGAAGAAAGGAGGAAAATATTGCTGGCAGTAGCTGATGCGTTGGAGAAAAATGAAAGTATGATAAGGCTTGAGAATGAGGCTGATATTGCTTATGCTGAGGCAGCAGGATATGACAAATCTCTGATATCACGTTTAACCCTGAAGCCTGAGAAGGCAAGAACTTAATTGATTGCATGCTAGAGTTAAATATCAATGGATAATGTAATACACCTAGCTTTTGGTTGTTGGCATTGTCTAACACTGATTTCTCACTTTGCTAAGTATGCTTTTATGATGCTTTTTGGGCGACCATTTTTTTTTCTCTGACCTTAGTTTTTGTATTTTACAGATCTCTAGTCTTGTAAGGTCTGTTCGCATGCTGGCAGACATGGAAGAACCAGTTGGTCAGATTTTGAAGAGAACTGAGGTCAAAATTCCTTTTCTTTTATTTGAAGGAGGATCTCTTATCCTCCTAACTCTTTGTAATCATCTTCTCTGCTTGAATGACTTATGCTTTTTGTTAAAAAAAACTGTCCTGATAAGTGATAATTAACATGTTGAATTGGCTCTCTGATATTGAAATGTTTCAGGCATTTTACTCTTTTAGTGTGCTTAAAGTGTGCAATGTGTTTTGACTGTTCTGAACGGATTATGGAATGGATTTGTAAATTATGTTTACTGATATTGATATAAGAGAATATACCAGTTTTTTACCAAAAAATAACTGTCATAGAACTATGTGCAACCTGCTGGTCAATTCTCATTTTGACTGTTCTGATTGCTGCTCTGTCCAGCTTGCTGATAAACTCATCCTGGAGAAAGTATCAAGTCCATTGGGTGTCCTTCTGGTTATATTTGAGTCTCGACCGGATGCCCTTGTTCAGGTTAATTTAAGATTTCCATTCTTTTTCATTTTTCCTCCATCTTTTGTGAAACTGCTGAGAATGACAAAGATATCAGCATGATTGATCTAGTGTTAAGTTGTTCATTGTTTTGCTATATTACAACTTTCAATAAATCCTTTTGGTTTATGAAATCTTCAAACACTACTTTTTCAGATTAAATATGCCATTTCAATTTTTTTAGTTGTCTGAAAATTTATCTTTAAGTTGTTTATTGAAATGGATTAACAGATAGCTGCGCTGGCAATTCGAAGTGGGAACGGTTTGCTGCTTAAAGGCGGAAAGGAAGCCGACGATCTAATGCTGTCTTACATAAGGTTCATCTATTTATTTTGGTTGAGGCTGCTTTGTCAAATGTTTAATCTGAATCAGATTTCATTGTTATTTATTTGTTCTTATTTTAGTTGTAGATATGTTTCCATCTTTCATATTTCTTCTTTATTTTAGGTCATTACTTCAGCCCTGCCAGATACTGTCGGTGACAAACTTATTGGGCTTGTGACTTCAAGAGAAGAAATTCCAGATCTGCTCAAGGTGGATATTACAAGTTGAATTTGTCATATTTATTTGTCTGTGATGGTTTTCCACTAATACTCTGCCACAGCTTGATGATGTGATAGATCTTGTGGTCCCTAGAGGCAGTAATAAGCTTGTTTCTCAAATCAAGGAGTCAACAAAAATTCCTGTTCTCGGCCATTCTGGTAATATATACACGTAAATTTCCTGTTTGTGGTTACACAAATTCCTGTTCTTTCTCAAATCAAGTTACAAACTTCTATTGAGGTGATAATTTTATGCAGATGGAATTTGTCATGTGTATGTTGACAAGTCTGCTAATATTGATATGGCAAAGCAAATTGTTAGGGATGCAAAGACTGATTATCCTGCAGCCTGCAATGCAATGGTAATTAACATTTACACCCAACTGCAATGCCCCCAGTAAAACATATTCATCTATATCCCATGCTCTTTTTGGATTTGTCTACCTTTGTGAATGATATGAATGGAATCTATTGAATGTCCTCATTAAAATATTGTGTTTTGATATTCATAGGAAACACTTCTTGTACACAAGGATCTGGCAAATGATGGTGGACTTAATGAGCTTGTTCTTGAACTCCGACGTGAAGGTTTGACCTAACTTGCAAATGGATTTATGACAAAAGGACATATTGAAATTTTTGTTTTCTGTTTCTTTTTTCTTTTGCGAAATCCCTTTATGGATTAGAAGAAATTCTGATAAATTAGTTTTATGATATGTATATTTTTCTTTCCATTTATACTTAAACCATGTGATGACATACTGCATACTAAAGTGGTTTCCAAGTTGTTTTTTTTTGTTCTTTTAATGAGAAATTTAGCGGCTGCAAAATGTGCATGTTAAGGGAAGAAAAAATGGCTACAGTGCAGAGATTGGATTTCAACTAAAATTGAACTTGAGTCACAAGTTTTAGTGAAATCAAGATGATTGCTCTAGTGGACTCTTGAAGTGATTATTCAAAAGAGTAAAGAAAAAGGAGTTTATGGACACTAAAAAAGGAGTTTTGTCTGAAGACAAGCTTTTGAAAGTGGGAAAAAAAATCATGTATGTAATACATCTTATGGGCTTATTTTTCTTTAGTAAGAGAAATAAGACATGGATTATTAATACAGAGAGGGTAAAAGTAAAAGTTGAACAGCTTCATGTACCCAAAAATAGTTGAACAGCTTTCATAAAAGGTATTTGATGGAGATATGTTTGTTCTATGACTGTCAGTTTTGGAGTTTGTGAAACTAAAATGTAATTTCTTTTTCTATTTATTTGAGTGTCTTTGTGCTTCAATCTAGTAAATTTCTTTTCTTAATTATTGGATAAAGATGGTGCAAGTGATGTCCACCTTAGTTGTCTTCAAATACAGGAAAATGATTAAGTGGAGATAATTTTGCTTGCAGGTGTTCAACTGTATGGCGGACCAAGAGCCAGTGCCTTACTAAATATTGCTGAAACAAGCTCTTTTCAACATGAGTATAGCTCACTTGCTTGCACAGTGGAAATTGTAGAGGATGTATATGCTGCCATTGACCACATAAATCAACATGGAAGGTATGTTGGGTCTTCTGAACAATTTTCATTTTCATTCTCGATATCATTAACATTAGTGTCTAAAAGTCTATTGTACTTGCTGTTTATGCAGTGCTCATACTGAATGCATTGTTACCGAAGACTGTAAAGTTGCTGAAACTTTCTTACGACAAGTCGACAGGTACCTTTAGATCCTTTCTTTCAGTAACATTGTTGGATCATTTGCTTCAAATAGATACTAATAGAGCCTAGTGGTTGAGATGCTTTACATAATTTCTCTGAATCTCCAATCACTTCCTGAAGTTTGATCCACTGTTGCTAAAATCAGGGCGTAAAATTTATGATTTATTCAATCATGCAAATGCTCCTTGTTACTTCTCTCAAGTTCAACATATATATGGGCTGATTTTCCATCCCTGCCCCCATATCTTTTCTCCACAACATTTTTAAGTTTTGGGTTGTAGTTACAGAGTTATTCTTATGTTTTTGGTTGTAGTTACAGAGTTATTGTTATGCAGTCCATCTATTTTTCTCTGTTATCTCCACCACCTTTCATCTTTCATCCTGTTCTCTGTTCACTTATCCATGGACCTCACACCTAATTAGCAATCATGAATGAATTGCTTCTTGAGATTCAAAGATTTGCATAAGCACACACTAAGATACCGACCATGTTTAATTTGGACATAATTCAGTTTTCAACCTTAAATAGCATTATGCTTCAATATGTTTCTACTCATAACTTCTCTATAAACAAGTATGCTTACTTTTTGTTGTTCATTGTGGAATATATCCATTTTCACCTGATACACAAACAGTGCTGCCGTATTCCACAATGCAAGCACCCGGTTTTGTGATGGAGCACGCTTTGGGCTTGGTGCAGAGGTAGCATATTGTCTAAAATGCATGTTGTTATTAACAGCGTGGTGTTGTTGTTTTCTCATGTTCTTGGTTAATTTTTAAACAGGTTGGAATCAGCACGAGTTGAATTCATGCTCGAGGTCCTGTAGGAGTTGAGGGTTTGTTGACAAACAGATGGTATGGAATTGTGCACACAATTCTTGGCTTTTGTTGTAGTAAACAAAATACAAAAACTGAACAAATGTGTAATTGTTGATGGTTTTCATCTTGTTGGGGTCTTAGCTATGTTTCATGTCACTATTACTTTCTAATCATGCGTATCTGTAGAGTTGTATTTCATTTTTCCTTGATGTCCCTCATCTGTTTCTCCTATCCAATTTGTTGTTTTTCTGGTAATTTTATGCTATACCAATCCTTTGACCATGCTTTTGCTGATTTTGTATATTTTATGGATATAATGCAGGATATTGAGAGGGAGTGGTCAGGTGGTAGATGGTGATCGAGGGGTCAATTATACTCACAAAAAACTGCCACTAAAAGCATAACTTAGCATCCAAGTCCAGGCCAATGTGCCTCCCATCAACAAAGTGGCAGCTCTCGTGTTCTATTTTGATCTACAGAAGCGGATGATATGCTGGCCGTGTATAATCTTGAACTTTCATTTGCACCTTTCCAGATCATTTTTCTCAACTGGAGCAAGTTCAAGGGGATAAAATAATCATATAAAAGTTGTTATTTGACTGTGCGCTTTGTTTCTCTTTCATAAAGTATTCCCTGAGATTGTAAAACAGCAATGCTGTGACAGTTATAAATGTATTCACTACTTCCTTGTGAAGTTGAATAATCATGGAGTTTATTCTGGAGCTATATTATTTTTTGGAGAGTCTTATTTGTTTTTGCAGAATCATGAACATGACTTGGAAAGCAATGGTGTCAGCTTGGTATGTCACTAGACATGGCAGCAGGCAAGTCAATGTATTAAAAAGACAATGAACACTTGGTCTTTGCAACAGCATGAAGGTGAAAAAACTATGGCATGCAAGAACCGTAGGAATTGGAAAGGAGAATGAATATCGAGGTTGCATGCTTGGTCCTTGCTTTGAAAGACAAAAACATTTATGATATTGAATTTGTCTAAATTCAAAGCAACATGCCAAGATAAATTTAGTGAATAATTGAGGGCGGAAGCCACTTCATGCAAACTCGAGGTACTGATGGTAAGTTACCGGCTGCTAGCATTGCTATTCAAATCGAAAACTTTTTTAACTGGACAAATGTAATGTGAATTTTTTTTTTCAAGAGTGAATATTCAATTTTGTTTATGAAATTAAATATGTAAATCATTTTAATCTATAAAATTAAGAAATTAATATTTTAAATTTTAAAATTGCAAAATTAAGCTATGTTGGGAAAGAACTATACCATTTATGATTCCAGGTCTCAGGACTTAGGTTTTGCTATCAAAGAAAAATTATGCGTGGTACAAATTGAACTATATGAAAATGCACAAATAGAAAATGAAAACAATTAGCAACTAAAACAACATGATTATACCGATGAAATGAATTATTATTTCCATTTGTATAAAAATTACCATTCGTATTTTTTTTTTGAGATATCTTAGTAGATTTGAAAGGAAAAAAATTAAACATTTTAAAAACATTTAACTCTGATATAGTGAATAGTATAAAAAAGTTTTATGTTGTCATTCAACCATATATTAATACATTAATAAATATAATTGGTTTTTATTTCACTCTTAAAAAATCATATAAATAAAATATTTTAATTTGTTACGACCTACGACCCTTAATCTTGGAGTAGAATAATGAGTTAGACCTCTCTTGCTCCTGGCGTCAGAAGAGGCCCCACCCAAGGTACCTCCCTAGGGTCCCTTGAGATGGCACCACTGAGGTCCATCTAAGCGCAAGAGGATCCTCTTATGTGGAGATTACATATGACCATGTCATGTGTACATCGCTACCATTGAATGAGTTTTTTTTAAGATAAAAAGTTAAAATGGTAAAAATTCAATATTTAGATGTACACATGACAAGGTCATGGATCTCCACATAAGAGGATCCTCTCATCTTAACGTGGATCCTAATACGTACTCAAGAGGGGAACAAAAAGAGGAAAGAACCAACAATCCCATACACAACCCAGCAATGGTATACTATATAGAAGTACAGGTCAACTTAGCCATAGGAGCACCATTTATGGCAAATCCGAGGGGTATAAATAGAAGAGGGGAAAGTCCAACAAAGGTGTGCCATTCATTGTAATGTCTCTCCTCTCATTCACAAAATAAACTTACTTGGGCATTGAAATTCTTTGTAGGTACCATCCCTGGTGCTGTAGGCACCACGAAAGGGAGGAGGAACATAAAAAAAACTACCATCCTTATACTGAAATGTAAAATCAATGTAATATTATGTTACAATTCAATTATTAATAATATTTTTTTCATTATCAATACATCAATGTCAAACTCTTTTAAAAATCAAACTTTTACAATATAAACATTGCACAAGGCGAAAAAAAGACTAGAAAGATGCACCTTTTAATTTTGTTTTTCTCATGTGAATTTATTTGAATTTTGTTAAGAAAATGTTCATTTTTATTTAATGAATGAAAGATGTTATCACGACCCGATTTGGGACGTGATCGGCACGTGAGAAGTTTTGTTCCACGTAATCCCTTGACCGAGTTTCTCTATATGCATAGTTAATTATAAAATTATTCAAAACACATATTCATTTTCTACATATAAATCACCTATTTATTAAATCATACTAGTCTATGTTGAACTTTCATAATTCAAACTCAATAGTCTGTGAATCATAATACAAAACATATATGTAATAAGCTACTACTAATTTGAAATATCCACAAGTACTAAAGTTTTTTATACAAATCAAAATAATGTTATAATATGCAAAAATATAAACATGCTTTGTAGTAGGATCCTGCCCGCATATCCTGGAGCACTATAGATAAAACTACAAACACTTCACCCAAGTAAAGCTCACCATCTGAAACTCTATTGCTTGGAGGGTGGTGATTGGTAAGAATCTGAGCATATTTTCTATATATGAAATAGGAGAAAGGAGAAGGTGAGTTTTGTACAAAGCTCAATGAGTGAATCCCACTATAACCCCCTTCATGGGACATTAAGGAAGTAATGCATGAAATCATACTAACATCAATAATACTCAGAATTCGTACTTAATCAAGTATACGTATATATTATATACATATATTCAAATCATTATTTCATAAACTCAAAAACAATTCCTCAATTTATTTTCATACCCGAAATTATATAAGCTTATATTGTAAAAGCTCCTAAGAAACAGGTCTTCTATTATTTAAATATCAATAGTCTGTCAAATATAAGATTTGTCTGATCTATAATATCATAACAATAAGGCTCTACCTGGGTTCTTAAAACCCAAAATCGGCACCTGACTAGGTCCAATCCTCTTATCTGAGATGGCCTTTACCTAACTTGGTACTAAGGTTAACGATTATGGTTAACTCAAGCAGTCTGAAACTTTTTTAAGCCTTTAAGTACTTTGAGAGCTTTGAATCCCTGTAACTCTAACAGTTTAACCTTAGCATAATTGTGACTATGAAACCATACATGGTGATTTCAAGTCCACAGAATATGTATCCACCAACTGTTCTGAGTCATACGAAGATTCGTGCTCTAAAATCCTTTTATCTAAATTTCTAGATTATTTCTTATTAATCGTAACTCGTGGTTCTGAGAACTTTGGATCCAACCAATTTCTAACAGCTTACCTTAACATAATTGTGGTTATGGAATCATGTCCAAGGAATCACCTTTGTAAACATTTGTGACTCCATACCTCCAGAGTATGTAGTCTCCAACCGTTCTATCAATGAAGATTTAAGCTCTAAAACCCTTGTTATGTCTAAGTTTCTAAATCATTTCTAAATAACATTCTTTCATAAGCTTGAAAATTCTAAATGCATAATAACATTCCTTAAAATCTCAAAGTTCTCTAGTAATCAATTGCATAATCCATAATCAACATAAGACAAACATTTTAACAATCATAAATCTATAGTAATCACAATTAAAACCAACTCTAAACAATCATTTTATCAATAATAGTCCCATGAGTTTTCTAAAACATAGTTCATGCTATTTCAAAAACCACAATTTCATAAATCAATATAAATCTCAAATCTTGCACAATAACCTCTACAAATCATATTTTAAGTCATAATTTCATGAAAATAACTCTAATGGACCACATAGAGATCACAAGTGCGAATCCACTCACCTGGTAGGGTGGAACATGAATGATCTAGATTGATGGAGCTCTTTGAAATAGGAACAACACCAATATCTAACATAGGAGCCATGATACTCTAGATTAAATTCTAGAAATCACTAGATAACTAAATTGACTCTAATAACAAGGAAGAACTTCCCCTCTTGGATAACATGGAGGAATAGCAAAACAATCCTCAAGAACAAAGGGAAAATGGAAGAATAGAAGTAGAAATATCAAAATCTCTTTCCTTTAAGCCTTGAAAGTGAAAGATTAGAGTTAGATTGATGAAAATGGGTGAGAAGCGTGGGAACCGAGGGTTTTGTGTTTGGGGGTGGTGAAGGTGCATTTGGAATAGTCTGAACCTTGAAATGAGAGTTTTTTTATAACCTGTTGACTTTAACGCTCACCAAAATTCTCCCGCACTCCTGCCTTTTCCGCAGCGCTTTCAGAATGGTTTTTCTCCCAACTCTATAATTCAAGTTTTGGTATGTATTAGCTCAGTTCTCTTAATACACACTTATTCAAAGTTAATGTCCTCATTTATTTTATTCTCTATTAACTTTAAAACATAAATGTAAATAAGGGAATACTCACATTTGAATTCAAATAAAATATCATAAAAATTAAAATCCCAACAAATCAAAAAACAAATTTTGTCTTTTAGTTCAAATTTGGGAATTCTTACGATTTTACAAACTTGTGAACAAAAAACGGAGTGGTTAAATGTTTCATAAAATTCATTAAAAATAATTCTTTAATTTATTTTTCTCTTGGGAATAATTACCAGGACTTTTAATCCCAAGAAGTGGTTCTATTATATAGCCCTTCAACGGTGCAGGGTCCAGACTTAGAGAAATTTAGAACGGACAATAGATAAGGCAACCACCCTTTGATTTGAAAATTTTTTCTAATCTCTTTATTTAAAACAGGTATTAGATGTGTTTTTAATTAAAATATTGTCTTTTCAAAAAAAGAAACAGAAAAATGTTTCATATTTTAATGAATGAAATGCGTTTTAAACTCTTTTAATAATTTATCAAAAGAGTTTCATTTTATGATTATATATATATGAGAAGTGTTTTATTATAAGAAGAGTAAATTTAGGTCACATAATCATACATAAATGGTAAAGATTAAAGGTTATTAATAGCAATTAATGATCCATGATTATTTAAAAATGTCAATGTTTTAATCATAACGATTCATGTAAAATCTAATAACCAATATCCACTTCTCTCATTCTCATAATAAATCACCAACCGATCACTATAACTTAATACACACATATATATATAAGTACACCACTTATAATTTTAAATGAAATTATTTTTTGTCGATACAGTTTGTATTACAATTACCTATCATAAAGATCGACTTGTCAAATTTCATAAAATTTGAATATCAATAGCAATGCAACCATGTAGCTCTTATTTTTGTTCATTTTAAGTATATATATTACATTGATTTTGATGTATATAAAAATTATGTCAAATAATTTTAGATTAATTTAAATTTTACAGACTTAATCTATATGATATAAGCTTATAATCCAACAGTTTTAAAAATTTATACCAATAAAAATTATTCAATAATATAATATTTTTTTAAAGCTACACTAGAGTAACTTACATATATATATATATATATATATATATATATATATATATATATATATATATATAGATAGTTGCATCAAGCCAGAGAGAAGTACGAAGTGTGGAAGTAGAACGAGTTGTGCTTCGGAGTGTGTGTGAGAGAGAGATTGTGAATAAGATGTTGAAGGCAATCACATTTACAATGACAAGGTATGCGAACCTCAACTCCAACATCCTCCTTCGTTTGTTTCCCTCTGTGCTCTTCAGGCTTTATGGTCTTCCTCCTTTACCTAATCCTGAGAGCGTTTCTGAGTTTCATAGTAATGTTGATGATGCTGTTGCCTCTTTCGCTCGCATTCTCAGTAGGCGTCGTTTACCATCTGAATTTGAAATCAACAAGATTTTAGGGTATGTTGTTAAGATGAAACACTATGACACTGCTGTTTCACTTTTTGCACAAATGGAGTTTAGGGGAATTGCTCCTTCCATGGTTACTCTGAGCATCTTGGTCAATTGTTTCTGCCATTTGGGTCATATGGATTCTGCTTTTTCTGTTTTGGGCAAGATTATCAGGATGGGTCATGGATTAAATGTCATAACTTTGACTACTCTCATGAAAGGGTTCTGTATTAATGGAGACGTTAGGAAAGCACTGGAGTTTCATTACAGGGTAAGAGCACTTGGATATCAGCTTAATGAGGTCAGTTATGGGACCTTAATCAATGGGCTTTGTAAGATGGGGAAAACTAGAGCTGCCATTGAGTTGCTGCAAAAGTTGGAGAGGCAACCAGTTAAGCCTGATATTGTAATGTACAGTGCCATCATCGATGGGTTATGCAAAGATGGACTTGTAACTGAGGCTGGGAATTTGTTTTCTAAGATGATTGCACAAGGGATTTCTCCTGATGTTGTTTCTTACAGTTCCCTAATTCATGGTTTATGTTGTGCTTGTCAATTAGAAGAAGCTGCTGTGGTGCTAAATGAAATGGTTCAAAACAACATCAAGCCAAACACATATACCTATAACATATTAATAGATGCATCATGTAAAGAAGGAAGAATCACGAAGCTCGAAAGATGTTTGATCTGATGTTGCAAAGAGGTCAAAAGCCTGATGTTGTCACTTACAATGCTTTAATCGATGGATACTTTCTAATCAATGGAGTGAATGAGGCAACAATGTTATTTGATAATATGATCAAAAGAGATTTGACACCTAATGTTAGGAGTTACAACATAATGATTGATGGATATTGCAAGAATAAAAGGGTGGATCAAGCCATGACTCTCTTTAAAGAAATGAGTCACAAAAATTTAGTTCCCAATACTACAACATACAATTCTCTAATGCATGGCTTGTGCAAATCACAGAGAATATCATGTGTGCAAGGTCTTCTTGATAAGATGAATGATAGTGGTCAACACCCTGATTTAATCACTTACAATATCTTGTTGGATTCTTTGTGCAAAATCCAACATCTTGATGAGGCAATTGCATTATTTCGGAAAATTGTTGAGAAAGGGATTAGTCCAAATGTGTACATGTGTAGTATTCTTCTGAATGGTTTGTGCAAATGTGGAAGACTAGAGAAGGCAAAAGAGGTTTTTCATCATCTTTTGATCAACAATTATCATCTAAATGTTTGGAATTATAATATTATGATCAATGGGCTCTGTAAAGAGGGCTTGATTGATGAAGCAATAGCCTTACTTTCAAAAATGAAAGGCAATGATTGCTTTCCAAATGTTGTAAGTTATGAAACAATTATTCGAGCTCTTCTTGCTAGAAATGAGAATGAAAAGGCCAAAAAGCTTCTTCGTGAAATGATAGGTAGAGGCCTACTAAAGGGAGGAAACAAGGTGAGATAAATTAGTTCCAATTAAAGTTGCACTTGTGTTAATGTTGAATATGTATGGTATGCTTGCTTAATATGGGTTAGAGATGAAGCAGAATACATTACCCTCACTGTTTTTGGCAGCTATAGATGACTTGGTGGGTTTTCTTGTCACTTGATATTCTTTGGGGAGCTAAGTGAAGACCTATGAATGCTAGCTTGGAATTTTAAGAGTATTCTCTAGCTTCATTGTTTCAAGGAAGGTATTTCCCTTTGCCTTCTTGAAGATTTCAGCAGTATCATGAACTCTTTGTTCCTGAACTGACTTTGTGATGTGCATGCATTTGGGAGGGTTGAAGAAGTGAGCATCGCATGATCCACAGTTGCCTGCAACTTTGCAAACATTATTTCTTGTTACTGCTAGCCTGGTGTTTTTGGTGTTATGGCATGGCTTAGACATGTTTAGTTTTGTGGGTCTGGTTTAATTCCTACACAAGCAGTGATAAAGAAGCATCAATAAATGACCTCCCTTTGAATCTGTTGCAGGTCTTTGCAAAACCTGTACATTATGATTTGGAAGCACTAGTCCAACAAGAGTAATTTGATTCATCACTGTAATGTGTGATTGTTCAAAGCATCCATTAGCTTTAACTTGGTGGTGTTTGTGGCTGCAGAACTGAGTTTAAGAAATACTTGATTGTTTGCTCCTGATACGGGTAATATTTTATCTTGTGCTATCATTTTTATTTCACAATTCTTTTTGCCAAGTTAGCAAGTTATGTTACTTCACTGCAAAATACTATTTCCTACCTGTAATTGTGTATCACATTGTACTAATGCTGAAGTTCAAATATTTGGCACGTAATTCAACTATGTGAATCAAGAGATACATTATACTAATTTTTTGACCATGCCTTTTCTGAGTTTGTATTTTTTGTGGATATAATGCAGGATATTGAGTGGGAGTGGTCAGGTGGTAGATGGTGATAGAGGGGGTCAATTATAGTCAGAAAGAACTGTCACTAAAAGCATAACTTAGCATCCAAGTCCAGGCCTAAGTTACCGCATGGGTATAAAACGTGGAAGAAGATACCGTACAATGATGGAAGAAGATACAGGTCAGAATCATGAACTTAAGAATGTGATGGGGCGAGATTGTGAATAATGAAAAGGAGGTGAGGTTTGACCATAAATACGCCAAAAGTTTAAGTGTGTAGGTCCAACCGCCCCTGATACTCCAATTAGAGGACGACACATCAGTTCGGGTAAATTGGCCCCAAATTTGCCTCGGGTATGATTGGGTATATGGAAGAACAGGTGGCTATTACCATCCATATGCAAATTTTCGTTCCATTTAGCATGGTTGTAAATTAAAGTAAACTCTCAAATTAGTCACATGGTTTAATAGGAAATGAAATAGAAATCAAGTGAGAGAAGTATAGGAGAAAAAATAAATAAATAAAGAACTTCCACTTATGATACTGATCATACAAAAATCACTGTATCGATTTCGCATAACAACATTTCTATTTTCAACATATCAAACTCTCATGGAGCATTTCAAAGGTTAAATTGAGAAATTTGAAAATTTTGTAAGTTGTGGAAATTATACATATTTAAAAAGCTTATTTATTTATTTTTTGACTGAATAAACTATAAAATTAAGTTTCAAAATATTATTTCTGCAGCTTACTTTTTTCTTTTGAAAAAAATAGTTTACAAAATCTCCTTTAAAAAATATTATATGTAGAGCTTACAAAAAATTATAAAATTTAACTTGCAAGTCAAGCGTAAATGAGTTGCATTCCTCTGTCCAAGAGATCAATTCAAAGTTTTTCCTTATTATTACTTCTATTATGATTTCTTTCTATACACATTTTCAATATTTATCAATAAAAAATTATTTTGAAATGTCTCAGAAATAAGTAATAAATTTTGAAATATTAAAAATGATTTAATTTTAATATATTGAATAATATAAAGAAATTTTATATTGTCATTCAATTATATATTACCACATTAACAAATATGCTTGATTTTTATCCCCACCACTTCAAGCAAATAGAAAGATTTGATTTGATAATAGCATTGTGAACACCATATTTTGTTAGAGTACTTTTGTCCTTATTATTATCTTCATCCAAAATTTAAAAAATGAAAAATGCATCTCATTTCTTCAGAAAATCAAATTAGCCCATTTTAATTTCTTTTAACCAAATCTTTTAGCCCATCCAGTTTCAGTTTTATTTTTATTTATTAAGCCCATTTCGGTTAGCCCATTTGTTTCCAACCATTGTATTTCAGTTATTTTGTAGCTCACATTTTTTGATAATCCATTTCAGCCTAAAATAAAAACTAATAAAAAATAATAAAAACAAAAATAAATAAAGAGGAGTGCCTGCGTGACATAATACAAGACAAAAGAAAAAGGGAAAGAAAAGAACGCCCGTAACAGAACACAACAAAGGAAAAGAAAAAAAAGGGATGTTAGTGGCAACGCCATTCCAATTCCTAAATAACCCGTGAAGACAAACAAAATAAAAACAAAAAAGGGAAATCAAATAACCGTGTGGCATGATTATGTTCCTCCTAATTCCTTGCAAAAGGTTGATGATCTTTCCTGAGGATGAAATGGTATCCTCATAGCCGGCCTGTAAAAAAGGGAAGGATTAGAATTTTAGATCAAGGGGGAATGGCTATAAAAGGGAAATTAAAAAAAAACTGAAGGGGAGAGAAGAACAATACCAAAAATCATATCAGGAAGGTACAATAAATTTGTTCTTACAAATCTAGGCTAGTATCATGCTAGATTTTTTGCCATTCATTTGTAGTTGCACATGCATCCAAGCTCATACACCAGATATCTCACCTTATAACTCCATCATCATAGCACTGCCACTTAGTCAAAGCCCAACAGAAATAAACCAAAACCAAACAGCATCAAACCAATCCAAGAAAAAATTAAAAATTAAAAATAAAATGACAAGAGGAGAGAGTGAGAAGTCGCCTCTCACTGCACTTCATCGCGTTGTTCCACCGACCACCGCACACCACGCCAAACCACCCAGCGAACTTCACCCTACCGTCGCGCTTTCCTTCCCCCCCTCCTCCTCGCGCACCACCCAGCCCCCCGTGCCATGGCCTTCCTTCCCGTCTCTCCTCGCGCTCCACCTCCCCCTCGTGCCACGGTCTCTCGGACCTCCTCAGCCTCCACCGCTGATCAATCCCCATGTAACCGAGCCAGCGATACCCTCCCGGCTCACTCGCCACCTTCCAGGTCTCCCACGCACCGCCTCCTTTGCCTTGCGGTGCAAAGACATCCGAGTCACCGTCCTCCCCAGCTACGCACACGCCACTACACGCAACCGGGCCGAGGCGTCTCCACCTTGGATCGTCGAAGCCCGTCTCCCTTTCCGCCGCCATCGCGCGTGGTAGCCACACCGAGCTGATCGCCGCCATCCTTCCCCCGGAGTCGGCCGCATAGCGGCCTCATCCCTCTCGCCTCTCCTTTCCTCGCCCCTCTCTTTCTCTCTCCTCTTTCAGTCTCTCTCTCTCTCTCTTTCTCACCTCTGTCTCTCATTCTCTCAATTTGTGTGTGTGTGAGTGAAAGTGAGGGAGTGCTGTGTGTGTGTGTGAGTGTGTACGTGTGTGTGGGTGTTTTATTTATTTATTTATTTTTTTTTGTGTGTATGTGTGATGATAGGATTAGAGAGTTTATGTTATTATTATTATTATCATCATTATTATTATTGTTGTTAGTTTATTGTTTATTTTGGTGTGAGATCAAATTTTGATTAGTTGGATTTGAGTTTATTTGATCTAAAATAAAAAAAGATTTATTTAATTCGGTAGAACAAACCCTTGAATAGTGTGATTTAAAAAAAGAGAGTTTGTCACATGTTTTAGCAACCATCTTAAATCATTCAAATAGAATTAAATAAATTAATTTTAGAGTTGATTTAATTATGTAAAAAAAAACTGATTTAATTATTTCTTTGGTTTTGAGTGAATTTAATTTTTGATAAAAAAGGATGAAAAATAATTAGTTTTTTTTTAGATTAATCATTTTATAGGTTTATGTGTCGTGTGTTTAAATTAATTGTGTATTTGTATTTATGAATTAATTTTGTTGAAATTAGAGCTTAAAAAAATGTTTTCCTTCCATTAATAATAAAAATCTATTTCTAAAAAATTTAAAAAAATCAACCAACATATTTTCATTCTCTTTTAATTAAAATCAATCAACATATACTTATTTTCTACAGAACGACGTGACTTTGAGTTCCTCATTGCACTAGAGGGTACGTCCGTAGCAAACAACTATCAAGCCAAAATTAATTTTTCATTAAATTGTGTTCTCATTTAATTTTTATTCTTTGTTTTAATTTTATTTTTATTTTATTTTATTTCTGTACATAATTATGATTATTTAAGGGAAAATTAAATATTATTAAAATTATAAACAAATTTGCATAATGAGCTTTAGGGTAACCGTATTTATACGGATGTATTAGAGGTGCAGTGGGATTAAGTTTCCACCCTTCCCTAATCATAATCAGAACTCCGAACCTCAGATCTCTTTAAAAAGACCAGTTTACAAATAAAAAGGGTTTTCCAATTTTTCCAAAATTAAAATTGGTGGCGACTCCTATTTTATTTTTTATTTTAAATCCGTCGACATCCTCGTCGCATGTGCCCTCTGGACGCTGTGACAGTTTGGCGACTCCACTGGGGACACAAAGAGAGTCAAGCCTACTAGAGTAAATTATGCAAATAATTTATAACTTTATAACATTTATTTTTCCCTTTACATCACACTTGTTTATTTATTTTTTAGTTGTATATAATTATTTATTTTTATTTTCTTTTTATTTGTATAATTGTTTATTTTATTTTTTTCCTTTCTTAAATATTTGTATATAATTGTTTATTTTATTTTTATTTATTTGTATAATTGTTTATTTTATCTTTTTATTTTCTTCTCATTTATTTGGATATAATTGCAAACCTTAGGATAGATGACTTTTGTATATATGATGTGTTTGCTTTAGCTTATTTATCTGTTACTCAAACCTTAGGATAGAGGACGTTGTATATATATGCGTTTGCTTTGTTTTGCAGGATTATGTATATAGGATTTGAAAGGTTTGTATGCTCCCTACACACACTTTCACTATCACTGTCCTCACACACTATTTGGGCTCTATACCCGAGCCTTGGAAACCATAGGGCAAGAAGGGGTTTTGACGTTGTTATTGTGAGGCTTATGCTTCCTGATAGTTGTTGACTCATCCGCTAGGTTGTTACTAGAACTATGGGTTGCCGTATTGTGATTTCATGTCCCTCGTTAACTCATGGAACTACATCTTTATCTTATTGATAAAGGCAACTTGGGGACCATAACTTTTTAGGGATCTAGATCCATCCAAAAGCTGTGCACTACTAGAACGACTTTAATTGGCCACCTTAAATAGGGTTTGACCCTAGAACCAAACATTAGGTCCCACCTCATTAGGACACAAGGGAGCGTACTTCTTATTACATCATGCATCTTTAGTATCATGTAATATTTATTATAAGCATTATAACATTCATGATTATTTTGTGTTGTTCTGCATAAGCAATTCATATCTCCATCATGCATAACATCCACATTTTTTTACCAAGCATGTTTATTTTTAAGCATAAAAAGAAAAACCATATTTTAATTGTCATATCACATGCATTTTTTTATGTAGCATACATATTTATTTTATTTATGACATACATCTAATTTATTTACTTTTTTTTGTTTCTTTCTTCCTTTTTAAAAAAGGTCCACTGGTGAAGAATAACATCATATTAGACAGGAAACAATGGAAAGAGCACAACAAACTAGCAATGTATCCAACTTGAAGAAGCATTCCAATGTGATGGCAAATATTAGTTCTCTGGAGAGATTACATCAGTTGAGTCAATTGTTTCCTAATGAAAAGAAGAGCCTTCTTGAATAAATATGGGTCCATTATGGATCGTTGCTTGTATCAGTGAAACTCCTCTGAAACTTTAGCTCAGGATTGGAACCTGCTTTGAGATGTTTTGAATTACCAAACATGGACATCACTCCTACCATCGAAGAATATGCATGCATGTTGAAATTACCAGTTGAGGAAAAATACTTCTATTTATTTTCATCTGGAACAACACACTTCAGATGCAAAATAATAGAGCAATTCGGAATTATAGGGGTACCAATGGTTCAAGTGAAATTAACAGGATATGTAGATTCAAAAGGAGTGACTAAAGCATTCATAGAAGAACATCTGAAGGAGTTGGGCATCGAAAAGAATGGACTATTTTGCGAGAGTACTGGCATTTGCTATTTATGGGGTGGTATTGCTCCCGTCTCTCCAGACATAGTTGATCAAGCTGCCATGGATGTTTTCTTGGAAAATAAGCAAAGGAATCGGCTTTGCCGTGTTGGCTTAAACATTTCTACATTAAACTTTTGCCAAGACAAAAAGGGAAGCTTCGATGTTGCTTACACCTCCTATATGTGTGGATCATCACGCACATGTATGCAGGTAATCACATCAGAAATGTTTCAGATCCATTAAGAAGCTTTCATCGTATCCAAGAAAGTCGAAAGAAGACCATGAATGGAGGGCTGAATTTGATACCATTAGGGAACGATCATTCAAGTGGGTTTGTCCATGGTATGAACATGAAAGAGGTGACATTATTCTAGCTGGAAAATATCATAATATACCATTGATGGGTCCAAGAGGTTGCATATCCTATACGCCGACAATAGCACTCAGACAACTTTGTTGGACACAAAAGAAACCACGGGAAGAACAACTTGGAGGACTCTACTTCTGGTACAAGGAAGGTGACCACACTAAAATGTTATCACGAGAAGTTAAAGAAGCCTGGAGGAATGTTCACATGGCAGGGAGAGATGAGTTAGGAAAACCTCTTGTGATCAGGACCCATGAGTATGTCACATGGAGGGATGCAAGAAAAGTACCTCAAGGCAGCCTAGCTCTCCTCATGAAAAGAAGAATGATCCACATTGGCTGAATAGATGGAAGTCCTGAAGCACAAATGAAACTTCTAGAACAACAGAACAGTGGCAGAGAGTTGGAAGCGTCATTTCAGTCAATGTGAGAAGAAAGAAAAGCTGATTGAGCAATGAAAGATGAGCTTGCTGATATCTCTAAACAAGAAAAGGAAAGACAGAAGGTTCAGAACCTTGAAAATAAGGTCCGTACAATGACTAAAGAAAAAAATGGACTTGTGAAGCGCATCAACCAACAGAACAAGGCAAATGTAGAACTAAAAATGAAGATTGAACAACAAGAACAGATGAAAGAAGAGTTGGAAGCTGAAATGCAAAAACAAAAGCAGAGTTAGAGCTAAAGATAGAAAAGCTAAATACATCTTTAGCACAGGCTAAGGAGGAATGTGACCAAGAATGGGCCCGTTTCATGAAATGTAGAAATCAACTTCTTCAGAAGATGCAGGTAGATTTTGGAAGAAACAAGCTGGTGATTGGGCAATGAAGGTTGAGGAGTGAAGGAAAAACATGCAAGATTAACTGAGAAACTAGACAATCATATTTCGAAGTTCATCTATCATTTTGAAAGGGCGGAGAAAGAGGTTCAAAAGAATCTCAAGCTTCATTTGCCTAGAGAAGTGAATGATTTCATGAACATGAGTAGGGGCATTGCTAGAGGTTGTAAAAGAAAAGAATGACTATTCTTGACTCAACTATGATGTAATTGCACTTTTTGAATAAATGACACAAGTTCATCTTTCGATTTTCCCTACTTTTCTTCGAATGGCGTGCAAGATTATATCCATTGTGGAGCAAAATCTCCCCTGGATATATTGTCAATTACATTTCTGTCTTATAGGAAATTCTTCCTTCTGTAGAATGTAAGAAAGAATACCAAGTTTTACATTGCTAGTGTGCTACTAACAAAGTATATTGTGGAATGATAGTCCCCTATATTATTGTCCATCACATATCCGTTCTTATGGACAATATGTCCTCTAATGCGATATGAATCAAGTTCATTGCTGTCCAATACAGATGTTGTTCCTCGCCATCAAAGGTCTTTTAGCATTTGTTTTTATTTGCTCATTTTTTATTTTTTATTTTTTTTAACTTTTTGGCAGAAGTTTACCATCAAACATTGCTTATTCAAGGAAAGCTTTGTCTGACACTAGTGTACCGGCTAGAGAGCCGTACGAACTACGCCCTAGAGTCGAGAAGGAAAGAGCTGAGAAAAGAAGGCCGAGACGAATAAAGGCAAGAAAAAGGCTATGGCTGAAACAACAATGACCAAGGAAGGAATCTGAGTCAAGAAATTGATGACCTCAAGGACATGATGAAGTCCATGCTTGGACCAAAACTCAAACAATTCATCATTGACACCATAAACATGGCCAAGGGAAATGACGAAAATGATGAGCATGAAGATCTCCCACCAGGATATGATAACAATGAAGTCTATTCCTCATAAGCAAAACGATAATGGTTCAGTTAATGAGGTTGCAAAGGAGGCGGAACGGCTAAAGCTTAAACAGGAACTACAGGAAAGCATGCAAGAGGTTTCAATGCTGCGGGGGCCTAGCCCCTATGGCCCGATGAGTATCAATGATCTGTTTAGCTCCTAGTGTAGTCATTCCCAAGGACTTTAAGATGCCTGAGCTTATCAAATTCGACGGTAGCACCAATCCGATTATGCATCTACGCATGTATTGCACAAAGATGGGAATGTGGTCAAAAGATGAGAACTTCCTAATAAGCTTTTTCCCGAGAGCTTACATGGGGCTGCATGGGAGTGGTACATGCAGAGATACCAAACTCAAATCAGGTGTTAGGAAGACTTAGCTCAGGCCTTCACAAACCAATACAAGTTTAACCTGAATGCTGCACCCACTAGAGACCAGTTAAAAGGGATGAGGAAGAAGGAGAATGAATCTTTCAAGGAATATGCCCAGAGATGGAGGGCCCTGCTGGAAGGGTTGTCCCCCCAATGTTAGAGCAAGAAATGTGCTCTTACTTTATTCGTACGTTGGAAGGTCCTTTTTTCAAGAACATGCTTGGGACCCATGTCAAAGAGTTTGTGGATTTGGTTGAAATCGGAGAAAGGATTGAAACCAATATCCAAGAAGGAAAACTAGAGCAAGTAACAAGAGAAGCAAGTGAGTCCCAACACAAGAAGAGCCCCCATTTTAAGAAGAAGGAGAACACCATTAACTACATCCACCCTCAACAACCCACTCCTCAACAAAACAATATCCAACCTACCCACACACACAATACTCATCCTATCCACACCAACAATATCCATCTCCAAGAGCTATTTCACCCCAAATACCATACACACCTCAACCACACCAAATCAACCATGTCTCATATCCACGGCCAATGATACCTAGACCTCACCAAACACAACCCCAAGCCTACCAAACGAGTCATCTCTTTACAACCCCTCCACCATTCAATGCCAACAACGCTCGCAGGCCTCCGATGGAGAATAGACCTTTA
The DNA here is from genome assembly GCA_030441495.1 of Dalbergia oliveri. Taxonomy (NCBI): domain Eukaryota; kingdom Viridiplantae; phylum Streptophyta; class Magnoliopsida; order Fabales; family Fabaceae; genus Dalbergia; species Dalbergia oliveri. The sequence continues at coordinate 15,373,442 of JAMLFY010000012.1, forward strand.
CCTGATTTCCATATGAGCCATGCCGAGCTGTTAAGCAGTTGTGTAGGGACAACTTGTTAGGCCCGTGTCCTGGAAAAACTTTCATGCCACCATATCCTCTGGTACAATCCAAACCATACTTGCGATTATCATTCCAACTCCCCGGACACTCAATCGAAGATTGTTATGGGTTCGAAGTGCGGTATGGCGTTTAATTGACAATGGTGCCATCAAGCTAAAAGAAGAATCAAAGCCGCACATAAGAAACAACCCGTTCCCCAATCATAGTGAAGGACAAGTGAATTCTATCTATGAGAAACATGAAAGTCAAGGAGTAGAGAATGGCAAACTCTCAATGAAGGAGATCTTGGAAACACTGAGGAAGGCAGGTTATGAGATGGAAGTTGAAGGAGATAAAGGCAAACGGACGGTGAAAGGAGAGGAAAATGATCTATTTTGTGAGTATTCCGAAATGAAACACCACATAGAGGAATGTCCAAGTTGGAACTCTACATTGAAAAGATCATTAAGCTAGGGGTGCTTGAGATACCAAAGGGAATAGACAAAGTATCAACATGATTCACCATGCACCTCCGTTTATAAAGTCTACAATGATGAGCCAACACTCATTTTCAAGGTGCCTAAGCCGTTTTCTTATGAAGTAACCATGCGGTTCCATGGAGGTATGAAACCTGATAGAATCTAATTCTGTAATGTCTGGAATGACATCTCCAAGTCAAAGCAAGTACCCGTCTTCAAAGTATTTAGTTTGCCTTCTCTCCGTGACCGCAAAGTCTGAATATGGAAATGAAGATTGTTCAGAACCCTTGCATCGAGTCTATTACAAATGTTACAGGAATAGGGAATTACTCGAGTGGTAGATGTTATACTCCAGAGAAATTTTTGAAAAGCCCCCAAGAAATACCTGAAAAATGCCCGAGTGGCGCCTTTAAAGGAGAATAAAGAAAAAAGCCAAGAAAAGGAGAAGAGAATTGAAGTAATGAAACAGAGTGAGTATGATGTGGTAGAACAACTGAAGAAAACACAAGCAAAAATCTCGCTCTATTCTCTAATCTTATCTTCAGGCTCATCGCAATGCGATTAAAAAGGTGTTGGATCAAGCTTATGTGTCTAAAGACATAACCCCTAATAGGGTTGAAGGGATAGTAAATGCAATCAGAATGACCAATGCCATCACGTTCACTGAAAGCGAGGTTTTTCCTCATCTAGCAGGGCGTCCAAAAGCACTCCACATTACCCTCAAATGTCAAGGCTGGAATGTTGCAAAAGTACTGATTGACGGGGATCAGCTTTCAATGTGCTCCCTTACACTACAGCAATTGCTAGTTGATTCCTCTGTGATTGAACCAAGCGGGACAATTGTGAAAGCGTTTGATGGATCAATGAGGGAAATCATGGGTGCCATCAACCTCCCGCTAGAAATCGGACCTACTATTTTATGACCAAATTCCAGGTGATGGATATTAGCCTGATGTTGCTAGGAAGACCCTGGATTCATGAGGCTGTGTCCCCCTTCAACACTTCATCAGAGGGTAAAATTCATAGATGGCAGGGAACTTATTACTGTCAAAAGGGAAGAAGAATTGCTAGTGACTAAGCCAGTGACAGTGCCATACATTGATTGTCTAAAGACACTCTTAGGTATCATTCCAAAACCTGGAGATAGCTGAACCCATGGAATCAAAAGGTGATGCGCATCAAGTGGCCATTCGTATAATGCGCAAGAGTGGATTTGAAGAAGGAAAAGGATTAGGGAGTCAACTGCAAGGAATTAAGAATCCAATCTCACTTCCTGACAATCTGGAAAACTTGGCCTTGGGTATGAAGCTACAAGTGATCATGTTTTTTGACATCCAAGAAAGATCCTACATATTAAGGATACATTTCCTGACCTGAACAGGAATGGTGATAGAAGCAGATGAAACTGTTGGCACCCTTGAAGGAATATCTCAGCTAATCTACCCTAGCCTCGAGCCTAATAATTGGGAATCTGCACCCCTGAATGATTTATTTTTTGAGTAATGGATGCTTTAGTCATCTCTCTTGTATTTCAATTGAATAAGGATTATGCATGATTTCTCTTCTCTTGTTAAACTTTTCTCTTTTCCAATTTCTTGTTAAGTAATTTATTTATTTATTTATTTTTCTTTCTTATTTTGGATCTCATCTCAATTCTAGGGATCCTTTTCCTTCAGAATTTTCATCTTATGCAAATGATTGTGAAAACCCGTTAACGGTTATTGCGTTACAATGGACTCGAATGAAAATGAACAAGATGAAGATCCTAGTTATGCCAACAATTTGCCAAAATCATAAATTCAATGGAAAAGGGATAAATCCACACGATGAAGTCATTGAAACTGTGAATTGGGTACTGATGAAGACAAGAAAGAAGTTAAGATAGTTGACAATCCAAAAAGGGAAAAGATGATTGCATTGTTCCATGAATTCCTGACATTTTTGCCTGGTCCTACAAAGATATGCCTGGTTTGGATCCAAAAATATGGCTCATAAAATCCCATTGATTGAAGGAATGGAACCTAAACGAAGAAATTGCGGAGGATGAGTCCAGAAATGTCACTGAAAATCAAAGTTGAAGTCGAAAAGCAACTTGATGCAGGCTTCTTGGAGGTCCCACTCTACCCAAGATGGATAGCCAATATAGTACCAGTGCGAAGAAAGATGGAAAGGTCAGAATGTGTGTGGATTATCAGGATTTGAATAAAGCAAGCCCGAAGGATAATTTTCCTCCTCATATAGATGTACTAGTTGATAACACAGCTAAAGTCCCCGATTCTCTTTCATGGACGGTTATTCAGGCTACAATCAGATTTTGATGGAGAAGAGGATAAAGAGAAAACATCAGTTGTTACTCAGTGGGGGTATTTTGCTATAGAGTGATGTCATTCGGGCTAAAGAATGCTGAAGCAACGTAGTGAGCAATAGTGACCCTTTTCCATGACATGATTCACAAGGAGTTGGAGGTGTATGTGGATGATATGGTAGCAAAGTCACAAGATGGAGAGAGTCATGTTGCAGTGCTCAGGAAACTATTTGAAAGATTGAGAATTTACAAACTTCGGCTTTCCGGCAAAATGTACCTTTGGAGCTTCCAGGAACTGTTAGGGTTCGTCGTTAGCAAGAAAGGCATTGAGGTAGATCCAGACAAAATCAAAGCCATACAAAACATGCCAGGACCCAAGACAGAGAAAGAGGTGCGAGGTTTTCTTGGTCGTTGAATTACATAGCGAGATTCATCTCTAACTTGACCAGGACTTGTGAGTCGATATTCAAGCTATTGAGGAAGAGTAATTCAAGTAGATGGGATGATAGATGTCAAGAAGCCTTTGACAAAGTTAAAAGCTATTTGTCAAATCCACCTCTTTTGGTTCCGCCAACTCAGGGCGACCGCTCATACTATATTGCCGCCGATCGCGACGGACGGCGAAAAATTATTGTGTTAAAATTGGAGTCGCCACCAAGTTTATTTAAATTGGGAAAACATGGAAAAACCCGTTTTATTAAAAATTTGGTCTCTAAACCAGACTTTAGCTCGGAGTCGGTTATGCATAGGGAAGGGTAGGGTTTAATCCTACGCACCCTAGTACACCCGTCCTTGAACGGTACCTTAATTGATTTGTGCAAATTATTAATAACCTTTCAAAATATTCATTTTTATATTTTATTTACAACAAAATTTTAAAAAAATTGAGGAACACCAAGCTGTCACAATGTGTTCAAAATACTGTGTTAACAAGTTACGGTTAAATTAACATTTTTTATTCAAAATACAATATTTCACAAATAAGTAACAAATTTAAACTAAATATATAAAAATGAAAATCTCTTATGAATTATAAATATTTACAAATAAGATAAAAGTTTATTTTAATATTTTTTACGAAAGTAAAATAAAATATAAAGAGAACATATTTTTAAAGAAAATTGGAACATCAAGCTGTCACAACCAGATGTCCAAAATGTCAGTTAACAAGCCGGCTAAATTAACCCTTTTTATTTGAAATAAAATATTTCTTAAAGAAACGATTATTTAAATTAAATAAAATATCTCATAAAAAAATTTTACAAATAAGACAAAAATTACAAAAATTTAATTTTGACTTGACAGGGATTAATCGCCCTACGTATCCTAGAATGGGGAATTCAAAGTCACGTAGTTTTTAAAAAAAAAACATTGTAGGTTAATTAAATTTTTTATTTTTTTAAGTTATTTTTAGAATGTCAAACCTTCACAAGTTAAAATATTCCATACTATAGAATTAACAAATCGTCGACTCAATTAATTCTATTTATTTATTTAAGAACAACTCATCAATTAATGAACTAAGTAAAAACAAACACTCAAATGTCTCTTTTAATTGAAAACGAAATGAATGCTTTTTATTTTAAACTCAAACTAAACAAATCCCAAAATAAGCAAGTCTAAAAAATTAAAGTTAAACAAACAAAAGAAACATTAACCAAATAAATAAACCTAGACCCAAAATCCAATCTAACAAAAATAAAATAATAACCTCTTAAAATAAAATTAAACCAAAGCTTTTTATATCCCTTATCATAATTTTACTTAAACCAATCTTACAAATTTAATTTTCAAATTCTATCCCTTCCCCCTCACACATACACGCTCACACACCCCACCACTAAACCCATTTTCACACACTAAAAGGAAAAAAACAAATAAAGGAAAGAGACTAGAGAGGATGAGAGGGATAAGCAAAAAGAGAGAGAGAAAATAAGAGAGAGAAATCTGGAATGAGAGGGAGGGAGAGCATGAGGAAAGAGGGGAGCGCTTCGCGCCAGGGGCGGCCGCTGCGAGATCGCCGCGTGAGGGAGGAAGCCGGGGGGAGCTCCACGATGGTGGCTGCATGGAGTTTCGAGAGGAAAGGCATAGTGATGGAGTTTCAGAATCTGAAACTATGGAGAAGGAGGAGGGCTGTGCACGGTGGGGCGGCGGTGGTTAGGATCGCGAAGAGAAGGAATCGTCAGGCCGCGACTGTATGGTGGTTGCAAGTGGGTGCAGCGAGCTCGTGGCTCGCGATCACGCACCGGCGAGTTCAACGGAGGACGGCAACGACAAAGTCAAGGGAAGAATTTGGGCGGGCTGGCTGTGTGGGAAGGAGCGAGTCGCGCTAGGAAGTGGTGGTGCGCGGTGGGTGGCTAGTGAGATTCACGGTGACGCGACTGAAGAGAGAGGGCCTGTGTTGGTCGCGCTGATTTGGAGGATGGGGTTGAGGGAGCTTACGGCGGTGGCCAAGGCGGGAGCCGAGGGGAGAGGTGGTGGTGTGAAGGGCGCCATGAATGTCGGAGCTAGAGCAGGAGGAAGAGGCGCGCATGGCGCGATGGAGCTGAAGCTCTCGCCGGTTGCGTGCCCAAGCGAAAGAGAAAGGCGGTCACATGGAAGAGAGGGGGAAGCCTGCTGAGGCGATTTGTGCGGGGACAGTGAAGGAGCGCAGCAATGGGGTAGCTCATGGCGGCGAGGTAGCCGGGGGTGGTGGCACGTGGTGGATGCGCGCAACTCAGCTTGGTGGGAGGAGGCGGTGAGGCGGAGTTGGGGGAAGCTGCGGCGGCTCCCCTTCTTTATTACATTTTTTTATGATGATGATGATATTCCTTCCATTACCTTATCCTTTCTTGTTTATTGCTTGGATTCAATTGGATGTTTGGTGTCTTGTAAGATCTTTTTGATGTATCAGGATGTATTCTTTGATTTTTTTTTTTGGTGTTTGGATTTTTTCCTGATGGTTTTAAAAATTGATGGCAATGGTAATGGTTGTTCTTTGTTTATGGAAGTGAGGTTGTTCTGTGGTAACTGCGATTGTGATGAGGATGAGGATGATGATGGATGGACATATGAGCTGTCATTTGGTTTTTTTTGTTTCCTTCTGAAATGGAACTCTCCAATAACTGAAAACCCCTCCCAGTTCCCGCCCCGGTGTGTGTGTCTCTTCCCGTTCCTTCTCACCTTCACCAAGAATTTTAACGCCTTGCATCATTGTGTTCACCATTTTGTTTCTAATATTTTCCCTTCCCCTATGGCTTCACGTATGCAAGGAACACGGGCAAGGAAGCCCGTGATGCACATTTTGTTTTCTTCCTTTTTGTCATTTTATTTTATTTATTATTTTTAATTTTTAATTTTTTAATTTTTTAATTTTTATTTTACTCTAGATATGAAATGAACTATAAGGACATTTTTTTGAATGGACATGGATCAATAAATTATGGGTTGTAATGAATGGGTCTAACAATGAAATGGGTTGAAAGAGATTAAAATGGGCTAAGTATTTTGTTATTTTATGTAGAAAATGGGCTGAACAATAATTATATGTTTTTTTGGTTTAAAATAAATAGATGAAAAGACTATAAAGGAAATTCATTTAAATTATGAAATATGCAAATTTTTGGATTTTTGATTAATGGGTCGGACAAAATCGAGTGTTCAGTTGCCCCTCTTTACTTATTTCTTATAAGAAAATATGAAAAATCTAAGTTTTTATATTGTCTTCATAAGGAATGAGTAAAGACATGAACATTGATTTTTGTTCGGCGATGCATGAAATGCAAATGCAAGAAAGATTTAATTCTAACTTTGAACAAGTTTAAACATTCAAGAAAATCACATGCAAACTATAAAATTCAGAAATCACCTATATATGAATCATGCAAAGAAAAAGACACTAATGAATTTGACCAAATTTACAAATGACGAGAAATGTAAAAACCAACGGAATTAACATGAACTCAAAAGTCAATGGGGGTTGATAGTAAATTAAAAGGAGACGGGCTGAATAGGAATTTAAAAACCTTGCGAACCAACGAATCCTGGTCCACAAGCAACGGGAAATTAGAAAGACTTGTGACCAACTGATACGGGTTAACAAGTGGCAGGAAATTAAAAAGGTAGCAATCTGAGGGACGGGGAAAGTAAATAGTGGCAATCTGAGGTTGACATGAAATGTAAATAGCAATCTGAGGCCGACTGAAAAGTAAATTGGCAATCTAAGGCCGACTGGAAAAGTAAATAGTGGCAATTATGAGGCCGACATGAAAGTAAATGGTGGCAATCTGAGGCGATTGAAAAATAATTGGCAATTCTAGGCCGACTGAAAGTAAATTGCAATCTGAGGCGACTGGAGTAAATGGTGGCAATTATGAGGGACATGAAAAGTAAAATGGTGGCAATCTGGCAGACTGAAAAATAATTGGTGAGGGCCGACTGAAAAATAAATTGGCAATCTGAGGCCGACTGGAAAGAAATTGGAATCTTGAGGCGGACAGGAAAATAAATTGGCGTCTGAGGCGACATGAAATGTAAATGGTGGCAATTGGCCGACTGGAAAGTAAATTGGCAATTCTGAGGCCGACTGAAAAATAAATTGGCGTCTAAGGCCGACTGAAAAGTAAATTGGCAATTCTGAGGCGACTGAAATGTAAATTGTGGCAATCTGGGGCCGACTGAAATGTAAATTGTGGCAATCTGAGGCGGACTGGAAAAGTAAATGGCACTAAAAACAATGATTTGCACTTTCCTTTTTTGTTATATGCAAAAGTTATGAATTTATCACCCACTTGAGTTTATTTCAACACATTCTTGAAGAACTAACCGTACCAAATCAAGCAAGCCTCGAGGAAGACTTTAACCGATCAAACTCGTAATTCTTGAGCTGGACTTTCGCACAAATAAAACTTCCTCTTCCTCTGTAACTTTCCACTTCTTTCCATTCTTTCTTCTTTTCTCTTTTCCCCTTTTTAAGGATGATGATTGCTTTCTGCAAGCTTAATTGAAACTTCTGAATTCTCTTGGTGTGATGCTAGTCATTGATGTATTGCTATAAACATTGTTAGGTTGTATAATTTAAACTTAAATATATCCTATTTGAGACATCGTAAATAAACATGCATTCAAAGAGAAAGTGGAAGAATTAACTGAATGGACATATTTATTGCTTGGTGTATTGGATGACAAAATATTTGGAAAGAGACAACCACAAAAATGAAAGATAGGATTGTGAAAGACATGAAAATTTTGCCCAGTTTGAGTTCTTTGTGACTCATTCAATTGATTTCTCAGCGAATCGGATGCTATAACCATTGCTTCCGTTGTTGAGCCTTCAATCTTTCCTTTTCTTAATTCTCTAAGCTGCCAAGCTTCAGTCCTAGCCTGCTTTGCTCAAGGATGAACTTATCACCAAAAATTGCCCCAGTGTAGATTGCTTGAGATGATGCTTTGCTCTAACTTTTGCTTAGGCCGCTCTTTCAAGTTTTCAACCTGAGCTCTTTTTGTTTTGCCCTAATTTTTGCTTAGGCCTCTTTGAGTTTTCAACCTAACGGGTATTTTCTCTCTTTTTTTAAGCATCTTTTCAAGCATAAAACCTTTTGACTGCATCAGTGTTGATTGGTTTAGGCAATTCTTGTCCATCCATGTTTTGCAAAATCAATGCTCCACCTGAGAGTGCTTGTTTGACAATGTAAGGACCCTCATAACTCGGAGCCCATTTTCCCGTGCGTCCTCCTGGTTCGGGAATTTTCTTCAGAACCAAATCTCCGGATAAAAATCTCTAGGACGAACTTTCTTGTTAAAAGCTTTGGCCATCCTACTTTGGTACAATTGGCCATGACAAATAGCTGCCAATCTTCTTTCTTCTATCATGTTCAACTGTTCACATCGAGTCTTCACCCATTCAGATTCCTCTAGCTTAGCCTCCATTAGAACCCTTAATGACGGGATTTCCACTTCTATGGGGGATACAGCTTCTGTTCCATATACCAGTGAGAAGGGAGTCATCCCTGTGCTCGATCGTATACTGGTACGATATGCATGTAAAGCATACGGCAGCATCTCATGCCAATCTTTGTAATTTACCACCATTTTGGCGATGATTTTCTTGATGTTCTTATTTGCAGCCTCAACATTCATCTGAGGTCTGTAAGGAGCTGAGTTGTGGTGCTTGATTTTGAAAGTCTTGAAAAATTTCTGAACTTCGGCACCATTGAGATTAGGAGCATTGTCTGTGATGATTCTTTGGAATTCCATATCTCAGATAATGTCCTTCTTGATGAATCTAAGAAACACCTTCTGTGTAATGGCATATGAAGCAGCTTCCACCCACTTAGTGAAATAGTCTATTGCCACCAAAATGAAGCGATGACCATTGGATGCCTTGGGATTAATTGAGCCGATCACATCCATGCCCCACATCGAGAAAGGCCAGGGAGATACCATGTTGTGTAATGAACTGGAGGAGCATTGATTCGGTCTGCATATATTTGGCATTTGTGGCATTTCAAACATGATTGATACAATCATTCTCCATGGTGGACCAGTAATAACCACTTCTTAGGATTTTGCGTGCCATCATGTGTCCATTGGCATGAGTTCCAAATTCCTTCATGGACTTCAGTCATGATTATTCGAGCTTCATGAGCATCTACACATCTAAGGAGAGTGGTGTCATGATTCCTCTTGTAAAGGACTTCCCCATTCAGGAAAAAGGACATAGCCAGTCGTCGGATTGTCTTCTTGCTTATCTCATTTGCCCAAGCTGGGTATTCTCCCTTTTGAATATCCTGCTTGATATCATGATACCATGGTTGACCGTCTGTTCAGCCTCTACATTACCAGTATCCTGGTTCATCTTGTACCTCTACATGGATAGGTTGGACATTGGTGTGGACTTCCAATTTAGTCATTACAGCCAAAGTCGCCAATGCATCCGCATATTGGTTCTTATCTCGAGTTAAGTGAGAAAATGATATATCATCAAAGTGCTCAATTAGTCGAGACAAGTGCTTTTGATAAGGTACCAATTTGGGATCCTTTGTACGCCATTGTCCATTAACTTGGTAGATTATGAGTGCCGAATCTCCAAAGACTTTTAGTTCTTTGATTCCCAAGTCAATTGCCACTTGCAAACCATTTGCACATGCCTCATACTCTGCAATGTTGTTGGTACATTCAAAATCTAATTTGATGGAGATTGGGTCCTGTTTCCAACTGGTGATACTACGCAGCTCCTACTCCACATCCATTCATGTTGACAGCCCCATCAAAGTACATCTTCCATGTATTCTCCTCTTCTACATCTTCTTTTTCCACCACTAATACCTCGTTCTCAGAAACTCGCCGTGGTGGGTTGTCCATCCTCCAAAGGGTTTTCGCTAGGTGATCAGCAATTGCACCTCCCTTGACAGACTTTTGAGTCATATACTTGATATCAAATTCTCGCAGTATCACTTGCCACTTTGACATTCTCAATGACACATGGGGACTATCAAATATGTATCTCAATGGATCCATTCGAGAGATTAACCAAGTAGTGTAGTATAACATGTATTGCCTTAGCCTTTTAGAGGCCCATGCTAATGCACAACAGGTCTTCTCAATTGCCAAATAGCGGGATTCACAGTCATTAAACTTCTTGCTCAGATAATAAATAGCTTGTTCCTTCTTTCCATACTCATCATATTGTCCCAACATTGCCCCAAGTGACGTGGGCAACATTGTGAGGTACAATATTAAAGGACGACCTGGTATAGGTGGGGTCAAACTGGAGGTTTTACTAAATAAGCCTTTATTTTGTCAAAGGCTTCTTGGCACTCTTCATTCCATTCTCCAGGTTGATGTTTTCGTAACAGCTTGAATATCGGCTCACAAGTGCTAGTCAAATTGGCAATGAATCTAGCAATGTAGTTGAGCCTCCCAAGAAAACTTCTCACTTCCTTTTCGGTTCGGGGAGGGCATCTCTGTCGCCTTTACTTTGTCTGGATCTACCTTTATCCCTCTCTACAATGAATCGAGTAATTTCCTGAGATGCTCCAAAGACACATTTATTCGGGTTAAGCTTATATTTTCTGAGCCTTTCAACAACTTTTGTAGAACTGTTACATGACTTTCTCCCTCTTTAGACTTGGCGACCATGTCATCCACATACACTTCAATCTCTTTATGCATCATGTCATGGAATAATGCAACCATGGCACGTTGGTAGGTGGCACCAGCATTTTTAAATCCGAATGGCATGACTGTATAGCAGAATGTTCCCCACGGCGTTATGAAAGTAGTTTTTCCTTTGTCGTGAACGTCCATAGGAATCTGATTATACCCGAGTACCCATCCATAAATGAAAAGCGGTGATTTCCAGTATTATCGACTAGGACATCAATGTGAGGGAGTGGAAAATCGTCTTTTGGGCTAGCTTTGTTTAGATCCGATAATCCACGCACATTCTAACTTTTCCATCCTTTTTAGGCACGGGCACAATGTTAGCCACCCAGTCAGTGTGTCTTGACACCTCCAAAAATCCGGCCTCTAGCTGTTTAGTCACCTCCTCTTTTATTTTCAATGACATTTCAGGCCGCATCCTTCTCAACTTTTGCTTTTTCGTTTCCGCATATAAAGGAATCTTATGTGAAGCTATTTCTGGATCCAACCCTGGCATATCATGGTAGGACCACGCAAAGACATCCAGGTATTCTTTAAACAATGCAATCATTTCTGAGCGTTCTGGATTTTCCACTATTTTCAGCTCCTTTTTCTTCTTCGTGCCCATGTTAATCAGCTCGATCACCTCATTGTCTAAGTCAAATCCCTTTTTCTGTATGTTCCAATAAGTCTGAAAATTGCCCAACAATTTCTTGATCTTCATCAGATTCATGGCTATCACAATCAATTGCAGCAGAGAACCAATTGACGAGTTTTCAAATTCCCTTTCATGAGGCAAAATTTCTATAGCATTTAGATTCCTGGAAAGCAATTGTGGTGGGTTGGAAGGCCAAAACGGATAGTGGAAAAATGCAAAATAAAATAAGAAAAATAAAAATTAATGAGCTAAAAATGATGATAAAGAGAAAGCAATAGAGGATTGAAACAAGAAGAATGAAAGACACCAAGAAATATAAAAGATGCGGGAATAGGAAGAAATATTGCTGAATAAACACACAAGTTTATTTATGATGTCTTCAAGTAGCATAAATAAAAGCATAAATAGTCTTTCCTGATACAACACAAATAATTACTTTGCAGCAATAACATCAATCATTGGTTCACTTCAAGTTCATCAGCATTTCATCATTGTTGGCAGCATAAATCTTGTTGCTCTCTTCAGTTGTCTCTATGTCCAAGGTGTTGATGGTGAGACGGTAGCAAGGGGAATGAACTTTTCCACCTGTAATCACTTCAGCTGGACTAGGAAATGTCTCCTTCAAGTGAGGGATCTGCTTTATTTTCTTCTCATGTTTCTCCTGTTGGAGGGCCATGTCATCCATTTCCTCTTCTAACGGTGCATTATATCCCAACCCAAATCGATTAGGTTTCTTGGAGACCGATATAGGTATTCTAATACCTTGCAACTGTGTCCTAACCCCTTACCATGTAGGTATCCATTCTTAGCCATGATATGAGCCACTATTTGATTAACATTCTGCATTATGGACCCACTGCATTCATATCGGGCTTCACCAACTCAGGCTATGCCACAAGTTATTGTCTATCGACTCCACATTCTCCACATATGGTAGTGAGACTGGTTTGGATACAATGATGTCCCTTTCTCCATGGATTGTGACGACTGATCCATTCTCAATATATTTAACCTTTTGATGCAAGGTTGAAGGGACAGCACAGATATCATTAATCCACGGTCTTCCTAGCAACATGTTATAATCTGAGCCAATCTCCATCACCTGGAATAACACTTGTGATTTGCTTGGCCCAATCTCTAGTGGCAACACCACCTCACCTAGAATGTTTTCGTAGCTCCATCAAAAGCTTTTACAACCATCACTTGAGGTGATATATCATCCACACTCATTGATAGTTGTTTCAAAGTGGACAGTGGTAATACATTTAACCCTGATCCTCCATCAATAAGGACTCTAGGCACTATGTGGCCTTTGCATTTGAGGGTTATATGTAGCGCTTGTGGGTTAGCCCGTGATATCACTTCTTCATCTAAGAATGTGATCATATTGACACGTTTCACTGGATCCACCATACTTATCATGTTCTCCAATGAAGTGTCGGGCTTGACATAGGCTTCCTTCAGGACCTTCAATATTGCCTTTTGATGAGATTCAGAGGACAAGATTAGTGACAGAAGATATTCTCAGGAGTCTTCTTTAATTGTTCCAGAATATCATATTCGCTCTGTTTCATGATTTTAAGGAACTCTTCTTCCTCCTCTTCTTTTTCTTTCTTCCTGACTCTAAACCTTTTTCAATACTCCCTTCATCAACAAATTTCCCTTTTCCAACTCCTTGGGTCCATACACCCTTCCACTTCTTGTTATTCCTTTTACCTCCATGACACTGGTCACTTCCTCACCTTCTTGAGCTTTTGAGGTTTCCCCTATGTCACTTTTCATTTCAACCTTGGTCTCATAATTCCAAGGTACGGCATGTGTGTCCTCATACACAAAGGGTGTGGTTTCTTCAGGTGATCACTACCTTTCTGGCTTTGGTGCCTGATTAGCGGAGGCACTCGAAGTACAAAACGCTCGATCACATTCACCTCCTCAAAGACATTTTGCTTCTTTTTTGCTTGTATAACACCCAAGTTAAGCAATCCCTGTACATGAACCTTGAAATCCCAACAGTCCTCAATATCATGCCCCAACTTCCACAATGGTATGCACAACTTGATTCCTCATCATGTTTCTCATTCTCCATTGTCAAAGGTGCTGTTATTGTAACCAGCCTCCTTCAAGCCGATAAAAATTTCTGCATAGGGGTTTGAAGATTCAAAACTTTCTTGATCAGTGGTTCTTCTACCTCCAAAGCATTTACTCGACCTCCTCCTTCATGATTTGGAATTGGATTATGGACAATATTTGGTTTTGACTCCTCTTGAAAATCCAGTCTCCACAAGCAATTAGCTTCTTCACTCCGTCTTGAAACCTTCACAATCCTCGATGGAATGTCCTGCTATGTCCATATGATATTTGCAAGTTAAGTTCGGGTTATACCAAGCTGGGTATGGTGGTTCTAATGGACGCACAGGATATGCCGAGAGAGATGAGCATCAACTAGTCGTTGAAAAAGATCAGCATTTGAGATGGATAGTTTCGGGAAAGGTGGTAAGTTTGGGAATCGAGAACGACTTTGGTTTTGGGTATTAGGCCGTGGTGTTGTGGTATTTGGGTGATTCTGAGGATGTATGGTTGGGTTGTAGGTGTATGTTGGGCGAGCTGGTTGGTATGGGCGTATATGGATGTTATTGACTTGAGGTTGGTGGTATGGAATTGTATTTGCATTTGGAGTGACTTGGTATAGTGGGTAAGGAGAGATGGATGGTATTTGGGGTCTTGGCCGTGTTGAGGTATATCTTGGAATGAAAGGTTGCTGACCTTGCACATAACTTACTTCCGCCTCTTTTTTCCTAGGCGGGAATCCTCTTCTCGTGTCCTCATTGCTCATAGGAAGTTTCCCAGCTTTAGCCAAACTCTCAATTCTTTCACCTGCGGTTACTAGCTCAGAAAAATCTTTGTATGCTGCTCCTGCCATTGTCCCAATATAAGGAGATCCTAAGGTCCCCAAAAAGTACGAACACATTTCAGAAGGGATGAGTGGCGGTTGCACCTAGCGGCTAAAGTTCTCCATCTTTGAGCATATTGTTTAAATGACTCCTCCTTCTTCCTTTGCATTGTGCTTAATTGCTCACGCGTGGGTGCTATTTCCATATTGAACTTGTCCTGACTCATGAATTGATCAACCAATTCTCTCCAACAGGAAATTTTAGAATGGTCTAACTGAATATACCATTCTAAAGCAGGACCACTTAAGCTTTCATGGAAAAAGCTGATGAGAAACTTCTCATCTTTGGACCATATCGCCATTTTAGTACAGTAACTCTTCAAATGGAACAAAGGATTGCGGTCCCATCATATTTTGAGAAGTCGGGAACCTTGAAGTCTTTGGGAACTATCAGATCTCCAGGAGGACATAGTTGCTCAATTTCCACATAACCATAGGTGTTAGGTCCCTGAATGGCTTTAATTTGATCCTGAATCTTCTTCATCCATTCTTCTGAAATTTGTCTTTATTCACCTCTGGACGGCTATTTTGAGGAAAATGGTTGTTTTTGGATGACAACATGAGGTGGCTCCCAAACGGGGTAGCATGCCGTGCCTGTCAGTATGAATGTTCTCTAATGGACGATAGCCTTCCCCAATTGGGATCACCAATGGCATTGTTGGTGGTGGCTGTCCATGAAGGTTATTCAGAATTTCATCCCCTTCGTTCACCCCTTGAGTGACATTTACAGCCACATTTGATGTTCCAGGTATGGCTACCATTGCAGTGCTTGGTTGTACCCTCCTGACGCAGTCACTATGTCTCGGTTTGGATTAGCTCCTAATAAATCCAGTGACTCCTTCATGGCTCTCATCATTTCTTCCATCTTTGCTTGGTTATTTGACATTTCATTCAATTTCCCTCTCACTTCATCGACTTCCATGCTCAAACCTTTTACTTGGTCAGAAGCACTTTCTGGTTCATGATTACCACCAAGCCATCTTAGTCCGAGCTCTGGTATTGTGAATACGAGTTAGATGGTATCTTCCTTCCTTGGGCGCCCAATTGTGACACAGTTTTACCTATTGTTAAGAATAAAAGAGAAAAAAGAATTAGTGAAAAGATAAAAATATTGCAATTTGTTAGAGAGCGGCAAATATATCTGGTCTTGACGTGAGTATCTTTGATGATAACTGTTTCCAGAACGTCTCGTTCAAAGGTACTAAGTTATAGCTATTGCCATGAGACCAACACAATGCAAAGAAGCAACCATTCTTTTATTTATCATTTGTCATAATCATCATTTTTCATACAACCATTCAAGGAAATACATCATAAATGTCGACAACAATGCTACCCAACAGAAAAAGCCTTTATGTGTCTTCAACGTCTTCCGCGATTATTTGCTTCATTCTCCCAATCAAGTCCTTACAATAGCCAATAAAGCTGCTAATTTCAGTTGGGGTTTCAAAGGGATGATTTCCTGCTCAGCCAGCTTTAAGTGTCTTGGAACGTCTTCTATTGCCGCATTAGCCAACCCTGCTAAGTTCGAAAAGCGAATCTTCAACTCATGAATGACATGATCTTGGTGTTGCACCTCAAGATCCAAATTTGCAACTTTTTCCTTTTCTTCTCCTAGGGCAGCTGATACTTCAGGATCTCATTTTTCATGTGTTGATTTAATTCCTCGGCTTCCCTTGATATTCCTTGCTCATTTCTTCTATTTGTTGCTTCATTTGTTCCTTTCTGCTAGCGCGGCTTCTCAGCAATCTTGGCCTTTCGAAGTAGCTCCTTTAGTTGCTGATTTCAGTTATTGCCATATCACGTTCTTGCCTTCGAAGCTTTAGTTCTTTATTGGCAGCTTCAAAACATTCTTTGGTCTTTACCATGTGTTCCTGCCCCATTTTTAGCCTTTTCCTGGTCCCTTCTAAATCTGATCTTTTTCAGCAATTTCTCGCTTTAAAGTTGCATAATCATGCGTTTTTCAACTCGAACTCCACTTGTACCTTTTCTTGTTTAGCCTTGTCCAACCTTTCTTTCATTTCTTTGATTTCTTCATTTTCATCAGAATGCAAGGCCGATGTCTTGTCAGGAATAATTGTTGTCAAGATTCTGAATGGCAACTTGACCTCTTGAGCTCTACTTTTCACCCATTGGCGGTAATTTTCTTTTACCGCACAGCTCCTAACTCCCAATTCTTTTCCTTTTCGGATGACGTTGTTCCAAGCAAATCGACCTTCCGTAGTAGGCTAATGTCATGGGAATCTAGGTAATAAAGGACAAATGGAGTAATTGGGCTTCGGAAGGCGGTCCCATCATGGGGTAACCAAGCTGGCGCAACACCAATGCTGGATTGTAATTTATACACCCTCGAGTACCCATAAGGGGTACATTTGGAAAGTCTCCGACATGGTAAATCAAGGTCTGCCATCTTCCCACCAAGGGTACCATCGAATCACCTTTTCATTCAATTTAACCAGGTCTTCAGCCCATTCTCGCCCACTTTTCTTCTTGATACGATGCATTTTTAGATCATCAAGGGGACAAGATGCCTTGTAATTTCTTTGGAAGATATGCGTTGTAACCCACACATATAGTATTGGTAAACAACACAAAATTCTCTTACCATTCCTCTCATGACAAAAATCCAAGGAACGGTAGACATCTGCTAGGAGGGCGAAGGATTGTGACCATGAAACTTTCTAGCAAGGAACACATCAATTGCTGCAAGATCTATGAAACCGTCAATATTGGGAAACAAGACGGTGCCATAAATGGTGAGGGTCAACACATCTGAAAAAGTGTCCCAATCTTCGGCTTGAGCTAAGCTGTGCAAATGCTTCTCCAAATAATCTCTTGTGAATCCCTTTGTCCCATTTCTACATTTCTGGGCTTCATGCAAATTTCTTACATTTACCTTTAGGACATTTGCTATAGTGTGCAAAGAAGCATAATGTCCTTGGTAATTGTAAGGTTTTTCTCCTTCCGGTAACCCCAGGATTCGTTCAAATTCTTCAAGGGTTGGTGCCAACTGAAAATCTTGAAAGGTGAAGCATCGGAGTGGAGGATCATAGTCCTGGGCCAATGCTGTGATTGCCTCTACCTGTATTTCCACTTCTAATAGGTTCAAGACTTTTCCATATTTTCTTGTGAGAGAAAGACGTTGCGGTGCTTTCAACGCTGACTCAAGGATCTCAGGCTTTCTGTTAAGGTTTCTTGGTTTTGAGTTGCAAAGTCTTTTTCAATTTCTCTTCATGATTGTTTGGTCTCATGTTTGCTTCCATTTTTTAGATACTCACAACAAGACTTCAATATTGTTCTCTAACAAACTGCTAGCAACGAAAAAAGTGAGTTTTTTATTATATAAAAAAAAGGCAATAAACACTTGCAAATAAATAAATTAATCATGTTAAAGAATTTATGTACACAAAATAAATAAATTAATCAATTAAAGAAAAGGTATGCTCCCTTTGTGTCCTATTTGAGGTAAAATATGGGTGTCAGAACTGGTACTATGGTTGTTCTATTTTGTGAGCACTTTCACCAGGTAGGTCTATGATCTCAGGATTCTAGTCTCTAGAGTTAAAGGCTCATTTGGAATGTTATCCCCAACGGCAGGTGAACCGCTAGATGTAGGACATTCACGAAGAGTCACACTCTAGACGAGATTTCGCAATAACCAACAGGATGTACATCCAAAATGGCTACCACTACACAATCTCTTACCTATCTCAAGTTGCACTTAGAACCGGGTATAGGGCCCCACTCGTGTGTGATAAATGTGTGAGTGTTGTGTGTGAAGGGAGCATACAAACCTGGAATCCTATAACTACCCATGGTAAAATACCTGCAAAATAAATACAAACAACAAATATACAAAACCAACAATAGTCGCCTACCCTAAAGTTTTCACAAAAAAAACAAATAAAAGTCGTCTACCTTATGGTTGTCACAAAGAAATAAAATAATGCTGACAAAATTCTAGCATAAAAAGAAAATAACAAGATAAAAATATAAAATAAATAAATATAAAAAATAAAATAAAATAAACTAAAAAGAAGTTATAATAATGTGCACAATCAATTATTTAGGCTTGACTCTCACATAATTCCCAAGTGGAGTCGCCATCTGTCGCAGATCGACGGGGACGGCGAAAAATTATTTGTTAAAATTGGAGTCGCCACCAAGTTTATTTAAATTGGGAAAACATGGAAAAACCCGTTTTATTAAAAATTTGGTCTTTGAAAACTTGACTTAAGAGTCGGTTATGCATAGGGAAGGGTAGGGATTTAATCCTACGCACCCCTAGTACACCGTCCTTAACGGTACCTTAATTGATTTGTGCAAATTATTAATAACCTTTCAAAATATTCATTTTTATATTTTATTTACAACAAAATTTTAAAAAAATTGAGGAACACCAAGCTGTCACAACTCAGGTGTTCAAAATACTGTGTTAACAAATTCACGGTTAAATTAACATTTTTATTCAAAATACAATATTTCACAAATAAGTAACAAATTTAAACTAAATATATGAAAATGAAAATCTCTTATGAATTATAAATATTTACAAATAAGATAAAAATTTATTTTGATATTTTTTACAAAAGTAAAATAAAATATAAAAGAGAACATACTTTTAAAGAAAATTGGAACATCAAGTTGTCACAACTCAATGTCCAGAATTGTAAAAAGCCGTAGGCTAAATTAACCTTTTTATTTGAAATAAAATATTTCTTAAAGAAACGATTATTTAAATTAAATAAAATATCTCATAAAAAAATTTTACAAATAAGACAAAAATTACAAAAATTTAATTTTGACTTGCAGGGATTCAAACTCGCATCTCCTACGTATCCTCGGTGCAATGGGGAATTCAAAGTCACGTAGTTCTTAAAAAAAAAAACATTGTAGGTTAATTAAATTTTTTATTTTTTTAGTTATTTTTAGAATAAAACTTTCATTAAAATATTCCATACTATAGAATTAACAAATCGTCCAAACTAATTAATTCTATTTATTTATTTAAGAACAACTCATCAATTAATGAACTAAGTAAAAACAAACACTCAAATGTCTTTTTATTAGAAAACGAAATGAATGCCTTTTATTTTAAACTCAAACTAAACAAATCCCAAAATAAGCAAGTCTAAAAAATTAAAGTTAAACAAACAAAAGAAACATTAACCAAATAAATAAACCTAGACCCAAAATCCAATCTAACAAAAATAAAATAATAACCTCTTAAAATAAAATTAAACCAAAGCTTTTTATATCCCTTATCATAATTTTACTTAAACCAATCTTACAAATTTAATTTTCAAATTCTATACCCTTCCCAACTCACACATACACGCTCACACACTCCCCACTGTAACCCATTCACACACTAAAAGGAAAAAAACAAATAAAGGAAAGAGACACTAAGAGGATAAACGCGGGATAAGCAAAAAGAGAGAGAGAAAAAAGAGAGAGAGAAATGGAATGAGAGGGAGGGAGGCGGGAGCATAGAGGGGAGAGGAGCTTCGAGCGCAGGGGCGGCCGGCTTGCGCGAGATGAGGCGTGAGGGAGGAAGGGGGAGCTCCACTGGCTGCTAATGGTGGCTGCATGGAGTTTCAGAGAGAGGGAAAGGCATAGTGATGGAGTTTCAGTCTGAAACTATGGAGAAGGAGGAGGGCTGTGCACGGTGGAGGCGACGGTGGTTAGGATCCGGAAGAGAAGGGAATCGCGTAGGCTCAGGCGATTCTGTATGGTGGTTGCAAGTGGGTGGCGGGGCTCCGTGGCTCGCGATCACGCACCGCGGTCCGCGGAGGCAGCAACGAGCAAAGTCAAGGGGAAGAATTCGGCGGGGCTTGGCTTTGTGGGAAGGAGCGAGATCGCGCTAGGAAGTGGTGGTGCGCGGTGGGTGGCTAGTGAGTCACGGTTGACGCGCTGAAGAGAGAGGGCTGTGTTGGTCGCGCTCGATTTGGAGGATGGGGTTGAGGGAGCTCCGGCGGTGGCCAAGGCGGGACGAGAGGGAGAGGTGGTGGTGTGCGAGCGCCCATGAATGTCGAGCTAGAGCGAGGAGGAAGAGGCGCGCATGGCGCGATGAGCTGAAGCTCTCGCCGATTGCGTGCCCAAAGCGGAAAGAGAAGGCGGTCACATGGAAGAGAGGGGGAAGCCTGTTCGCGCGATTTGTGCGAGGGGACGTGAAAGCGGCAATGGGGTAGCTCATGGCGGCGTGGTCGGGGTTGGTGGCACGGTGGTGGATGCGCGGGCAACTGAGCTTGGTGGGAAGGAGGCCGGGTGAGGCGGAGTTGGAAGCTGCCCGGCTTCCCTTTTTTTTATTACATTTTTATTATGATGATGATGATATTACATTACCTTATCCTTTCTTGTTTATTGCTTGGATTCAATTGCTGGATGTTCCTGGTGTTTTGTAAGATCTTTTTGATGTATCAGGATGTATTCTTTGATTTTTTTTTTTTGATGTTTGGATTTTTTGCTGATGGTTTTAAAAATTGATGGCAGTGGTAATGGTTGTTCTTTGTTTATGGAAGTGAGGTTGTTCTGTGGTGAAACAAATTGTGATGAGACTGAGGATGATGATGGATGGACATATGAGCTGTCATTTGGTTTTTTTTGTTTCCTTCTGAAAATGGAACTCTCCGTAACTGAAAACCCCTCCCCAGGTTCACGGTCCTCTGCTCGGTGTGTGTGTCTCTTCCGTTCCTTCTCACCTTCAAAAGAATTTTAACGCCTTGCATCATTGTGTTCACCATTTTTGTTTTCTAATATTTTCCCTTTCCCCTATGGCTTCACGTATGCAAGGAACACGCAAGGAAGCCGTGATGCACATTTTGTTTTCTTCCTTTTTGTCATTTTATTTTATTTATTATTTTTAATTTTTAATTTTTTAATTTTTTAATTTTTATTTTACTCTAGATATGAAATGAACTATAAGGACATTTTTTTGAATGGACATGGATCAATAAATTATGGGTTGTAATGAAAATGGGCTGAACAATGAAATGGGTTGAAAGAGATTAAAATGGGCTGATATTTTTTGTTATTTTATGTAGAAAATGGGCTGAACAATAATTATATGTTTTTTTGGTTTAAAATAAATAGATGAAAAGACTATAAAGGAAATTCATTTAAATTATGAAATATGCAACTTTTTGGATTTTTGATTTAATGGGTCGGACAAAGTCGATGTTCACAATATACAAGTGTTGCGTGGGTCTATGGGGGCAAGTCCTGGGTAACATGACGAGTCCAAGGAGGAGCAAGCTATTTACTACTTAAGCAAGAAGTTCAATGACTGTGAGTCTAGGTAATTGGCTATTGAAAAGACTTGTTGTGCATGGTGTGGAGGCGAAAGATTACGCAGTACATGCTCTATTATACGACCTTGCTCATATCTCGGATAGACCCCATGAAATGCATCTTTGAAAGCCCACACATTTCCAGAATGTCCAAATGGCAAGTGGCTCTCGCGGAATTCGACATAAGTATGTGACAAGAAAATCTATAAAAGGAAGCGTGATAGCTGATCACCTGGCCAAGAACCCGCTTGAAGAATATCAGTCAATGGACGAGTTCCTGATGAAGACGTCCTGAGCAGTTGTAGAAGAGGACGTGAAAATGAGGAAGAAGAGGGCTTAGTGTGGAAAATGTATTTTGACGGTCCAGTCAACATAAGAGGGAATGGGTTGGAGCCTTAATATCCCCTGATGGAAAGCGGTTTCCAATTGCTGAAACTGGCATTTGATTGTACCAACAACATGGCCGAATATGAAGCATGTATAACGGGCCTGAAGGCAAGTGCTTGGGTTGCAAGAGTTGGAGGTTTACGAGACTGAGCCCTAATCATTTTAAGGTCAATGGAGAATGGCGAGTCAAAGAGCATAGGTTCCTGTCATACTATGAACACCTTATGAGCTTAAAAGATGAATTCAAAGATGTCAGTTCCATTACTTGTCCGTGACCAAGTTCAGTTCCAGATGCCTTAGCCACCTTGGCTGTGATGACCAATCTTGATCTAGAAGTGGAAGTAAGACCTTTACAAGTAATTGTTAGAAGAGAGCCAGCATATTGTTCTAACATTGAAGAAAGTCTGACGGTCGACCTTGGTTCTATGATATCAAGAAATTCATCAAGGAGAGAGAATATCCAAGTATGAGCAAATGAGAATGACGGAAGACACTCAACGGCTATCCATGTCATTTTTCCTCTCGGGAGAGGTTTTGTATAAGAGGAATCATGACGATATTGGGAGATGTGTCGATGCTCCAGAAGCTAACTCCATCATATTAGAAGTCCATGAAGGTATTTGTGGAACTCATGCTAATGGGCACACATTGTCCTGGCAAATTAAGGCAAGGATATTTTTGGCTCACAATGGAAAGGCATAGAGTTTGTTAGAAAGTGCCATAAATGTCAAATCTATCCTGATCGAATCCATTCCCCTCCTCCATTGCACACCCTTACATCACCTTGGCCTTTTGCAATGTGGGGCATGGATGTCATAGGGCCAATTAGCCCCAAAGCATCCAATGGGCATCGATTCATTCTAGTAGCCATCGATTACTTCACCAAATGGGTAGAAGCTGTCGTACGCCAATGTAACGGAAAGTGGTTGTGAAATTTCTGAAGAACAATATTATTTGTAGGTATGGTCTACCAAAAAGACTAATCACAGATAATGCTACAAATTTCAATAATGCAGAGGTGCGAAACTGTGTGAGCAATTCAAGATCAAGCATCACAACTCGGCTCCTTCCAACCGAAGATGAATGGGGTCTAGAGGCGAACAAAAACATCAAGAAGATCTTGGGGAAAATGGTGGTCACCTATAAAGATTGGAGTGACATGCTGCCTTATGCATTACATGCTTATCGCACTTCTCAGATCCTCAACTGGGCCAACCAGGTATTTCCTGGTGTATGGGATGGAGGGTAACCCCTATAGAAGTGGAAATACCATCATTAAGAGTCTTAGCAGAAGCTAAATTGGAAGAAGCCGAGTGGGTTAAAATGAGATATGAGCAGTTGAATATGCTTGAGGAAAAATGACTAACGCGGTATGCCATGGCCAGTTGTACCAGAAAGGATGGCGAAAGCATTTAATAAAAATGTTTGCCCTCGAACATTCCAACCAGGCGATCTGTTTTGAAGAAAATTTTGCCGAATCAAGAGGATAACGAGGCAAATGGGCACCCACACATGAAGGCCCTTACATCGTCAAAGATGCATTTTCTGGAAGAGCATTGATCTTGGCTAATATAGAAGGCAAAGTACTAGCTAAACTAATCAATTCAATGTAATGAAAAAGTATTTTGCCTAAAAAAAAAAGAGAGAAAAAGAAGAAAATAAAAATGCTCGCTGGGTTGAAAGCCCTGAAGGGCAACCTAGGCAAAAATTAGAGCACAAAAAGAGCAAATTGAAAAGGGGAAGACAACTTTTAATTGCTAGGTTGAAAACCTGAAAAGGCGGTCTATGCAATGGTGAAGGGTAGAGTCAATAATCAGAAGCAATGTGGCACTTGAAGGGGCAATTTGAATGTTTGTGGATCACGGCATATTGTTGAGCACAAACGGAGGATACACTTGTGAACATGAAATTAAAGAGTCTAGTGTAACCAATGAATTAGTGAAATGGGTCGATCACATGGAATCAAACATTATAAGTCTTTTATTTATTCTTTCTTCATTTCTTTAGTTGTTGACATCCTGTACATACTTTCCAGTTTGAAGTCCAATAAATTGCCTTTTTCTTCCTCTCTGTCTTTGTTTTCTACCAAAAATCTTTTAAAACTATGCATAATCATGATATTATAATTGAGATACTATCAAGGATTAATTTGCTAACAAAACTCAACTAATAAGTCGGGCAGGGGACTCTGGATTAGAATTGAATGGCAGGGCAATCTTAAGCCAAGATTCATAGAGGACAGCCTAAATATGGGTTTTGATGGATGCCAATGATTGAAAATCTAAATTGGTGATCAAAGCAAAAATGAGGACAATGAAACTGGGGCAAAAAAGACGTTGAAAGTGTCACTAAGAGGAGATATATTTGAAAACTGCAATGAAAAGTTCACAACACTGTTCATCTAAAGAGACGGCTCATTTGGAAATAGACAAAAGCTTTCTTGAAGAGCAATGCAAAGATATCTAACTGGGCAATTTTAATAGCTAATAGCTATTGTCATCATTCTTGTCATTGAGCACATCATCACTACATCAATTTTGCATCATTCATCATATCGCCATCACATACACACCTTTGCAAAATTTTGCCTTCACAATTTTCATAGTTCACAAGTCTTTTAAGTTTCACATTTATATGCTTTCACAAGTTTATATGCTTTCACATTTCCTGCTTCACGTTTACATGTCTTCACATTTTATATGTTTTCACATTTGCTTCCAAGTTTACATGTTTTCACATTTACAATGCTTTCATATTCCAGCTTTCACAATTCCTGCTTTCACAATTTGGCTTCACAATTCCTCTTTCACATTTCCAGCTTTCATAATTTCCAGTTTTCACAATTTACTTTCACCATTTATAAGCTTTCACAATTTATATGCTTTCACATTTACATGCTTTCACAATTTATATGCTTTCATATGTACATGCTTTCACATTTATAATGCTTTCACATTTACATGCTTTTACAATCCTTGGTATTTTCACATTTTATATGCTTTCACAAACATTTACTTCTCTTTCACATTTCCTTCGCTTTCACATTTATTTTCACAAGATTTCACATTTCACATGCTTTAGAATTTCACATTATTTTCCATGGGTTTTTTAGTTTCACATGCATTTCATTCCATTCACTTTAACATTGCATGCTTCACATAATTTCGCATTGTCATCATGCATTCATTCTCATCATATATGCATCATCATTGAGTCATCATGTGCCCATCACCATCAATGCATTTCCATCTTGCACTTGGACAAAATATGCGTTCATATCTTTCCTTATTTCTTATAGTAAAATATCAAAGTCATAGACTTTATATTTTTCAATAAGTAACAAGTAAAGGGGACAATGTGAACACCATATTTGTTCAAAGTACTTTTGTCCTTATTATTATCTTCATCCAAAATTTAAAAAATGAAAAATGCATCTCATTCCTTTAGAAAAATCAAACTAGCTCATTTTAATTTCTTTTCAACCCAATCTTTTAGCCCATTTAATTTCAAGTTTTATTTTTATTTATTAACCATTGGTTATGAGCCTATTCCAGTTTGTCCAAGCCCATTGTATTTCAGTTATTTGTAGCTCACATCTTTTGATAATCCATTTCAGCCTAAAATAAAAACTAATAAAAATTAATAATAACAAAAATAAATAAAGAGGAGTGTCTGGTGACATAATACAAGACAAAAGAAAAAGGGAAAGAGAAAAATGCCGTGAAACACAACAAAGGAAAAGAAAGAAAAGGGATGTCAGTGGCAACGCCATTCCAATTCCTAAATAACCCGTGAAGACAAACAAAATAAAAACAAAAAAGGGAAATCAAATAACCGGTGTGGCATGATTATGTTCCTCAATTCCTTGCAAAAGGTTGATGATCTTTCGGTGAGGATGAAATGGTATCCTCATAGCCGGCCTGTAAAAAAGGGAAGGATTAGAATTTTAGATCAAGGGGGAATAGCTATAAAAGGGAAATTAAAAAAAAAAACTGAAGGGGGAGAGAGAAGAACAATACCAAAAATCATATGGTAAAGGTACAATAAATTTGTTCTTGCAAATGGGCTAGTATCATGCTAGATTTTTTGCCATTCATTTGTAGTTGCACATGCATCCAGCTCATACACAGATATTCTCACCTTATACTTCCATCATCATAGCACCCTGCCACTCGTCAAAGCCCAGACAGAAATAAACCAAAACCAAATAGCATCAAACCAATCCAAGAAAAAATTAAAAATTAAAAATAAAATGACAAGGAGAGAGTGAGAAGTCGCGGAGCCTCTCCATCTAGCTTCATCGTTGCTCCACGACCACCGCACACCACCAAACCACCAAGCCAACTCCACCCTAGTCGGGTTTCCTTCAGGCCCTCCTCCTCGCGCACCTCAACCCCCCCCCAGCGCCATGGCCTTCCTCGGTCCTCCTCCTCGCGCTCCACCTTTCCCCTCGTGCCACGGTCTTCTCGGACCTCCCTCAGCCTCCACCGGTGATAAATCCCCATGTAACGGCCGCTGCGATCCCTCTCCCAACCACTCGCCACCTCCAGTCTCCACAGCAGCCTCCCTTTGCCGGTAGCATGGGAGACCCATCCTCGTCATCGTCCTCCTCCCCAGCTCCGCACACGCCACCACACGCAGCGGCGGGAGGCGTACTCCACCTCGGATCGTCAAAAGCAGTCCTCCCTTTGCCCGGCGGCCATCGCGCGTGGTAGCCACACCGAGCTGATCCGCCGGCCCCTTCCCAGGGTCGTCGGCCATAGCGGCCTCATCCCTCTCGCCTCTTCCTTTCCTCCGGGGCCCTTTCTTTCTCTCTCCCTCTTTCGTCTCTCTTTTCCTCTCTCTTTCTTCACCCTCTGTCTATTCTCTCAATTTGTGTGTGTGTGAGTGAAAGTGAGGGAGTGTTGTGTGTGTGTGTGAGTGTGTACGTGTGTGTGGGTGTTTTATTTATTTATTTATTTTGTGTGTGTACGTGTGATGATAGGATTAGAGAGTTTATGTTATTATTATTATTATCATCATCATTATTATTGTTGTTAGTTTATTGTTTATTTTGGTGTGAGATCAAATTTTGATTGGTTGGATTTGAGTTTATTTGATCTAAAATAAAAAAAAAAGATTTATTTAATTCGGCTAAGAACAAACCCTTGAATAGTGTGATTTATGAAAAAAAGAGTTTGTCACATGTTTTAGCAACCATCTTAAATCATTCAAATAGAATTAAATAAATTAATTTTAGAGTTGATTTAATTATGTAAAAAAAAAAACTGATTTAATTATTTCTTTGGTTTTGAGTGAATTTAATGTTTGATAAAAAAGGATGAAAAATAATTATTTTTTTTAGATTAATCATTTTATAGGTTTATGTGTCATGTGTTTAAATTAATTGTGTATTTGTATTTATGAATTAATTTTGTTGAAATTAGAGCTTAAAAAAATGTTTTCCTTCCATTAATAATAAAAATCTATTTCTAAAAAATTTAAAAAAATCAACCAACATATTTTCATTCTCTTTTAATTAAAATCAATCGACATATACTTATTTTCTCCAGAACGACGTGGCTTTGAGTTCCTCATTGCACAGAGGGTACGTCGCGTACAAACAACTATCAAGCCAAAATTAATTTTTCATTAAATTGTGTTCTCATTTAATTTTTATTCTTTGTTTTAATTTTATTTTTTATTTTATTTCATTTCTGTACATAATTATGATTACTTAAGGGAAAATTAAATATTATTAAAATTATAAACAAATTTGCATGATGAGCTTTAGGGTAACCGTATTTATACAATGTATTAGGTGCAAGTGAGATTAAGTTTCCATCCTTCCCTAATCATAATCAAACTCCTTAACCTAAATCTCTTTTAAAAACCAGTTTTCAAATAAAAAGGGTTTTCCAATTTTTCCAAAATTAAAATTGGTGGCGACTCCTATTTTATTTATTTTATTTTAGAATCCATCGACATCCTCGTCGTATGTGCCCTGGGTACATTGTGACAAAGCATAAAAGGTTTTTATGTTATCAAAATTAAAATCGATCAAAAATCAAACTTTTAAAATACAAGCATGGCATGATTAGGGATGACCAAGTCAAGATTGTTACGGAAAGGGGTAGCCCTGATGCCCCAAAGAAATTGGAGCTGCCCTTGAGGAAGTTAGGCTTGCGAAGCACATAGGATGATGCTAGATTCGTCTTTGAGAATAATGTCATGGGTCTTTCATATAGTGGGATTTTGTTGGTAGAATCTAATGGGATTTTGATCCATGAACTTTGTCATTTGGGTTTAAATTTTGAGTAATTTAAAACTTAGTATGTATATGTAATAAGGTTGCCCAAGTTTTAGGCCATTTTTCAACATCTCATGGATAAAAAAGTATTGATGAGTGAAAGGCCTAGTTGTATAAATGATCTTGCAGTTCAAGATTTTTCTTGTTAATAAATTTATACCATTCATAAAATAAAATTAAAGACAATCATATTATGAGGAAGAAAAATAGGGGTGCTCAAATTCATTTCCACCTAATCAAAACTGCCAACCGGTCTAATCCAGATTGAAAACCAATCAAAGGTATACAAGTTTGGATTTGATTAGATCTTGTTTTCACTAACCTAAATGATTGCATTTCATATTTAACTTTCTAAACTAATCCAATTCAAACCAAATAGTATTATATTATGTAATTTTATTGTTGTTAAGTTCATATTTTTATATATCATTTTCTTTAAAATAATATTTACAAACATTAAATGACATTTTTAATTTCAATATATTAATTTTGTAAATTAAAAATACAAAAATTGTATTATTATATGCACTAATAAATTAGCATAATTATTTTAATTTTAAAAAATAAGATCAAAGATAAAAGACTAATTTTATTATGCTCAATAATATTAAATAATATTATTATGTAATTATTATTAAAAGCTTAATTTTCTGACACTATTAGTCTCAAAAAAATTTGCTTTCAATTGTATAGAATTTATGTCTTATGAAGTGTTTATTATGAGAGTTAAATGCTTTAATTGATATTGTAATATATAATTGGTTGTATGTATTAAAAAACTTTTACATTATATATAGCACATCAAAATTAATATATTTATTTGTTTATTTTATTGACTTGAATTACTTATGGTTTATAATATTTTAAGGTTACAATTATATTTTGTAAAAAATCAATCAAATCGGTCCAATCTAAAACACTTAAAATTGGATCAAATTCAAAATCTAAACTAAACTCTTCTTATCCAAATAACATCAATTATCTTATTTGGATCAAATGAATTTTCCATTTAAAATAAGACTAAATCGCATAATAAATACCCATGAAAAAAATAGTAATATCAATTAAAATATATATTTTTTTCTTTTTGGTGCTTTTTTGTCCTTGATCATTTGGTATGGTAAAACTTTGCTCTTTGACTTATGTACTTGAATTTGAGTTTAATTTGTAAGACTTGTTTATATCGTCAAACATCAGATCATTTTATTTGAATGATTTTTTAAATAGTAAGTGTGAGATTCAACTATTCAAATGTGTGTGTCTATATATATATATATATATATATATATATATATATGTAAACTATACTGCAAATGGCACTTAATGTAGTGTGTAATCAAAATAAAAAATATTAATATTTACACTACATAAATTCAAATATCATCTATCTATTAGCAATACAAAACTCAATAATCACAACAATTTCATGAAGCACTTGTCCACAGCTTACCATATCCATCATAAGCAAAATAAAAATAAGAGTGAAGAACTTATTTGGTCCTTCAAAATGTTTATGTTGAACTATTTTATCCCTCAAAAAAAGAAATTAATCTCGTTGTCCTTTAATATTGAAAATGATAAACACATTAGTCCCTCTTGAGTTCTTTGTCAGTAGATTTACACACAAGGCACAATATAATAATGATGTGAACATTATATGCAAGCAAATGATGTTGTTTTAGAACATATTAGACTTATTTTGATATTTAAATATGCAAAAAATAAGTCATTTTATAACTTGTAATGAATATTAAAATGGCTAATTTTATGAATTTCAACTATCAAAATAAGTCATTTTAAACTTTATTCTACTTCAAATGACATACGCATCACTTAACGTCCTATTAACAGGTTAATATGCAATTATAGTATTTAAATAATCAAATACATATAGAGAGACTAATATGTCATATTATTAAAATCTTGAGGCACGAGTTTAGTTTCAGTTCTTGAGAACTAAAAAGTATTGGAAATATTTTTGAGGGAATACATGACCTATTTACTCTAAAAATAAACGTATTAATATTAATATGTTTATCACTCATAATTAATTTGTATTGGTCATGATTAGATTGTTGATTTTTAAATTGCATTGTAAGTTAGTGCAAAGGCACTCAAACTAGCATAAGAGCATTGGATTCAAATGTTGGATTATCAAATCTCCAATTTCAAGACAAATCAATTAGTGCAAATTAAGTGCAAATATCTTTCAAAAGTCTATTCAATCTCCAATTGCTTATTTATTATCTTATCGTAGATTAAATCAATATAGTGGAGATAATTTGTCAATAAATCTCTTTAACTAAATAAATCTATCAATAGAATTTAAATTGATTTTTCAAACTCAAGAATGCCTCAATTTAAGGCTGATTATGATCAAATAACTTGGACAAATTATTTTTCTAAGTTATCACAACCATACGCTTGAATTTTTGCTTCTCCTCAAGTAAAATAAGAGAAAATAGTATAAAAAATAATTATTGACTCTCACAATCCCCAAAGGCAAGAATTTCCAATTTAGGCATAACATGGGCAGTAGTGGGTACATGTAATACTTGGTGTACACGTATTAGTAGATAAGTTCTATACGACCTCAGGGTTTCCTAGGACCCGGGTCTTGAACTTCACTAAGTCGATCCTATACCTCATTGGAGGGCTATATGTTAGAGTAACATTCTTGAGATTAAAAGTCTCGGTAATTGTTCCTAAAGGGAAAATAAGTTGAAGAGTGATTTTTAACGAATTTTATGAAACCTAAAATGTTTCGTTTTGAGCCCCTAAGTTTAGAAAATCTTGAAAACTTCTGGATTTGAACTAAAATCCAAAATTTGGATTTTGAATGGTTGGAGTTTTGCTTTTTTTGATATTTTATTTGAATCCAAATGGGGGGTATTTCCTTATCTACATTTATGTTTTAAAGTTAATGGGATTAACTTAAAAGTAAGAAATGTAAATAAGTGAGATGATATGGAAGCTTGTGTGATTTGGAGGCTATGTGACAGGGATTATGTAGGTGAGTGTTGTTGTCACCGCTATAGAGGTCCAAGACCACTATGGCGGTCACCATATGGCTTTCGGGGGGCGGTTTGAGGACCGATATGCGGTCATCATGTGCAGATGGGGGCGTTACGCCCTGACCGCTATAGCGGTCACCAGAGAGCATTCACGGGCGGTTGCGGTTTGAGGACCAGCGGTCCGCCGCTATAGTGGTCGTAAGTGGTGCGGTTAGGGCGATAAACAGGATCGCTATGGCAGTGTCAGTTCAGCTGACACATGTGAAGCGGCAACGTTTCGCGTAAGGAACCCCACCCTTTTAAACACCCCTTTCGAGATTTCACTCCCAAATCGAACCCTAACTCTCTTCCATTCCCCTTTCCCTCTCTTCCTCAAATCCTTCCTCCTCAAAGAGATCAAAGACAAGTTTTATGGGTTTTTCTTGTTCCTTTTTCCTATTTCATATCTTGGTGAATGGGTTGTTGTTTTCTCTCATTGTTGTCAAGTAGGGTGTTCCCCAATGTTGTTAGAGTTGTGTTTGAGTTTATTAGAGTGTAATCTTGAGTTTTGTAGCTTAATGGCAGATATTAGTGCCATTTCCATCCCTGGAACATTGTGGGCGTTGATGCCACTCCTTCCTCCCCTCTAGGCGAGTGGGTTCATTTCCTATGATCCTTATGTTAATCATTAGAGTTATTTTCCTTGATTGGGAATGTGTTTGCATGATTCTAAAATATTAGAGATTTCGAATGGTTTTACAAATTGTGAAAATAGTTATTATTGACAAGAGCATGAAATATTTGTTTTAATCCAACTCATGGGACCATTATTGCTAAATGATTTATTAAAGAGCTAGAGTATGATTTTGACTTGATTTAGAGATTTAGAAATTTCTATGATGATTTCAAGAGCAGATTATTTATATATATATATATATATTATAGAGATTTATTCCAACACGAGTTTTAAAGAAATGATATGGTTTCATAATTTAGAGACTTGACGGTAGTCATAGAGAAACGTCGTGAGTTAATGGCTAATACCCGATCGTTAACCTTGGTACCAAGTTGTCCTAGAGGACAATCTCATAGAGCATAACGGAACCTAGTTATGTGTCCAATTTAGATCCTAAGGGATCCTAGAGCGAGAATTCGTTATGACATGGTTGACATGCATAACTAAGAATATATTTTGTTATGCAAGACATGACAGAGATCCTTGTTTCTCTAGTAGAGATTGTTTTTATAATTTCCAAGAGATATTTGATTTAAGAACTATTATGTACATGTAATGAAATGATTTAAGAAAATTACATTAACTAGCTTTGATGGATATATTTATATATATGTATGACTATTTGTTCTTTTGGTTGTCCCATGAGAGAGTTGTGGGCGAAGGCCTTCAGTATTTTAGATGAAACTCACCCTCTCCCTTTAATTACAAATACGTTAAGCCTACGGGTCCTTCATCCACCTCCTCCCCGGTAGAGAGTTCCAGTTGGTGAGCTTCACTTTGGAGTGAAGTACTCTTTTTTGCTTTTTGATTAAGATAGAGTGCTTCAGTGTACATAATGGGCAGGGTCCCAGATAAAGATAGAGTGCATTGATTTATCATGATTATTTTGTATTTACATGATTCTAGTTTTCATGTATATCTTGTATAGAAAGCAACTCATATTTGAGTAAAGATATGTTAGAGATTGAGAAATGATTTGTTTTCTAATTTTAGATATTTGTGCTATAGTTGATTATGATATGTTTTTATGATGATTATATTTTCAAAGAGCCAGAGGTTTATTAGAGATAGAAATGATGTTTTATAAATGGATTTAATACTAAAATATACATATAAGACACAGAGGTAAGAGCTATGTGGAAATTAGGATTCCTCACATGCACGTGTCCAAGTTATCGTAACAATACATTGTTGTCAATCTTAACATTAGCTTGTCAAAGTAAACAATTTTCAAATCTTAATGAATCACTTGCAAACTCCATCAGTTTAATCAAACTAAAAAAACTTTCTAAAATGGATTTCCACATTAATTACCAATTTAGCGCACAAAATTGAAGGAATTAGCCAATGAGGTTAGAATAATTTGTAGAACACAATTTTAGCATACTTCAAC
This sequence comes from Dalbergia oliveri, assembly GCA_030441495.1. Lineage (NCBI taxonomy): Eukaryota > Viridiplantae > Streptophyta > Magnoliopsida > Fabales > Fabaceae > Dalbergia > Dalbergia oliveri. The sequence continues at coordinate 15,407,082 of JAMLFY010000012.1, forward strand.
TCCAATATTATTTTTGGGGATTAATCTGATTCTTAATACTCTCTCCAAGGTGACTCTTTAAAATAAGTGTTCAATCAATGGCTTTGATCTAGTTGACCCAAGACATTAGATGATAAATCACCAATCAGAATTAATTATCCATGTCATCATCCGCCGGCATGAATACATCACAAGCACATGTCCAGGATTATAATTTTGCAATTTAAGCAATGCCTAAACATTGATATTCAGATCCTTAAATTTTTTGGTGCCTTTGACACTAATTAACCCCTCTCTTTTTTTATTTGCTCATTTTTTTTATTCTGCAAAAACTCATTCCAACATATGAGTAAATTCAAAACACACATTTTTTTTTTAAGAAATTCGCAATTGTCTATTGAATGAGCCAATAACTCAAAGGAGTTTAAAAAGATTTTAATTAGCAGCAAGGTTATCACCAAGACAAAAATCAAGATACTTCAAGTTAAAAAAATATTTTAACAACTATCACCATTGCAATTATATTTTAGATTTTATCAACTACCGTTAAAATGGGAAAAGTGAGATAGACAAAATATTTTTTTAGGGACATAATTCAAGAGTTATTCAAGACATTTTCAAGTTATCAATTTATTTTTCCAACATTTTTAATTGGCAGAGATTTTTTTGAATTTTTTTTCCTAAATAGATAAGTTTGTCTAATTTTTTTTAGGATACCAATTTATTTAATATAAAATTTAACTGAGACCAATATAGAGGTTTTGTATAAATATATTTTTTGTTGTCGATATCGTTAAACTTTGCTCTTTAAAAATCGTATATTAAGAATTCATTTATTTGAGTTTTATTAAGAGAAATTCTTTTAATTAAAAAATATAATTTTACTTAGAAAAAGGGAGAAATAAATAAAAACCATAAAACTATTATAATATTTTTTTTTGGTAAAACTATTATATTTTTATTAATCATGGGAATTGATAGTTTTCAAAAAATCTGTTTCATAGAAGGCGCTTCCATGATTCCTTACGGTTGGGTTCAAATTTAGGGTTTGCATCAAAGCCACTGAAGCGTATAACGAAATACAAGTTGCGACCCTGAGTGTGTGAGAGATTGAGAATAAGATGTTGAAGACCTTCACCATTGCGACGACAAGGTATGCGAACCTCAACTCCAACATCGTCCTTCCTTTGTTTCCCTCTGTGCCCTTCAGGCTTTATGGTCTTCCTCTTTTACCAATTGTTAGCAGCGTTTCTGAGTTTCACAGTAATGTTGATGATGCTGTTGCCTCTTTCACTTGCATTCTCAGTAGGCGTCGTTTGCCATCTGAATTTGAAATCAACAAGATTTTAGGGTCTGTTGTTAAGATGAAACACTATGCCACTGCTGTTTCACTTTTTGCACAAATGGAGTTTATGGGAATCGCTCCTTCCATGGTTACTCTGAGCATCTTGGTCAATTGTTTCTGCCATTTGGGTCATATGGATTTTGCTTTCTCTGTTTTGGGCAAGATTATCAAGATGGGTCATGAATTAAATGTCATAATTTTGAATACTCTCATGAAAGGGTTCTGTATTAATGGTGAAATTGGGAAAGCACTGGAGTTTCATGACAGGGTAAGAGCACTAGGATATCAGCTTAATGAGGTTAGTTATGGGACCTTAATCTATGGGCTTTGTACGATGGGGAAAACTAGAGCTGCCATTGAGTTGTTGCAAAAACTGGAGAGGCAACCAGTTAAGCCTAATGTTGTAATGTACAGTGCCGTCATTGATGGGTTATGTAAAGATGGGCTTGTAACTGAGGCTGGGAGTTTGTTTTCTAAGATGATTGCACAGGGGATTTCTCCTGATGTTGTTACTTACAATTCCCTAATTCATGGTTTCTGCTGTGTGCATAAGCTACAAGAAGCTACTCGATTGCTTAATGAAATGGTGAAAAGCAACATAAAGCCAGACACATATACCTTTAACATATTAATAGATGCATCATGTAAAGAAGGAAGAATCACAGAAGCCCGAAAGATGTTTGATTTGATGTTGCAAAGAGGTCGAAAGCCTAATGTTGTCACTTACAATGCTTTAATCGATGGATACTTTCTAGTCAATGAAGTGAAAGAGGCAACAATGTTATTTGATAATATGATCAAGACAGGTTTGGCACCTGATGTTCAGAGTTACAACATAATGATTGATGGATATTGCAAGAATAAAAGGGTGGATCAAGCCATGACCCTCTTTAAAGAAATGAGTCACAGAAATTTTGTTCCCAATACTATAACATACAATTCTCTGATTGATGGCTTGTGCAAATCGCAGAGAATATCATGTGTGCAGGATCTTCTTGATGACATGAATGACAGTGGTCAACACCCTAATTTAATCACTTACAATATCTTGTTGGATGCTTTATGCAAAATTCAACATCTTGATGAGGCAATTGCATTATTTCAGAAGATTGTCGAGAAAGGGATTCGTCCAGATATGTACATGTGCAGTATTCTTCTAAATGGTTTGTGCAAGTGTGGGAGAATGGAGAAGGCAAAAGAAGTTTTTCATCATCTTTTGATCAACAATTATCATCTAGATGTTCGGAATTATAATAGTATGATCAATGGGCTCTGTAAAGAGGGCTTGATTGATGAAGCAATAGCCTTACTTTCAAAAATGAAATGCAATGATTGCTTTCCAGATGTTGTAAGTTATGAAACAATTATTCGAGCTCTTCTTGCTAGAAATGAGAATGAAAAGGCAAAAAAGTTTCTTCGTGAAATGATAGGTAGAGGCCTACTAAGGGAGAAAACAAGGTGAGATAAATTAGTTCCAATTTAAGTTGCACTTGTGTTAATGTTGAATATGTATGGTACGCTTGTTTAATATGGGTTAGAGATGAAGCAGAATACATTACCCTCACTGTTTTTTACCATGTTTTGCTTATTTTATTTATGCAAATAGAATTTAGTTTGACCATGTGGTTGTAGTTAAAGGCAAAAAGCGCCCTTAAGGCGCTAAGAGTTTATAACGCCTTGAGGCAAGAAGCACCAAAAGGCACATACCTCACTAAAGAGAGGCGTTACATTACACAATATAGTGAATATACCTAACTATATACATAAATTTATTGTATAAATTAAACACTCTGAAGTGCAATTAAACATTAAAATCCTTAGTGAAAAATATGATAATCAATCGATAATAAGCTTCAAAGCTATAGTTCAAAAAAAAAAAAAAATTATGGCAGGCCGAAAGTTAATGGCTGAAAAGCCTTGACTTGTTGAAATACTTGGTTTGTGGTGAGAAATACTTGCTAAAATTCCTCTCAAGCGATGATCAAAAAGTGCTTGCTAAAAACCTCTCAAGTGGTGGTCAAAATGGTCAAAAGGTGCTGATCTAAGTGACTCAGACAGAATTATGTAAAATTAGTGGTGGACACTTTGTATCTTGATCATTCTATTTTTAACCTCAAGCAGTATTGAACCTGTCCACTGCAGTGCTGCTGCTCTGTTTTATTTTGTCTTCGTGTTTCTATCTTTAACATCCAAGCAGTGCTGAACCTGCTGACTGCAGTGCTGGTGCTCTGTTTTATTTTGTCTTCTTGTTTCTATCTTTAACTTTTAAGTGGTGCTAACAGACTAGTGTTGTTTTCCTACAATTTTCTTTATTTAATTCTAATATTTTAATAGGCTAGGAAGCTGGTCCCTTTATTTAAATCTAACACTTCACAAAGGTCGTTGACTGATCGCCTTAAATGCAAGGAAAAAAGTGCCCAAAAGCACTATAAGCGCACACCTTAGTAAACAGGCAGCGCTTCAACATGACAAAGGCACGGGGGGTAACTCGCCCCACCTCAGCGCCTTAGGCACACTTTTTAGCGCCTTCAACTGCATTGCATGTGGTGTTGCAATTGTTTCATAAACATGATGACTTTGTTAATCTGTTTCATTAACTCTTATAGTGTTCTTATTCATTGATTATGAGCAAGTGCTTCAGTCAGATGTTATCCGCAATATTGAGTTGTAACATGTTGTCTTAACCTTAATGATATCAGTTTGATCATATGTCAAAGTAAACCCTGACTCAATTTTTAATTCCTCTTCACCTCTAAATCTGAAATTCTTTTTAGCCTTAGTAACAGAAAGTAAAAACAAACATTTTCATTTTCTTTACCCTATATACTTTTGAGTTCTTTATAAAGCAAGGAAAATCCTATGAAACACGTGTATTTTAGTTGCACCATCAACGCTGCTTTAGCTGTTTGAAAGTAGTCTTTGAATTGTTTCTTGAGGTGGTTGCTGTTCAATGGTTTGTTGCTTTTCCAAGGGCCATAGTTGGTTTTCTGCTGTTACAATTTTGGGTTACTTATCAGGAAAAACAAACAACAAATTGACCTACTAATTAAGTCTCATGATCGTATTGAAGTTCAGAAATTTAATTCTATAGTGGCAGTATCTGCTCATATTGGTACACGCTTGTAAATTGGTTCTATTTACTGCTGGTTCTTGTTATAGCATTTACCACACTCATGCATGTTTCCTTGTTAATTTGATTCTGCATTAATTAGCTATTCTTTTTGATTCTGCATTAATAGTGCTTTAAAATATATTTTTTGTTCTCCTTTTTTATTTAGGATTCCAAGTCTACAGTTCCCAGTGAGATAGAACTGATTCTTGAAAGGGAATTCTGCTCTTCCAGACGGTCAAAGAGTATGAAATGATGTGTAAATTATGTCTTTCCATCTCCTTAGCTTGATTATTTAATATCTTGACACGGGAAGCTATTGATGACTGGGAGGGTTTTCTTATCACTTGATTTTCTCTGGTGAGCTAAGTGAAGACCTGGGAACGCTAGCTTGGAAGTTTTAGAGTACTTCTCTAGCTTCATTATTTCAAGGATGGTATTTCCCTTTGGCTTCTTGAGGATTGCAGCAGTATCATGAACCCCTTGTTCCTGAACTGACTTTAAGATGTGCATTCCTTTGGGCAGGTTAAAGAAGTGAGCTTCGCTTAATCCAAAGTCGCCTGCAACTATGCAAACATTATTACTTGTAATGCTACCCTGGTATTTTTGGTGTTATGTTATGGCCTAGGCATGCTTGGTTTTGTGGGTCTGGTTTAATTCCTATGCAAGCAGTGAAGAAGAAGCATCAATCAACTGTTTCTAGAACATCAGCTGAAAATTTAGGTTTGGCCTTCATTTGAATCTTGTTGCAGATCTTTGCAAAACCAGTACATTATGTTTTGGAAGCACTAGTCCAAGAAGAGTAATTTGATTCGTCACTGTAATGTGTGATTATTGAAATCGTCCATTACCTTTAACTTGGTGGCGTTTGTGGCTGCAGAACTGAGTTTAAGAAAGACTTGATTGTTTGCTCTTGGGTGATTTGGGTAATATTTTGTCTTGTATCCCACAGTTCTTTTTAGCATGCTAGCAAGTTATCTTTCTTTACTGAAAAATACTATTTCCTACCTGTAATTCTAGATCACACTGTATAAATGCTGATGTTTAAATATTTGGCTCGTAATCCAACTATGTAAAACAAGAGATACATTATACTAATCTTTTTACCCAATATATTCTGTTCTGTTTTGATATACAGAAGCTGATGAGATGCTGGCCATTGAACTGTCATCTACCCCTTTCTAGATCATTTTTCTTAAGTGGAGCAAGTTCAAGGGGATAAAATAATCATATAACAGTTGTTATTTGACTATGCACTTTGCTGCTCTTTCATAAAGTATTCCCTAAGATCGTAAAACAGCGATGCTGTGACATTTATAAATGTATTCAGCACTCCCTTGTGAAGTTGAATAACCATGGATTTTATTCTCGAGGTATGTTATTTTTTGGAGGGTCTTACTTGCTTTATGCAGAATCATGAAAGTAAATGGTGTGGCCGTTTCAGCTTGGTTTGTCACTACACATGGCAGCATTCAAGTAATTGTGTTAAAAAGAAAAAGAAGAATTGGTCTTTGTAATAGCATGAAGGTGATAAAACTGTGGTAATCAATAACCGTATGAAATGGAAAGGAGATTGAATGTAGGGATTGAATGTTTGGTCCTTACCGAGAAAGCCAAAAAGCGTTAATGATATGATGAATTTGTCTTAATACAAAGCAATATGCCAAAATGAATGTAGTTATTGAGGCAGGAAGACAGTCTTAATACAAAAACTTGAGGTAATGATGATAGCTGAGTTGCTTCTTACTTTTTCAAAATATCATTGCTATTCAACGTGGAACTGTTTTTGGTTTTTTTTTTTTAAACAGAGCAAATGTGAATTGTTTTTAAGGAATGAATGTTAAATCTCGTTCATTTTAAATTATAATTGTGAGTCATTTTGATTTCTACAGTTAAAAAGTATTTCTCAATTTTTTTTAGGGGAGAGGAGTGTAGGTTTTAGAAATAAAGGAGGAGGAACTGTAATAAAACCTTCTCTGAAGGGAAGGGTTGTATTTTACTCTTTTTATTTAACAAATCAGTCCAAATTTAATTTCTTTAATTATGTTATTATGACATTTAACTACACTTTTGATTACGTTATGATGAACTCTTAATTATTTTGATTTATGCTGCTAAAATGGCATTAATTATTTTAATTGTTTCTTGAGTCTGTAGAGAAAATATTGCATAGACATGAGCTTGTATATAAATTGATAGGTTCTCACAAACCAGAAAATTCTCATATCATAGGTTGATATGTAGGATATCATATTTTGAACAAGTCTTGATATGCAATCAATCCCAAAATTTTTGTTACAGAAATAAAATAATAAATGTAATAGTATATATGCTCTATTTTTAAAAAACATATAATATAATTATTAAAAAATGATATTGTTGATTTTATTTTTACTATATTCTCATGCAAGATACATGATAATAAAGGAGAAGGATCAAGGATGATATACCTTTTCTCAAAAAAACAAAAAAACAAAAAAAAAGAGAGACATATGATAAATTAGAGCCTTTTATAACAAATAGGCAAAGTAAAACTAGTTCAATTTCTATTACATATTATGATATTTATTTATATGTGTTGATATCAGAGGTCCGCCGGAACGTATCTTGGATATCGGAAATCTGAATCGTGTACTCGGCGGTATTCGAGGACGGGACCTCAAGAGGCCTCGGAAGTACCTCGAAATGTACCCTAGGACATTTCCTTGACCTCGACTAGCTCGAAAAATACTTTACGATTCATATTCCATCCGTACTACACTAACCCTGAAAAAGACTCAGCTAGTATAAAAGGAGAACAGTAAGGGTAACAAGGGGCTTTTTCCCTCATCACCAATTATTTTCCTGATCTCTTACTTGGGCATCGGAGTCCTTTTGGGTACCCGCCCGCAGGAGGATCGGAAGGAGTCATTCTGGGAGCTTACCAACTCATTCCGTTTTGGGTTACGGTACGTAACATTGGCACGGGGAATAACACCTTGTTTCACCCTGTACAACCTCGACACCCCCATAATACCCCTCCACCCACCATCAAATACACCAGCCTGAGCAACCAACCCAAACCACGAAACTGGTTGCCACGCCACCACACCCATATCCTCATCCCTGGCCCCAGCCACACACACCATCCCACGAGGCTTTTCCAGCCATTCCTGCGTCCCCAGCTTGTTCCCACTAGCTACGGCAGAGATGGCCAAAACAAAGACCACTGGCCGACCAGTTCAGGGGCGGGCTCCGGCCTCAATGCAGGCCCTTCCGCACCTCCAACTTCACGCCCGTGATGGGCTATAGGGTCAGTTCAGCCTGGGCCACGGAGACCATAGGCGGGGACACCCAGAATACCAGATGGAAGAGGCAATGAGCGCAACAAAACCCACCTCGCTTCGTGGTCCAGGCACCAGAGGGTGCCAACCTCCCCTATGAGGAAATTTTGAATTTGTTGCAAGAGCAAGGTATGAGGATGACCAACTTAGAGCGGGAGCTGGAAGATGGAGGCGCCATGAAGAGAGGCGAGGGACTACGTGCCGAAGAGGTGGAAAGACTCAGAAGGCGGGATGATAAAATTTTGGAACTCGAGGAAAAGCTACGGGAAGCAGAGGAGGCGCGGACGCAGGAGACCATTGGAGGCCCGATGGAGGCCTGGGGGCATGAAGCGGGGGGATTCCTACGCCCCGAGTGGTAACGATCTGATGTTTCGACCTAGCCTAAGTCGAGTTCCGACTTCTTCGTCCACGGACAATCTGATCGTATAACGGAGGGAGAGCGGGAGAACACAGGCTACCCGCAAGAAGATCAAGACATGCAGACTCCTTTCGACGAGGTAATCATGAAGTATCCGTCCGGTTCTCAAACCTCCCACAGACATAAGACCGTATGACGGGACCACCGATCCTCAAGAGCACCTTGACATCTTCCGAACTAGGATGATGCTTGACGAAAGCTGATCCCGTAGATGCAAGGCTTTCCCCTCACACTGCAAAAATCGGCGCGACGTGGTTTAACCAATTGCCAACAAGCTCGGTGCATCGCTTCTCGGACCTTAGCTCTCGCTTTTTGGCACAGTTCACCACCGCCGTGCAAAGTTAAAGTCCGTGACAAGCCTACTCGGTTTCGCCAGCTTCCAACGAGCCCTTCGGAGTACCTGGAACGATTCAACAAGGAGGCCTTCCAGACGAGGGATTTAACCAGACTACCCTAGTAACTCTCATCGGAGGCCTCAAGCGTGGTGACTTTCAGCACTCTCTCGTAAGAAGGAGCCCAGAACACTCGAGGAGTTGGTCAGGGGCAGGAAAATATATCAACTTGGAGGAGGCCTTGGGGTTAGCCGAAAAGGGCGACTTAGGAGGACGAGTCCACGAGAGAGGAAAGGCCCGGAGGATAACCACCCACCAAAGGCAGGGCGCTTTTTCGAGTACACCCGCTTCGAGTCTCATTAGCGCTCTATAAGGATCCACAACACGGAAAACCTGCAAACCAGTTCTCCTCAGAGTTGCTCCGGAAAGACAAATGTATCCTGCGAGTACCATCGAAGCCCGGGCCACAGGATGGAAGATTGCTTGAGACCTCAGAGACCCGTGGAAGAATTGATTAGAGCTGGAAAATTAGCCAGGTACGTTGCCTCCAAGAAGTCCGAAGAAACGAAGGTTATCTCCTGGTAGGAGGGAAGCGGAAGAGCCCGTGGCACGACACCCAACGAGCAAGGCCCCAGAGCATAGGGAGAACCTCGAGGGCCAGTGCCTCGTACCATCCACACCATTTCAAGAGGCTTCGCTGGAGGGGAATCTCCAGATCATCCAGGAAAAGACATGAAGGAGGTAATGAAAGTTGAAGAAGGAGCCGTGAGCCAGAGGCCTTACACCGTTCATCGATCTCTTCTCGGACATCGACAACCCGAGGTCATTCAGGCCACGATGACCCGATGGTGATATCCGTGCTCACAATGAACACGGAGATAAAAAGGGTATTGGTCGATCAAGGAAGCTCGCGGATATCCTTTTCAGAGACGCCTTCGACAAGCTGGGACTTGGAGACAAAGACTTGAGAGCCTACCCGATGATCTCGTCGGTTTGAAGGAGACAGTTCTCCTGATGGTTACGTCACTCTGCATACCACAGGGAACGCCCAGAGGGCAAAACAGTTCAGTGAACTTCCTCGTTAGGAAGGCTCAGCTTACAACATCATTATGGGAAGGCCGACTATTAACAACCTGGGAGCAATAGTCTCTCCAGTACACTTGGTCATGAAATTCCATGGCCCGGAAGGGAAGATCGTCACCATCAGAGGAAGTCAGGAGATGGCAAGGCTGCCTATAACGCGACCCTCGAGGTGCATAAGAAGGATGTGGCCATAATGGACCTAGAAGTCCGAAGTTAGAGAAGTAGTGAACGCCCAGAGCCAGAAGACGAGCTCGAAGAAATCGAAATCAGCGAAGAGAGCGAACAAACAACAGAATAAGCAACATTCTACCAAAAGAACGAAGGAGTTAGCTCAATTCCTTCGAGAGAATAGGGATGTGTTTGCTTGGTCGACATGCCGGAGTGGATCCAGCGTCATGACCCATACATTGTCTGTCTACGCTGGACTACCCGGTAGCGCAACGAAGGCGGAGAACGGATAAGGAGCAAGAAGTGGAAAGGCAAGTCCAGGAACTCTTAAAGGCCGGTTTCATCGGGAGGTGCAGTATCCCACATGGCTATCAAACGTAGTCATGGTCCCTAAGGCAAACGGCAAGCTGCGCATGTGTGTGGACTACACCAATCTAAACAAGGCTTGTCCAAGGATCCGTACTCCCAAGCATAGACGGCTTGGTTGATTCAGCTTCAGGATTAAAATTCCTCTCATTTATGGATGCATATTCGGGATATAACCAAATCCCGATGGATCCGAGGACGAAGAAAAGACGGCATTCATGACTTCGAGCTAACTATTGCTATAAGGTGATGCCTTTTGGGCTAAAGAACGCAGGTTCCACCTACCAACGCCTCATGAATAGGGTTTTCGATAAGCTCGGGCAAACCTTAGAAGTGTATATTGATGACATGTTGGTAAAGTCAACTAGTTCGGAGTCGCTCATGGAGGACCTCCGAAGTACCTTCGTCTCCAAAAACGGGTTACGCTCAATCCTTCGAAGTGCGTTTCGCCGTTAACTCAGGAAAATTCCTAGCGTTCATGCTTACACACGGGGGATAGAGGCCAATCCTGTCAAATGCAGAGCAAAAATAGAGATGAAAAGCCCATCAACTCGGAAAGAGGTCCCAACTAGCAGGGAGACTTACCGCTTTGTCCCGATTCCTTTCCCAGTCGGCACGAAGCTCACTCCCGCTTCGAATTGCTAAAGAAAGACAAGAAATTCGTATGGACAGAGCAATGTGAAGCCGCATTACAACACTTCAAGCAATACTTGTCCACCCCACTGTCCTTACAAAAGGGAGAAGGGCGAAGAGCTTATCCTATACCTCTCGGCGGGAACCAGGCTGTTGGTGCCACGTTAATACGGGAAAAGAGGAAAGCGCAGCTTGTATATTTTACCAGCAAGGCCTTTCTTGGATCCGAACTCCGATACCAAAAGATCGAGAAAACGGCCTTTGCCCTGATCCTAACCTCAAGGAGGCTTAGGCAATACTTCAGGCACACCCGATCAAGGTTCGCACTGACCAGCTCAGGCAAATCCTCCAAAAGCCGAGACCTGGCACGGATGATAGCATGGTCCATTGAGCTTCCTGAATTCGACATACGATATGAGCCGCGAACAGCCATCAAAGGCCAGGTGCTGGCAGATTTCATACTAGAATAGGTTGACGAGGACATTCTGGAAGCGTGGATGGATGGAGGCTCTTCGTGGATGGCTCCTCTAACCCAAGAGGGAGTGGGCGGGAGTCATGTTAGAAAAAGGAGAAGAAAGAATTGAAATGTCAATCAGCTTCGAATTCCCAACCTCCAACAACCAAGCGGAATACGAGGCATTGATAGGCACTCAACCTCGCAAAGGAGTTGTCCATCACCCAGCTTGAAGTCTTTACTAACTCTCAGAATCATGGCATCCCACATCTCTGGAGAATACACCGCGAAGGAACCTCGACTCCAGAAGTACCTGAAACATGTCCAGGACCTCATCTCGAGTCTCGGCACGGTCCAAATCCAACATATACCTCGAGAACGGAATTCTCAAGCGGACATCCTGTCAAAGTTGGCCAGCACCAAACCTGGAGGGAGCACGGAGTTTAATCATGGAAACATTGAGTGCTCGACGATAGCCGAAGCTGGTTGCGCGAACCATCCGACTGGACAACCGAGATTAAATGCTTCCTAGAACATGGAACCTTGCCAGAAGACCCGCTCAGAGCAAGAAAAACCCACAAAGAGGCTCCGCACTTCACCCTCATTGACGGAGTGCTATAGGAGAAGTTCCTCTCAACCAATGCTGAAGTGCCTGGGGAGCAAGGTGATTATGTGCTACGAGAAATCCATGAGGGAGTCGGAGGACAGCACTTAGGCGTCCAAACCTTGGCCCTGAAAGCCCTAGAGCCGGGTATTATTGGCCGACGATGAAGAAGGATGCTATCGAACTCACGAAAAAATGTGAGAAGTGCAAAAAATATGCGAGGTTTCACATCGCCCCAGGAGAGAGATTGACTTTAGTTACTTCCACGTGGCCATTTGACCAGTGGGGCCTGGACCTCCTCGGACCCTTCCCGACGCCAGGGAATCTCCGATATCTGGTTGTGGGAATTGATTACTTCACAAAATGGATTAAAGCAGAGGCATTGGCCAATATAACCTTAGCCCGATGTCGGAAATTCATGTGGAACAACATCTTCACTCACTACGGAATCCCAAAGAAGATCATTACCGATAATGGGACCCAATTCACGGATCAGAAATTTAGGCAACTATTGGAGAACTTCAAAGTGACACACCAGTTCACCTCGGTAGAGCATCCCCAAGCGATGGGCAGGTAGAAGCCGCGAACAAAGTCATCCTCCAAGGACTCAAAAAAGGCTAGACTAAGCAAAAGGAGCATGGGCCGATGAACTGGGAAGTGTGCCTGGGCTTCCCGACTACCCATACTCGGCACGGGGAAACCCCCTTCGCCTTGCTTACGGCTCGAGGCCATGATACCAGTGGAGATTGGCGAGCCGACCCCAACTATCCTATACTCCGAAGAGGTCAATCCCTCAAGAAGGAAGGAAGAGCTCAACTTACTTCAGAAGTTCGAGAACACGCGCACATGAGAGCTGGAGCTAAAAGAAGAATATCCAGAGATATAATCATAAGGTAATCCCAAGAGCCTTTGGTCAAGGAGAGCTGGTACTCAGAAGGGGTGACATCGGACCACCAAAACCCGGAGGGAAAACTCGCACCCAACTGGGAAGGACCATACAGGATTGCCGAAGTCCCAGAAAGGTGCATATAAACTCGTCACAATGGAGGGAAAGGAAGTCCCACGGACCTGGAACGTAGTTAATTTGAGAAAATACTATGTGTAGGGAACAATGTAATCACATCTACGATTTGTCAAGGTACTCTTTTTCCTCACTCGAGTTTTGTCCCAATGGGTTTTCTCGGGAAGGTTTTAATGAGGCCTTGACAACGTAGGCCGAATTGGACATATAGCCAATCGGTTCTCAATCAATAAAAGATCTTTTTAGCGAAACCAAACAAATTGTCTCCAAGCAACATAGCGAGCAAAGTCTCGCACAAGTTCGATGGAACCAAACTGATATCCATCCGAACTCCTCGATTCACGACACGGGCCACATCCAAACCTTCAAATGTCAAGCAAAGTAGCGAGCAAAGTCTCACACAAGTTCGATGGAACCAAACCGATATCCATTTGAACTCATCGCTGCATCGGCATGGGCCACTTCCGAACCTTGTTCTGTAAGCAAAACCAAGTAAAGCCTCGCATAAGTTCGATGGCGACTCTACCGATATACATACCGCTACCAAAGGGCGCAGAATCACGAAGATTGGATGAAGTTAGACCTGACATCTGTCCGAACTACGTGCCTCACTAACACAGGTCACATTCGAAACCTTCAAATGCCAAGCGACAAAACTTCGCACAAGGACCAAATCTTACTATCGCTCCCCATCTCGGGGGCATAACACGCAACATATTGAAAATTTAAAAAGGGGATATACAATTGAGCACAAGGAATTCAAAAGCGTAAAAACATCCATTAATATTCATAATTTTTTACACAAGGTGCCCCTAAGGGATTTACAAAGAAAAAAAAAAAAAGAATGCAGGGATTTACATGCTCCCTAGTCCTCCTCTTCGGGATGTCTTCAATACGGCCATCCACAACATGGCGGAACATTCCAACTTCGGAAAGATCCACTTCGTTGCCAACCAAAACCCGAACTTGGGCCATCACGTTCGCAAATAGATCAGGAGAACTTTCCCAGGCTTTGACCAACTTGGCCCGCTCGAGCCTCGGACTCAGCAATATGAGCATCAACCTTCGCCTTGTCTCCCTCCAAGGCCTTGTACTTCTCTTCGGAGTCCTTCAGTTTCCTTTGAAGATCGGAAACCACCTCCTCCAGCCCCTTCTCCCTAGCCTCCAGTGATTCCACCTTCTCTTCAAGAGCCGCCACCACTTCTCGAAGTCCTACCTTGTCGGACTCCAAGGTGCTGATCTCCTTTAGCACAGGAACTTCGGACAATTCCTCCTCGTAGCAGCCGATGTAACCAGCCGCTTTCACTAGATCTTCTTGAAGCCGGCTAAGCATCTCTTTCCGATCTCGACGAACATGACGGCAAAATGCAGGATTCAGATGCCAGACATAAACTCCTTAAAATGAAAATTTGGAGCGAGAAGAGATAGGTTAGGAAACCCTCCAAGAACGAGAGGAAGGAGTAACCTTGGATCCGGGAGAAGGTTCCTGACTCGTCGAGAACCATGCCTCGTCGGCTCCTCGGGTTCTTTCCTTCTCCAAGCAGGAGATGAGGACCCTGTGAAAGTCGCCTCGAATCCGTTGGAGTAGATGTAGTGGCCGGAGTTCGGTTGAGAGAGCGAAGGAGAGCCAAACTCCTACTTGAAGACATCTCTACAAAAAGGGAGAAAACAAAATCAGTATACAAGAAGAATTTGAAAGTCTAAAAAATTACCAAGTTCTAGAATGGACCTATATATGACTTCGCATCCTCAGAGACACATCAATGACCTTTTTTAGGTTCACATGGTCAGGATGCTTCCCCCAAGCATCAGTGAAGAACTTGACAATCGACGCTTCCTCGGGAGTAAGATTCCGAAGATGATACGTTGGGGAAGAATAAGACGACTGCCGTGAGAGGGAATAACGGAGCTCCCTCGGAAGAAAGAAAGAACGAGACTCGCAGGCTTAGCCCGGATTTTGAAGTACTAGCACTTGAACCCATGGTAGGATTCCTCGTATATCTCAAAACATTTCTTGTTTACCAAAGCTCGGAAGGACACGGGCGGGCTTTTTATCTTTCCCTTGGAAAGTCATCAGCCTAAAGAGAAAAGAATACCCGTTGTGATAAGGGAATTCAGAAAAGCCGCAGATCAATTGAAAACCCCGAAGGAGCTACGTTTATCCTCACGAATAGCGAGACTTCGAACTCGGAAAAGGGAGAGGGACCTTCAAACGAGACATCACCGTGTCATACATCCACAAAAATTCTTCTTCCTTCCGTGGGCCTCCCGCATATTCTCTCTCTCTCTGGGAGCACGATCTTGTGGTGAGCGCCTAGCTCGGCATTCGGGAAGATGGGAAACTCTTTGTACCTTTCAAGCATCCTCTCGTTCATAACGCTCGAAATTCTGACTATCTCGGAAGAAACTCTCTACTAGACCTTGGTCTAGGGAGTCCGGGATCACGATCTTGTCCTCCATATCCTACAAGGGAACCACCACCGAGTGCCTAAGAAAAATGGGGGGAAATTTTGAAATTCGCGAGGGAAATAAAAACGAAGATGAAAACTGAAAGGTGGTTCCCCACTACACGGGAAGGCGGCTCTACCCAGAGAGGCCATGGGCGGCGGTAGATGAGAACTACCGCCAAGATCCAGGAAAATCTAAAAGAAAAACCTAAAGGAAAGGGGGCAGATGGATGAATATTCGAAAAATATTAAAACACAGGGGAGGAGTATGCGTACCTGAAGGGGCGATAGTGGAAAGAAGAAGAGGCGCAGCGAGATTGAGGGCGACACACGTGGCGGCGTGACGGAAGATACACTGAAAGTGAAAGGAAGGGAAGAAGAATCTGAAGAGAAGAAAACGTGAAGGAGAAGGAAGAGAAGGATATAAAGTGGAGGGAGGGCAAAATCGTCTGAGACGAATAATAACGCCTCGGTAACCGCTATAATCGTCCATGTGGCGCGCAATAGTTAGAGAAGGGAACGCTCGCAGGTGAAAAGACATTTCCGAGAGGATAAGGATGCGGAGAACGTCGGACGTACATCGGACCCTTTGCCCTCCTTGTACGGTCTCGCACAAGTTTCAACCAGAAAGATAGCGGACAATGGTGTCTTCGAAGAAGGAAACGAGTCACGAGCAAAGGAAGATCAAGTATCCGGAATCCAGGATGCCATGACTCATGAACTCGGTAATCGGTCAACGACTACCGAGTTGGGCAGCTGTTATCAGGTCCAGCTATGGAACGTACCTCGATATCGGAAATCGAATCGTGTTCCGAGGTATTCGAGGACGGGACCTCAAGAGGCCTCGGAAGTACCTCGGAAATGTACCTGGCAGTACATTCCTTACCTCGGACTAGCTCGGAAAAATACTTTACGATTCATATTCCATCCGTACTACAGCTCAGCCCTAAAAAGACGCCTCAGCAGTATAAAAGGAGACGGTAAGGGTAACAAGGGGTAACTTTTTCCCTCACCACCAATTATTTTCATGATCTCTTACTTGGGCGTCGGAGTCCTTTGCAGTCCCCGCGGAGGATCGCGGAGGAGTCATTCTGGGGAGCTCACCAACTCAGTCCTCCTTTTGGGTTACGGTACGTAACAATCTCATTCTGAACTTAAATGCATCTGCTCCATGGAGAGCCAAACGATTATTTCCATCGCCATCGGTGTATATACCAACATCTTCACAATTTGAGGTGTAGGTAGCACTAGAAAACAAACTTGTAACCCAAATTATAGTTCTTAAATTGGAAACTTCCCATCTTGATTTTATGACTAGGGTGGTCATTCTTCAACACTGCCAATGCCAACATATATACCACACTTTGGCTGATTCATCCATGACAACCATCCAAGTGGTTGAATTGGCATGACTTGGGAGTATTAGTGAACTTGATGGCTACCATGGTAACTGGCAAATAAGCCAAGAGAGCTCTCCAGAATGAATTGAACAACGCAGGAGCATTCCTCAAGGGTGACCCCACCACTGCACCCTCTCCTTCGAAACGGGCAAGTTGTAGTACTCACCACCATTCTCTATTGGCCTCTCATCTGGGTCAAACACAACAGCAATGGCACCCTTCGATTTTATGTCAAAGGCAAAGAGAAGAGCAAGAGGGAAAGCAATGCGGTGATTCTGGCCATTGTTGTTTCTTGGTAGATGGGAATGATGTGTTTGTTTTGTGGGATGGAAAAGTTGAGTGCACTGGCATCCATTTATACATGCAAAGTAGTATCTCCACCTCCGTTATTTAATAAGTGTCTATCTTCACTTATGCATACATATTAAGAAAATAATTGAATAGACTTGAAGTTAGATAAATCTATATATATTTTACAATAATATTCTTATCATCACCTACTCCAATACTCCTTTTCATATTTAATCTATCTACCAATTCTATCTTATAAGGATATCACGGAAAAAAATAATTAATATTGTTTAAAACTCTTAAAAGGACAAATAATAGTAGAAAAGTAAATTTTTTTGTAGATGGACACTTATTAGAGAAATAGATACTATATCTACTTATTTAATTGTTTTGATATTATCTTGATTTGATTCAGTATCCAAAGATTTTCTTTGGTTGACCATGATTTTCTTTGGTTTTCAAAATAATAATCTAAATATTACAGTTTTTGATCATATTTTGATTCCTTATTTAATTCCATTTTAAAATCAATTATTCTTGAACGTTATAAGACAAAACCCGTTGTTATTGTTGACGTTATATTGCTCCTTGATGATGTGTTTGTTGGCAAAGATTATTGTAATCAAAGAACTATTTGTGTTAAAATTTTCAAAAATAATGAATGAAAATGCATTTCTTCTGCTTATTTTGCTTTCCACATTGATCATGTGATAACATGCTATACTAGAACTATGTTAAGATTAAAATAAATTTTCATTTATTTATTTATTTGCACTATAGCTTATAGTTTATGTTTTAGGGGAGAGTTACAAGAAGAAATGATATAAAAGTTATTATAACAGTGTATTTGGATAGAAATAGTTTATTAAAAGGATTTGATTGGATTATATAACAATGTATTTTTTACACAATCACTCAATTAGGTAATGACATAAAAATAATAAATGAAAATGCATCTATTTCTGCTTATTTTGCTTCATTCCATGATCATGTGACATGCTATACTAGAACTATGTTAAGATTAACTTAATTTTTCGTGTATTGATTTATTTTGCTACAGTTTATGTTTTGGAGGAGAGTTACAAGAAGGAATGACATAAAAGTTATTATAAGAGAGTATTTGGATAAAAATAGTTTACTAAAAGGATTTAATTAGAATATGATGACAAATGTAAAAATATTTTCCACAATCATTTAATTATGTAATAGCACATAAGTAAATATGGTTACTTTTTATCCACTATTTAAAAAATTATACAAAATAGAAGATTTAATTGAATTACAGTATAAAAGAGTCAATGCATCAAACTTAAAATCTTATTAAAAAAGTATGGAGAAAGTATTATGTTTCTACTAGAATATTTCCAACATGAAAGAAATAAATTGAAATATAACTATATAAAAATGGGGATTGCTATGTGGAGGTTAGTAAATTCCACATCTATCTATCTATCTATCTATCTATCTATTATAATATATAATAGCGGCATAGTTGTACAATATCAGCCAAAATCAATTCTTTGATTTTAAATATTAAATCTCGTATCAAACAGGAATTTGAAAACAACGTGAACTAACAATTAACAATAATATCATGATCAAACAAATTTGAATATAATGCATACAATTTGAATCAAGTTTGTGAATTTAAAAAATAATATTAAATTAAACCTTGAAAAAAGCACGATAATAATAATTAGTAATTAGTAATATAATATGTATCATAATATACATGTTTTAATTTATGAAAAATATTATTACTAAAAATATATCATAATAATTTAAATAATTCTTTTATTCAATTTACCATAGGGTAATTAAATTGTTATTTCTTTTTGGTAATGGTCAATAAACTATTTTTCGATATCACCTAATACATATTACGGGTCAAACAACTAATAATATAATATAATATAATCTATAATACTAATATTTCAGACTCCTATGAGGAAAAGTTTTCTAGGGTTCACAAATTTTAAGAAGTTAATTATTAATTTTTTTGAAAAAAATAAAATTATAATTATTACATATTATTAGAATATCATTGACAATTGTCAATATTTAATATCAGGAGAAAACTAAAAAAAACTAAATATCTTTAAAACTTATCAATATTTAATTAAATATTTAAATATTTGTACTATCATTTAAATTTAACTAATAAACATAATAATTTATCTATTTTGAATCTCATCAAACCCTTCTATTTTTTTAAATTTTTGAAATCTTTTATCTATTATCTATCTATATCTATAATCTATAATCTATAATATATAATACTTAATTTAATTTAAATGATATAGTTGATCAAAATCTATAATACTAATGGACAATACTCATTTGAAGGAAAGTTTTACATATGTCACTTCAGAGTAATTCAAACCCCTAAATTGCATAATTTGAATAATTAAAAATCACAAATTTAATTATTATATATAATTAAAATATCATTGAAGATTATTATTAATTAATATGCGTCTATGATTTTGGAATGTAAATTCAATTTTGAATTTATAAGATATATATGGAATGTGATTTCCATTAAAAAATGGAAGGTGAATTATAAGTTAATATAATTAATTTCAAATTCAAATTTAATGTATATTCTTTTGATATATGTAGTATTTAATATCAATTATCATTTATATTCATTTCTTATGTGATTTCAAAAATATTATTTCACTCAATTTATTCTCATATTTCTTATGATAAAATTCACTTTGTATTTGAATTTCATTTTCAAGAATCCTTTATATCTTTTCATTGAACAATTTCTTATCTTCTCTCATTCATGTCTTTTCTAATTTTTATTTTGATTATTCTCATACATGTTTTTCGGTGGGATGAACAATGAGCAGAGAAGTTTTCTTCTTGGTAGTGTCGACAGCAACAATCAAGGAGTCCTTAGCAAGAGAGCTACATAAATTACCTATTGAAAGTAGAATATTGTGATTAGAATAGAAAGACAAAGGTTTGGGCCATAGGAATTAGTGAGGCATAATCATTTTTCATTTGTCTTTGTATCCACTATTCTAAACCACAATTTATCTCATTCTTCTTCTTAAGTTTGAATTTTTATATCTCCCTCTGCTTTTTCATTCTTTATTAGTTATTTGAATCTTTTCAATTATGTTATTGATCTTGATTTTATTTTTCATACATGAGAATTTAGCATTCGATTGAATCTTGATTTAGTTTTTTTTTTATTAACAGGGAACAACTCATTGGAAAAACAACAATGATTTATTTGAATAATATAGTGAAGGCATTTATGCTAAAAATTGTGTAAGGCTTGAGATAATGGAGCTCTCTTATAGTGTCAAGGACAAGTGAGAACAAGATGAATCATTACTTGTAATTTGCATTCTTAGTAAATTAAAGGATGTATCTGGTTGCTTTGACTTTTTTATTGACCTCTTTTATGTTACAATTTGTTTATTTTCTACCATTAATGTAATTGATAAATGATTTTCACTTGAAATTTGAGATAGAGATTATATGTTGACTAAATTAAATCATTTGTTTGTGTCTTTTTCTTTTCCTACCCAGCACATATTTTAAATTTTAAAAGACATAATCTTATTGAAACACTTTTTTCTAATGAACATATTACATATAAATGTCAATTACTAATTGAATTCAAAATCATATTAAGATAACATTGTGAGTATAGAAACAAAGATCAAACATGTTATATTATAAAGCTGACAATAATTTATAAATTAATGCACATTTATTTCTGTATGAATAATAATAATAATAATAATAATAATAATAATAATAATATGTTATATTGCTATCAATATTTGAATTTTTATTTTAAAAATTGAATATTAATTAATAGTGAATAAATATCAATTTGTATATATTTGATCTAGACTATCATTTCCAATCACATAAATGATGTTTAAAACCAATCAAACCACTATATCGTGAAATAAATTATGGTATGATATTAATTAATAATATTAATATTTAATAATCATTTGATAAAAAGTTTTCCATGTGTTATTCATAGTCATTTAGGTTCCACTATTTCCTAATCTTTTTATTTAAAGTAAGCTTTTAAATTTAAATTACATTTTAATCATTAATTATTTTTCCTAATTATACTTTAATATCTATCTTCTAGTAACATAATATAAATACCCTACGTTGAATATTATATTACTAATCAATTTCATAATTTTTTAGCATTTCAAATATTACAAATCTTAATTTGGGAGGTACTTCAATCTATTGTTCAGATTTTGTTATGAATTGGATGTTTGATATTTTATTAAAAGTAATTTTAAAACCGATACACTACTTCAATATTTTAAATCTTCTTCTTAATTAACATATATTGTACTATAATATAGCCATGTACTTTACTTGAAATTGAAAAATTATTATTCCATTTATATTTTATGATATTAATAATCTAATTTTACATGGGCGTAATTAGGGGAAAATGAAATTCAAATTGATAACAATAAGAGGATGTTTTTATATAAGAATCAATCATAACGTTCAAAATTTGTTGATATATTTATCAACATTAATAGATATTAATTGATTATTTTTTCAATATATATATATATATATATTGTGATCTTATAATAAATCATTTTTATACTTTGATTAGAACTTATAAACAATATTATTTAATATGCACTTTACATAGGAAATAGTAAAATGTGTACATCATGAACCAAAAAAAAAAAAAAAGATTCATTACATCATGTTATACACAAATTACATGATATGAGAGGAACAAGAAATTTCTCATAAGTTTTAAAGTAGAATCCTATTTTAACCGACAAAAGATATCTATGGTATTGCATTAATTATTAAAAGATTTTTTCCATCATATAAGTCCTAGTAGAGTTTCCATATATAGTTAAATTTTAAATAAAAAAATATGAGAAATGCTATATAGTAAGCAATATTGCCAGAATATTCCATAAAAATCATGTTTGATGCTTAATGGATTTCTAGATTACACCACTTTAATTTTATTATAATTATGGTCGTGCCATATTATTTTTAACAATTAAATTCTAGATTTTTTTTCCTTTCTAGAACTCTTTTTTTTTCATTTTTAAAATCCCTCTAGACCAAGATTAGGGACGGGGACAAAGAAAATTGGGTCACAAGGACATGGACTGGAAGGTTGATTATGCAATTTAATTCACATAGAGCTAAGATAGGAAGCAAGAATAATTATATAATTTGTTTGGAACAAAAAAATATTATACATTTTGTATGAAGTGGGGAAAATAAGTAGGAAGGTTAAATGGTTTTTCTTGAGCATGAATAGAAAGTAAGAAGATTACAAAGTTTGTATAGATAAGAAGCTAAAAATAAAAATACTATACAAATTTAATCAACTGTTATTGATTTTATATTAATTTTATTAATTTAGCTAATTATATTTATTTATATATTGTTAAATTTAATAATCTATAATTTATCTATAATCTATCTATCTATAATACTAATATTTCAGACTCCTATGAGAGAAAATTTTCCAGTGTTGCGAAAATAATTTAGGGCCCATAGCTTTTAAGAAGTTAATCATTAATTATTTTTTTTGAAAAGTAAAACTATAATAATGACATATTATTAGAATATCATTGACAATTATCAGTATTTAATAACAGGATTGCACTACAAAAATTAAATATTTAAAACTTATCAGTATTTAATTAAATCTATAATACTAATATTCAACACTCCTTTGGGTTTTCTAGATGTAGCTTCTAAAGTAATTTAGAGCCCACAAATTTCATAATTTTAATAATTAATATTTTTTAAAAAAATTATAATCATAATTATCATATATCATTAGTTTACTATCGTTGATTTATATAATTTCAATAGTCATAATAATCATTTTTAATATTGGGCAATTATGTTGAAATCTATATGGTAAAAAATGTTGTACATTATTTTGATAACCTTTTATATTGAAATTATTTAAAATAATTAGTTATAAATAAATTAAATAAATAAAAAAAATAATTTTAAATTATATATTTTATTTTTTAAAATATAAATTTTTGAAAAAAATTTAAATAAATAAGTTATGTTACTTTACTTATACACTTTTAATTATCAATTAATTAATTAATATATAATATTGATTAATTATTATATAATTTTTGTACCTATTGACAAAATGATAACATACACACACACACACACACACACACATTAATATGATCCATTATATTTAAATCAATATATTTGTTAGTTTATAATATTTTTTATAAACTAGAAATTCAGCCTTAATATACTAAAATGAAGTAAATGACTCATTATATAATAAAAGTATTCACTATGATTGTTTATCAGTTTTATTTTATAACTTTTTAGTATCTTTATTGGTTATTGTTGTTTTCGCCTTTTTTTAGTATTATAGTTATGGTCTCACAGTTAGTTATCACTTTTGCATAACGATATTTATAAAAATCAAAAAGAGAATTTTAAAAATATTTATAAAGATAAAAACTAAATTTTAATATTTATAAAAGTCAAATACATATTTTAATATATTTATATAAGGCTTAAATTTAAAATGACAGAAACCAAGCAGTTTATGAAATTATAATTTCCTTATTTAATGTAAAATTGAGCCTATTTATCAAGCTAACGCAATTTTAAGTTTTTTCAAATTATTCTTAAAAAAATGATAAATTCATTTGCTAAGTTTATTGAAAACTATTTTTTTTTCATTTTGGAAGCTTAATATATGAATAGAATTTATCAAAAAAATTTCATACATTTCCTAAATAATGAATTTATTGAAGGTATAAAGGAAATTGTTGAGTTGCGCCTAAAAATCAGTTAAGAAATCTCTTTGTTATATTATTAGTGACAAACACAATGAGCATGCCACAATTTATATGGGAGCATGTTTGGAAACTTTAAGAAGATGAAATCTTATATGACAAGATAAGTATATTAAGAAATTAATGTAGGCTTTAAATTGTAATTTAAATTTTTTATCAATGATTTTAATATTATATTTTCAAATTTTAAAGATAAATATCGCATTTTTTAGAATAAGTTGAGAGTTTTATACTGTAATAAAAAAAACCTTTTATTTTTTGTATATCTTTTTATTCCAAATTCATAGTTAAAGAATTTATTTTTAATTGAAATTGAAAAATTATTTAATTCAAATGGAAGGTATTTGAAAGTGTTTAAGTCCATGTCATATCAAAATGATTCTCTACTCAATTAATTTCAAAGTCATCTCTTAGTTGAAGAGCTAAAATATGACAAAGAGCAATTGTCTGATGATATTAAATGGTACTTACCTTCAATGAATGAAACTCAGAAGATAATTTATGATAATATAATGGACTCAATAACCACTGAGAAATGAAGTTTTTATTTTGTATATGGTTATGGAGGAAACTGAAAAATATTTATTTAGAGAATATTTACTAAAATGATGCAGAAAGAAATGAGATGTAATTGAAATTATGTAAATTAAATTTATTCATTATCTTTTATTAATTAGAAAATATATTTTTATGTTTGTATAAATTAAATATTTTAATTTACTAAAAATATGTAAATGGTTAGGATGATTAAAAAAATTGTTGAAAGGTACCCAGGATCACTGAAAAAGAGGATGAGAAAACGCATTTAGTCTTTACAAGAATGGAACGGATTCACTGTGTGTTAAACGAAATAAGGACAATGAATGAGGTCACTACTCCATAGAAATGACAATTCCCTATTTATATAAATTATTTATTTATATATATGTATAAAGGAAAATCTTAGCACACATTTATTTTTTTAATTATCTTTATTGAATTTACATTATGTATATATTTTTATTTTTAATTTGGATTATATTGCATTGGTACTATTTGTTACTCTATCCCTTTCAAAATATTGTCAATTTTGGACAAACTAAAATATTAAGAAAGATAATAAATAACATTGGTAATTGAGTAAAATATAGTGAATGTACTAATATATCCCTACATATTAATTAATATAATACACTAATATTAAATGGAATGTTTTGAAAATATGAAATTAATTAGGGGTAGTTTTGAAGAAAAAAAATTAATACTTTATTAAAACACAAAATTGACAGATATTTTGAAATATGAAGTTGTGAAATTGGACAGATATTCTATAAGGAAATGAGTATTATGCATATTTATGTTTCACATATCAAAATATTTTTCAATTTTTTTGAAATTATTTTAATAAATCCGCAAATATTGCGTACGGATTCAAATTCTTGTGAGAAATAAGGAATGGGGACCTAAACGGGATGAGAATAGGAACGGAGGACAAAATTCTAAACGAAGAAGTGGAATATCCCCTATCTCATAGATACTTATTGTCATCCATATTAATGATATATGATATTGTAAATATATTCACTTATATTTTATTCCATTATTCATCAATTTCAACTATTGAAACGTGCAAAATTTTCATAAAATAGGTTTTTTATTATTAGTTAAATATCATCTATTGAGATTTCTCAACCTTACAAATATGATATTCAAAATAAGATATAAAATGAAATGACACATTTCAGATCCATACTCATTTGTATTTTGTTCATTTATTTGATTATTTAACAGTTAACTAACTTTAAAATAAATTTTTATACTCAATTTTCTATAAGATGTAATTAAATAAACTCCTATTAATTTTCAATAATGGTCAATAAATTATTTTTTATTATTATCCCATGCATAACAGCCAAACGACTAGTCTATAATCTATAATACTAATATTCCAAAGTCATTCTAGGGAAAGTTTTAGGTGTCTCTCATAGAGTAACTTATGGCCTACGATTTTTATAACTTTAATTATTAATTATTTTGTTATAAAAATTACATTCATATCTATTTCATTAATACAACATAAATATTTCACATTAAATATTGGATTTCAAACCATTACAATTCTTAATTTAAATGATATAATTGATCAAAATATGTCAATCTAAATTATTTAACATTAAAAAAGGATATTCACTAATACATATCTTTTTCTATTTTCTTTATAATATTTTTTTCAATTAAACACACATTTTTCCATATTAATTACAAAATTTTAAATTTTGAATTCACTTAATGTTTTGAATTTTAGATTCAATAGATTACTTAATTTCTATTCATAACAAACAAAAATCTAATCAAATTAGTGCAAAAATAAAAATGGAAACAAATATTATTGCTACTAAGAATGTCTCTATAATCGAAATATAAACCCCTTAAATTACTCCTAGAATCTGTAACATATTCATTGCTATAAAAGATGATTACTTATACTAATCAAAATAAAAGCCCTTAACTTCTCTTAGAATCTGCAATATCAATTTGTTATTGAGATTTTCTGCCTAAAGTTTTAGTGTGAAATGCTAACACCTCATTTCATTTCTCCTCTCTCTTCCACAATATTCTTTTCTTCCATTCTTCCTCTCATATTGTCATATTTTTCATTTTTTTTAGTTCATTATCTATTAGTTCTTTCAAAAATATTAATTTACTTCATCTTTCAATTTTCTTCTTTGTGGTTTATATTAAGGAATAAGAATTTGTAGGTTAGAAAATTCAAATGTTCCATCATTCTTCTTTGAAGCTTTTTTCTTCTTTGTGACATTCCTTTTTTTTACAACATTTTTTTATGTTTGTTTAGTATTTTTAATTTGTATATATATTTTATACATTTAAATGCTTCCTCAATGAAATAAAGATTTAATTTTTTTAAGTTCTCTTAAAATAAACAAATTTATTTATCCTTTTCATTTTCTTTGTTTATATCCAATTTATTTCTACTTTTCTTCTTTGTGATTTTTTTTTGTTATGTATAGAGATTTTTCTATGTTTATTTAGTTATTTACTTTGTGTATATATCTTAATGATTTTTTTCCTATGTTTTGTGCAGGAGACAACCACTAGACTATAGACTCAACATATTGTTCAATCCTTTGTGGCAAAGGTAATTGTATTTTTCATAAATAATTTAATAAACATTTTATTGAATTTGAGATTAATATTATTGTTGTATAAATGAGTATTAATGATTTTATAATTTTTCCTTTTTAGAATTTTAAGCCACAATTAAGTAAAGAGATGCTATTAATGGACTATCTCAACTGGTTATTTCACTAAACTCAAGGTAGTAAAGATTAAGGATCAAGAATAATTGAAGATTTGTTTGGTTTTACTTCTATTTTTTAATTTTAATTTTGTTCTTTTTTTACCTTTGATTTTGTTTTGCTCATTTATGTGGCATTTATTGAGAGAATTGTTGTTGTCGAAAAACACTTTCCTTGTCCTATGCACAACCAAGAGATGATTCCAATAGTAATATTAGACAAAATGCATCAGCTAATCTCCATTGGAATTTGTTTATGTTGTTTTCCTTCTTCAATTTATTTTTTCTTCATTATTTTGTAAGGCTTAAAGATTGAATTCAATATATACATGGCTATTGAATTATAATTTTAATTCCAATTATAAACACTAATTATGGAGAATGAATAATATTTTAGAACAAAGTTATATTTGTTATTTAAAATTTCTATTGTGCATTAACGTTGTACAAATTAATTGCTAATTATTATTTTTTATTTTGATGTGAATTGAATATCCTGATATATGTATTGCTATTGATTAATTTTTCTTCCAATATATGCATTTATTGTTCCCTTTTCTTTTCTCATGCCAAAACTTTTAATTAATTGATAATTTTAAAATATTATTTTTGTATCTATATACAATCAATATTTATTTGTGTTTACATTTTTAAGGTATAATTATTATTAAAATATTATTTTATTTAAAAAAATATAATTATTGATAAATTATGATTTTTATTTTCCAAATCACCATTTAACTATTAAGTGACAAATTTCATTTTCTAATTTATAAAAGCTAATATTATACACACACTAAAAAAATAGAAACATAGCAAAAATTAATAATAAATAATGTTATTATCTTTTTATTTATAAGCTTAATATTATAATCTTTATATGATACTAATATCCATATCAATCAATAATGTGTACATACTATTAGTATTATTATCCTTTCCGTAACCATTTTTAAAATTTTTCTTTTTTAAATTTTTTTTTAATAAATCTATGAATACATGTAAGGATTCAAATCTCGCAAGAAATGAGAAATAAGGGCCCATGATGGGGATGAGGATGGAGATGAGAGGAAAATTCTAAATGAGACGGTTGGGAGAAAAGTTTCTAACTTCAATCTAGAGCCATAGTTAATTTTTTGAAACTTAAACATTTCAATTGATCAATTCCACAATTGTTTCATAGAATTTGTTTTTGAAAAAGAAACACTTCAAATTTTCAAAATCAAAATATTTTTAAAAATCAATTCCACAATTTACACTTTTTTGATAATGATACTAATTATTTGTTAATTTTTTTAAAATTAAATAATTACTATACATTTTTAATTGAAAATAATCATGTAATTGATATACTACTTCAATAATTGAGATGACATAAGTTAGGATTATATATGATTTTTTTACTAATGATAATATATTAATTATAATATATATTTTAAAATTGATATTTTAATTTACTAAAAGGATGCACAAAGAGAGGATGTGTAATTGAAATAACATAAATTAAATATATTCATTCATTTTTTTAATTAGAAAATATATTTTTATATTCTTATAAATTAAATACTTTAATTTACTAAAAAGTTATAAATGACTAAGGATGACAAAAAAACCCAATGAAAGTGGATAGATAGGGGGATTACTCGTAATAATGGGATGAGAATGAGGACATATTTTGTATTCTTGGGAGTCAAGGAGAAATTCCTATTCATTAAATAAAGGAGGAATAACACATTCTCATTTTTTCAATTATCTCTGTTAGATTTGCATTATGTATGTATTTTTAATTTTAATTTGAATTATATTGCATTAGTAGTGTTTTTTATTATAGATATTTATATTTTAAATTTTTCTCTTTTTGAAAATTTTTAATAAACTCATGAATATCTATAGGGATTCAAATCCCCAGGGATGGGGAATGAGGATGGGATCGAAGCAAAATTCCAAATAGGGATGGGGGCGTGAGACACGTCCCTTTCTCATGATACCCATTGTCATTCCTATAAATGGCTCATGATATAGTAAAATTATCCACTTATTTTCTTTCATTTTTTTTGCAATTTCAACTTTCTAAATGTGCAAAATATTCATAAAACAAGCTCTTTATTATTAGTTATAGGTTATCTATCAAGATTTTTTAGCCTTATAAATATTATATTCGAAATAAGATATAACATAGAATGACACATTTATATTTTTTCCATTTATTTAATTATTTAATTATTAACTTATTTTCAAAATAAATTTATATATTCAATTTTCTATAAGATATATTTAAATAAATTATTATTTATTTTCCTTAATGGTTAACAAATATTTTTTATTCAAATGACTAGTACTAGTTATATTTAAGAGGACTGAACAATGATGAGTTGACAAGTGTCACAATTAGAATGAATATACATTAAATATATATTACAAAATAAAAATAAATAAATTTCTTAATTATTATGAGATATCAATATCAATTATATTCATCAGACTTAATTTATAAATCAATCATAGCAATTGTAATTAATTATTAGATATCAATTATATCAATCATTGATTGTGAACATCTATTTATTTTTGAAAAAATTCTCCTCATTGTCATTATCTTTGTACCATTTTCTTCTAAAATTTTCTCCATTCTTACCATTCCATTCGAACCTATCACTTTTCAAGTTTGGAGTCAAATGTTCTCTTCTATCCTAAACCTAAAATTTTATTTGTTTTTTTTTCCATTGTTTTCTCATGAAATCGAAGCTAAAAAAGAATAAAAGGTGAAGAACAACAATAGCAAGATTCATCATTTTCATCAAAGGTCAAATTCTGCATTTGAAGAAAAAGATCGTAAGTTTGCAAACTTGGTTTTATTTGAAAAAAAAAGCTTATCCATCACTCTATGATTTTTGTTGCTATTTTCTTCATTTGATATTGAATGTTGTACGTGTTGGGATTTCAAGTTGGACTAGCTCGCTTCATGATTCTCTTGGATGCTTTCATTGCACTAGTGTCACTAAGGTTATTGACTCTCTGTTATTTTTTAAAAAAAAAATTTTGTTCCTCAATATATATATACTAATTGTTTAACCGTACGATGCACGGGATAATAATAAAAAATAGTTTGTTGATCATTATAAAAAATAAATAATTATTTATTTAAATACATCTTATAGAAAATTGAGTATATAAACTTTTTTTAAAAATAAGTTAATAGTTAAATAATTAAATAAATGAATAAAATATAAATGAGTATGGATATAAAATAAATCATTCTATTTTATATCTTACTTTAAATATTATATTTATAAGTTGAGAAAATCTAATAGACATCTTTAACTAATAATAAAAAGCTTATTTTATGAAAATTTTGCATGTTTCAATAGTTGAAATTGATGAATAATGAAATAGAATAAGTGGATATATTTACAATATCATATACTATTAATAGGGATAACAATTGGTATCCATGAAGAGGATACATACCTCTATCTTACCCCCATTAGAATTTTGCTTTCTTTTCCCATCCTCATCTCTGCATCTGGTCCTTATTTCCTATTTCTCATAGGGATTTGAATCCATATAGGTATTCGTGAGTTTATTAAAATAATTTTTAAAAAAGAAAAATTTGAAAAATATTTTGATATTGAAAACATAAATATGCATAATACTCCTAATCCAACATAATCCAAATTAAAGATGAAAATACATAAACAATACAAATTCAATAAAGATAATTAAAACAAAAAAATAATATGTGCTAATATTTTCTTGTATATATATAAAAGTGGATATTTAAATAATTTATATAAATGGAGAATTGACAGGTTTCCATCAAATAGGGACCTCATTCCTTGTCTCTACCCTGTTTAATAAATAGTGAATCTCCATCCCTATGAAGGCTAAATGTGTCTTTATTTTCATCTTTTTTTTAGGTAATCCAAGGCACCTACTTTGACATTTTTTAATCATCCCTAGCAATTTATATATTTTTTGTAAATTAAAATATTTAATTTAAAAATATAAAAACATACTTTCTAATTAATAAAAAATAATGAATAAATTTAATTTACATGATTTTAATTACACCTAATTTCCTTATAAATCATTTTAGTAAATATTCTCCAAATGAATGTTTTTCTAGTTCCTCCATAATCATATACAAAATAAAAAAATTTATTTCTTAGTGGTTGTTCCATTATATTATCATAAATTATCCTTTGAATTTCGTTTATTGAAGATAAATACCCTTTAAGATCATCGACAATTATCTCTATTCATTTTCTAACTTTTCAGTTAGAGATGACTTTGAAATTAATTGAGTGCAGAATTATTTGGGTATGACATGGATTAAAAACTCTTTTAAATACACTTAATTTGAATTAAGTAATATTTCAATTTCAATTAAACATAAATTCTTTAACTATAAACTTATGATAAAAAGATATACAAAAAAATTATTTTTTTTTATGACAATATAAAAATCTCAACTTATTCTAAAAAAATGCAACATTTGTCTTTAAAATTTGAAAATATCATATTAAAATTATTAATAAAAAAATTTAAATTACAATTTAAAGTATATCTTAATTCCTTAATATTCTTCTTCAGTCATATAAGATTTTATCTTCTAAAGTTTCTAAACATGCTCCCATATAAATAGCGGCATGCTCATTGTGTTTAATAATGTAACAAAGAGTTTTCTTAATTGATTTCTAGATGCTAACTCAATAATTTCCTTTATATCTTCAATAAATTCATTGTTTAAGAAATGTAGGAGAAAATTTTGATAAATTATATTCATATATTAAGCTTTCAAATTGAAATAGTTATCAATAACTTTAACACTTGGATTTATCATTTTTTTAGGATAGTTTGCAAATACTTATAATTATGTTACCTTGATACTTAAGGCTTAATTTTATATTAAATAAGAAAATTATAATTTTATAAGTTTGGGCTTTGTCATTTTGAATTTGAGCCCTATGTAACTTTACTAAAATATGTATTTGACTTTTATAAATATTAAAAATTTAGTTTTCATCTTTATAAATATTTTTAAAATTCTCTTTTAATTTTTATAAATGTCATTATATAAAAGTGACGACTAACTATGAGACCATAAAAAAATAATAAAATAAAAAAAGCTAAAGTAAAAATAACTAATAAAGATAGTAAACAAGTTATAACATAAAATTGATAAACAATCATAGTGAATGCTCTTATTATATAATGAATCATATACCCCATTTTAGTAAATCAAGACTGAAATTTTAGTTTATAACAAATATTATAAATTAACATATATTTTGATTTAAATATAATGGACTATATTTAGTATATACTAAATCTTGAAATAATATATACAATCTATTATATATCGGATCTTGAAATAAAATAAAAAATAGTGTATAAAATGATTACATTCAATATCAATCTTTATTATAAAAAAAAGCCTTGGCATTGATTTATCTTCTTGATTTTAGTAAATTAAAAGTAAATCAATATTATTGATAAGATATCATTAGATGTGAGTGTATGTGTGTCTATATATATGTGTGTGTGTGTGTGTGTGTTATCATTTTATCAATAGGTACAAACAATATACAGTAATTAATCAATATTATATATTAATTAATTAATTAATTGGTAATTAGGAGCATCTACGTAAAGTAACATAACTTATCTTATTTAAAATATTTTCAAACACTTATATTTTAAAATATAAAATATATAATTTAAAATTACTTTTGATTATTTATTTATTTTATTTATAACTAATTATTTTAAAAACTCTAATATATAAGGTTATCAAAATAATGTACAACATTTTTTGCATATAGATAGTAAACGATAGTAAATTAATATTAATATTATAGATATAAATTAATATTGTAGATATGATTAACATATATATATTGATATGTTAACTGATTTAGACATGTTTTGATTTGATTTAATAAATCACAATAAATTGAATTATTGGAATTTTCAATTTCTATTAAATTTTATATGGTTCAATATAAAATGATCTGATTTAAAACTTAAATGGGAAGAAAATAAAATTAATTTATATTTTGAATTTTAAATACCAACTGGTCAATTTTAAACATAATAATCGATTTTCAAATCAATTCAAATCTCAATTTCTAAAGTTGATTCCAAGTATATGAAAGTTCAAATCTTCATTGCTTCAATTTTCCATTATTAATAGACCCAAGAATACCATTAATTACTAATTTTTCAATTTCCAACTTTAGTGGACAAAAATATATAAACTTACTAAAAGACTTTTAATTTATATGTTGAAAATATCATTTAAATCCGATTTGAAACTTATCTATTTCAAATTAAGAAATTTATTCATATAATAAAAGCATTTAATTTCTTTTATGTTCCATTTTAATTTTTTTTCTTCAAATAAACACATTTGATATGGAATTAACGTGGTTGTAACGTGAACCACCAATCAATGATGAAAATCATGTAACAAAACTGCATGCTTCTTGGACTATTATTATTATTATAGTCGATAAAATTAAAATAAAGGTCCCCTTCATAATTAAGTAATCATATGTAATGGAAATTGTAACTGCTTCATAATGTTCGTTTTCTCCCTCTCATTTGGTACAATAACATAGGAATATGATAACCCCAATGCAATTGACTTCCTAATGACTAATACAAATTTTTCTCCTTATTAATTCCTGTAAAATAAGTGGTGACTCATTCATTTGTTCAATCAGCAAAACCTAGTTTTGAAAATCCTCTTATTTTCTAAGGATCATTTTCTCTTTCGAGTGCCTATGGATCATTACTTTCATCCAAGACTAAAAATCTCCTACATATCATTGCCAAAATCTCACAAATATAAAAATCTTATAAATATACATATCTTATATAACACAAAAAATGTAATTATTGAAAAACAAAATATTTGACATGGAAATAAACTTAGGAATTTTTAGAATCTTGTGGAGATTGAAAGTTGCATTGCATAAAAATAACACCAACATGAGTTGAAAAACACTTTGATTCACCTATGCTTTCTTAAGCTTAAAAATTGATAATAATGACTCAATACATAAAATAAATCATTTACGTATACAAATAAATTATAAATAGAATAAAAGTACAGCAAAGAATCAATTTTCAATCAAAAGGCCATATGAATAGGAGCAATTGATGAGCTACCATGGTGAAAAGACCTAAACATAACAAATATGGAGATCAAATACAAAAATTAATTAAACAAATAAAAGTAGAAATAGAACCAAAAGAGATAAATAAAAATGATAAATCAACAACACAATACCTCTGAGCAAATAATGCTATAAGCTACTTCAAATATAGAAGGCAATCTGGAAAAAAAAAAGCTATATATAAAAAATAAAAAATGCATAACAAAGGAAAAATTGATGACAAAGAAAAAAAATGGAAACAATTAGAAATAAAATTAAAATGAAAACAATTAGAATTTAACATAAAAAAATGTGACCAAAAAAAATAAAATGAAAATAATAAAAAAGAACATGATAAAGTTAAGAATAGATTACAAACTCATAAAATTGAAATCAGTGAATAATAAAAATTGATCACACGTAACAATAAAAGATTTGACATTTTATAGTTGGAATTTATAGATTTACATATCAATATATTAATATCATAAAAGAAGTGGAGAACACTAGATAAATAACAAAGAAAATAAAAATGCAATAGGACATCTGAAGGAAGATGAAAACGACGCATAAGATACCTTTGTTGTGAGTTAAAATTTTTGTAATAACATTAGACTAAAACAATAAAAATATAAAACAAAAAATAGTCAAACAATCATTGAAGTTGCGAACAAAGAGAAGAAGCAAAAAGAAAGAATTCAAGATGAAACATACCGATAGAACAACAGATATGTGAAAAACCTCTAATGAGATACATTGCATATATATTATATCAAAATGGCAGAGACAACTTTAATAGTGATTTCTGAATGTGAATAATGACGATCCTAATATTAAATACTAATGATTGTCAACGATATTATAATAATGTAACGCCCAATTTCTTTATACTAATTGCTTTGGTTAGCTAATGGATGAATTGAATTATCTTTGTGTGGAATTAGGTATGTGAAAATAATATTTTAATGGGCGTTTCATGTTTATGTTAGTATTTTGTATGTGAAATTATTAGACTACTCTCACTTAGATATACTTAATTGATAAACTACCCTTCTCATACACACCCACACTCTTAAAAAAAAAATGAAAATAAAAACCCAAACCCCCCAATTATTTCCCTCACTCACGGTTACAACACACACATACACCACCCATCACTCTTCTTCTCTTCCTTCTCCTTCCTTTCTTTCTCTCCATCTTCCTCCATCATCCCAACCTCCTATCTTCTTCAATTCTTCACCAAATCTAACAAATAAATACACTTTTTCATAGCTCTTCCACCCAACAAACTCAAATCCACCATTAGTTTTTCAAGAAAAAACCTTCTTCTACCTATTCCAGAGCAAACTAAAATTCGGATTAAGGAAAGAAAAAGCTTTTGTTTCCTTACTTGGGAGATCAAACTTCAAGGAGCTTGTGGTTGTCTTGATCTCTAGTGAAAACCATCTTTTGGTAGGGGTTTCTACGTTTTGCTTTCTCTTTATTTTTCTTTATTGAAGTAATTTCGGATTTGTAATTGGGAACCATTTTATACCATGATTTGGTTGAGTTTTTGGTAGGATTTTGAAGAAAATTGAATGTTGGCTGTATATATATATGTATACCTTTGTTTTTTATGCATGAGAGCTTGAAAATGTAACCTTAAGTGTGGTGTTTGTATAGGTGAAGCATGATGCACGAAAATGAGTAAGTATGCATGCTATGTGTTTGAGAAAATGTCTAAATGAAAGTAAATGTTATTTGGGGTTGAGCTATTGCATATTTGTTGGATGGATAGTTAGTTTAATGCAATACTAATGTTTACAAAAGTAGAAAGCTAAGTTGATGAGGAATCTTGGAAGTTATACGCATAAAAGTGTAAATTCGGCCATGTGTTGGATAGGTCTATTTTACCATGTTTTTGTGATGCTTTGAGTTGGATTTTTATAAAAATTAAGTGTTTGATCTATATAGATATATGATCCCTTGTTTTTAATGCATAATAACTTAGAAATATGACTTTTGGTGATGTTTCGGGTGATGAGCAACGTTATGCACGAAAATTGCTCATTATATATACTATTTGTTTGATTAAATGTCTAAGTGAAACTAAGGATAAGAAATTAGAATTAAGACATAAAGATTAAGGGTTGACTTATGTCAACAAAGAGGGTTCCGACATGAATCGTTTTGAGGATGAATTGACTTTCTTTATAGTGCACATGAGGGTTTTGTTTCGCATTAAGGAATTTACGGGTTAAGCATGAGCTCATAGCTTTTAAAGTATCTAAATAAGATCAATGAGAGAAAATGATAGTGATATTAATAGGAACACAAAAGTCATGAAGTAGATAAGACCAAAGAAAAAAAAAAAACCTTAACTATAATGTATTCAATGTTTTGTATTAGGATAGTCATTTATGCATGTTATGACATTTAATGAATAAGTCTAATCTTTCTCCATGCTTGCATGTCTCTTTAATTATACTAGTAAAGTTCTTTCATGCATGCATGTACATCTCATACCAAGACCATGCTAAAAGACACCTCTACCTTGATAAGGAATGGTTGCGAAATTCTAAAATTGAATCTCATGATTGTATATTAATGATTTCAAAAGAAACCAAGGTAGACTAGAGATGAATATGATGTCATGTTAGTTGCATATACTCCTACTGAGATTTCAATTGATTTCTCACCCTTTCCCTTCTTCCATATCATCTCTAGATGAAGGTAACCTTATGCAAACTTAGCAGCTAATTTGCTTTTGCTTTGATTTGGAAATTGCGCTATGTCACTTGATCTCTTTTGATATTTTGAAATGCTTATAGAATTACATGTCATTTTTATTTTGGAGTTGATACTTGGATCTTTCTTTTGTATTTGGGTTGTGAGACCTTTATTCTTCTATATTTTGTATTTTGTAGTCTCAGGCTACTTAATCTGATATGACATTGCTATGTTCATGTTGTGAATTGAGTGGCTCTAAGTGCCTTATGATGATGGTATGTAAGATACTAGGATGTTGTATTTTGAACAACTTGGCTAAGGATGATTGGTTATTACTGTTTATAATTTTTGTCTTAAGAGGCACGGTACCTACTCGTTACCATGCCGAATTTTTATTAGAACTATTAGCAACATTTATATTTAATATGGAAAGGCTCATGAAATAGGACGTGATTCCTTGGTATTAATTTTTATGTGACTCGAGTACATAGAAATGAGTACTAGGGAGTTACATTTACATGTAACTTTGAGGGGAGTGATCGCGGTTGAGAAGGCACGGACAACCGCGCCTCCAAGCGGAGGGGTACATGAATGAACCGATTACACACCCGAATGAGAGGAT
This sequence comes from Dalbergia oliveri, assembly GCA_030441495.1. Lineage (NCBI taxonomy): Eukaryota > Viridiplantae > Streptophyta > Magnoliopsida > Fabales > Fabaceae > Dalbergia > Dalbergia oliveri. Next base: position 15,444,680 of record JAMLFY010000012.1, read on the forward strand.
CTCTATAGGTATGGGACTATACAGTTAAGGAGGGCTTATATGAATTGATTGGTACTACCTATGCCACAAAGATGCATCTTTCTTTTCGGTAGCCCATCACTAGAACTTAACATAGCGTGCTTATGGGGTTTTTAGGATGGGTGACCTCCTGAATTTTCAGGAAGCGTTGAGTGAGGACAAACGTTGAAAAAGAGTGTTGGTTTGTGGGGACAACCGGAATCCACAAGGCTAATGATACAAATAATATGTAATAATTATAGTTTTTATTTTTTCAAAAAAATAATTAATGATTATCTTCTTAAAACTGGGCCCTAAATTATTTTCGTTGTGACACTTGGAAAACTTTCCCTTATATGAGTTGGAACATTAGTATTATAGATTATAAATATTATAAATTTTGGGATTGAAAGACATAATTGTAATGGATTTCTTTTGAAATCATTTAAGTAAGAAGAACATTGCAGATGGAAGATCCAATTGTAAATGGAAGGACCAACTAAGGTTCTTTGTGTTGACAAATTGCATCATTATTTTTTTTAAAAAAATTACTATTAAAGTCTTCATATTTACCTTATGCCGAGAGTTTTAATTTGGTTGTTTCATATTGCTTTATGTTTTATTGGCATTTTCTATTATCATTCTTGAGAACTATTTACTAATTAATAATTTATAATTTGTATCTATAATATGCTTTTGATTTGTACAATTTTATTCATCATAAAAATTATGTTCCATATTTTTTATTTTTGATGCAACAGGCATTAGTGAATAGAAAATGTAATAAATTTCTATTGTTTTTACAAGATGGAGACACAATATGTCAAAATGTCAAAAGGATTTGTTACTTCAAATCACATTTTGGTCTTATAATATGATGACTAATTTACAGTACACAAGAAAAAAAAATAATATACAGATGAAAACAAAGAAATTCATTTTATTCATATGTTAAATGGAATTAAAAATTATAATTTCAATGATGAAATTTTTAAATTTATTGTCACGACTCGATATGGGAACGTAACCGGTAGAAATCTCATAAGCCTCTGATCGTTAAGTCTTTATATGCATACTTTAACATAATATTATACTCAAAACATGATTTTCTTCTAATCATAGTCAAAACATGGAAATCGATTTAATTCCTAAAGTTGAACATAAATACATTTCTAGTCATTACACAAATATTTTAACCATAGCCTACATTTCAATACATTCTTAAACTCTGAAAACATGTAATGAAATATATAAACTTTAAATATACTATCGTATTTCAAAATACATGCGTGGCTCGAATCTTCTTGCAAGACTACTAGAGCACTCTTACTAACAAAGGTCAAACCTAAGCCTTAAAATGATATGAGCTCACTAAAGGACGTTGCGAGCTACTAGGTCGATGGAGCAACAACAAAACTAGTAATTGTAAGAGGAAGGGCAGGGTGAGTTAACGGACTGAGTAGATTCTCACTTATCACCCACATGGGACAACCAGAATATACATAATGCAATATATATACAGTAAGTATAAATCATTTGATATATTTAAATACATAGCTATATAGGAAAATGCTTTTCATTCCATAAATTTATAAACTAGCATTTCTAAACTCATAATCAATCATGAAATCATTCGGAAACTTTGTTGAACATGATAAATACATATATAATAACAAAAGCTGAAAATCATAAACTGTAAGGTGGTATAGTCCTGGCGAACAAGAGCACCTGAAATCAAAACAATCCTTGTTGGACAAGCTGTGGGTACCTAACTAGGTCCCATTTTCTATATATGGAGGCAATATTGTCCTCGAACAACTTAGTACTAAGGTTAACGATCTCATCACAACCACTAACTAACTATCTATTTCCTTATCTCTACCAGCTAAACTAGTTTGTCAAAAACCATAACTGAAGGTGGGTGCTCAGTCCCTTGGAACAAAAGCCCCTAAATTCTTAGTATTCTAAGAGTTCTGATTAATATAACTCTAACAATCTGACTTTAGCATAACTTTGACTATGAAAATTGTGCCCAAGGGATCACTAGCTTTTAGGCATTCCGATTTCAAGTCCATAGAATATGTATCTGGCCGTTGCTACAATCATGCTGAATTCGTACCTCTGGTACCATAAAGCTAAAGTTATAAAATTCATGTTTTAAGCTAACATATTTTCATAGACTTGATAACTATAATATCATAGTTCAAAACGTCGGGTTTTAAATCTTAAAACTCTAAAATCGAATAACATATTTATTCACAAAGCTAAATCACACTCTGTTTAATACCTATTCATAACAACTTAATTTGATATTCTAGAAGCTTCCGAAAATCTCTTAAAACATAGCAATATCACAAAAACCATAAAATGCATTTGACAATTTTAATAAACTTGTTAAATCACACATTTTCCAATAAATCTTCTTGAAACATATAAAACATTTTCCTCGGCACACAACAAACCAACCATGGTCCTTGGTTTTGTAAAACTTATTCTTTAATGTTATCATCATAAATTATAATTTTTCTAACTTGACATTATTATATAAAATCATATTGTATACTTCTTCTCATCTTAAATTTCATGTTCAGAAATCATAATGTAAGAAACGTACTCATAATGGTGAAACTAAGGGTATGAGTTCAAACCCATTCACCTAGAAGGCGGAAGAAATGACGTCAACACCCACTATGCTCTAAAGTGGAAATGATATTAATATCTGCTATTGAAGCAACAAAGCTCTAGATCAACTCCAATACTCTCGAGATAGCTTTAATCTAACTTTAACAACATTGGGGGACCACCCCTACTTGACAACAATGGATAATAATCACAACCTATAACATAGAATATGGAATGGAGAAGAAAGAGATGACAAAACCCAAAAAAATCTTACCTTTGATCTCTTGGGAGGAGAATGATTGAGTAGAATGAGAGAAAAGGGGTGGGAATGTGCTTGAAGAGTTAGGGATTCATATATAAGGAGTGGAGCTGAGTTTGGGGTATTTAAAGGGGTAGGGTTCACTTATGCGAACATGTCGTCTTGAAACTGTTCACGCATTGGGCACTGCCATAGCGATCCAACAGTTCAGGAGGCCCAGCGCCCCAACTAGAAACACGTGACCGCTATAGTGGTTGTGGACCGCTAGCGGCATTGGCAGATCCCAAAACCGCCAAACTCCCACACTCTAACCACTATAGTGGTCCTGACCAAGAGCGGATTCGCAACATTTGAACTTGCATAAAGGGTCATTCTTACTTTTGGGACTTTCCTAGCGATGTCGTCGATAGAACTTAAGGCCCTTATTGACCTACAGATACGCGTACTTGAGGTACTACATTTACTATACTAAGAATCAGACTCATTGCATAAAAACTTTTACAAGTGTTATTCATATAGCTATTTAGGCCTCACCCTTCTCAATCTTTATATTTAAAGTAATATTTTGAATTTAATTTATATTTTAATTATTAATTAATTTTCATAGGAAATAAAATTAAATATTTCAATCATTAAAGATTACAATTCATGCAACAAAAAAAAGATTATAGTGAAAATAAAATTATAAAATAAAAAATTAATGCAAAATACTATACTAATAATTGAGATTTTTTAGGAAAATTTTTACACATGTCATCTACTTCTACTATACTAATAATTTAGATTTATTTAGAGAAACTTTTACAAATGTCATTCACAGAGCTATTTAGGCCCCACCGCTTTCTCAATCTTTATATTTAAAATAATATTTTAAATTTAATTTATATTTTAATTATTAATTATTTTCCATTGAAAATAAGATTAAATATTACAATCACTAAAGATTACAATTTGTTTAAAAAAATTATTATAGTGAAAATAAAATATAAAGTTATAAAATTAAAATTAATACAAACTACTATATTAATAATTTAGACTCATTTTAGAGAAACTTTTACATATGTCATTAATAGATGTATTTAGACCTCATCACTTTCTCGATCTTTATATTTAATTTTAAATTGATATTTTGAATTTAATTTATATTTTAACTATTAACTATTTTTCATATAAAATTTATCTACTATACTAATAATTCTAACTCATTTCACAAAAACTTTTATACATGTCATTCATAGAGATATTTAGGCCTCATTACTTTCTCAATCTTTATATTTAAAGTAATATTTTGAATTTAATTTATATTTTAATTATTAATTATTTTTCATAGGAAATAAAATTAAAGATTACAATCATTAAATATTACAATTTGTGCCCCATAAAATAAATATTACAATGAAAATAAAATTGTACCATTAAAAATTAATGCAAACTATTATATTAATAATTAAGACTCATTTTGGAGAAATTTTTATATGTGTGAGTTATAGAACTATGTAGACCTCATCACTTTCTCAACCATTATATTTTAAAGTAATATTTTGAATTTAATTTACATTTTAATTATTACTTATTTTCCATATGAAATAAAATTAAAGACTACAATAAATAAGATCATTCAACAATGAATGCTATGCCAAGTGGTGTAATGAAGTTAATTTAGCATTAAATATATTTATTCAAAAATAAAAAATCATGTATAAATTATATCAATCAATCATATCAAGCACAAATAATTATGAGATATTATTTATATTAGTCATAATTAATTATGAAATATCAATCATATCAATCACAATTAATAATTATGAGATATTAGTTATAAATCACAGTTGATTGAAAAATTTCAATTATATATTATCATAAATTTATATTCAAAATCAAAAGCAAATAATTTATATATCCAAAAACCAATGTTTTGTGTTTTTCTTCTAAATCAAAAGCAAATAATTTTGATCCAAATTAAGCATCTACTACAACAATTGAGATGATGTAAATTTGGATTATTTATAATTTTTATTTACTAATTATAACATATATTTTAAAATTAATATTTTAATTATTTACTAAAATGATGTATAAGGAAATGAGGTGTAAATGAAATCATATAAATTAAATTTATTCATTAGTTTTATTAATTAAAAAATATATTTTTATGTTTTTATAAATTAAATGTTTTAATTTAATAAAAAGATATAAATAAATAGAGATAACAACAAAATCAATTGAAGTGAGTATCCACGAGTATTACTCGCAATGAGGATGGAAATGAGGACATGTTAGTCTTCATGGAAATAGGAGAGAAGTCCATGTTTGTTAAACGATGAAGGATAGGCGTGAGGTCCTTGCCTCATGGAAACCCGCCTATTTTTCATTTATATAAATTATTTAAATATCTATTTATATTTATATATATATATAGAGAGAGAGAGAATAGAAAACCTTAGCACATCTTCATTTTTTTAATCATCTTTATTGGATTTGCATTGTTCTTATTTTTAATTTGAATTTTGTTGTATTAGTAATTTTTGTTATGATAAATATTTATGTTTCAAATTTCAAAGTACTTATAATATTTTTAATCATCCTTAGATTATTTGATAGAATCAACACAATGGAAGTCGTTGGTCCAAGTGATCAAACTCTTTCTTTTTTAGCTCCCTTAATTTTTGTGTAATGATCAAGCTATCATTTTTTCACTTTGTCAATCTTTTTCCTTTAGAGGAGGACCTCAATTTAAAATGCGATCAAATTCAAAATTTCAAATAAACTCATCTACTTCAAACCACGCCAATTATAGTTTTTGGATCGCATTGATTTTTCATTCAAAACTGAACACCCTATAAAAGTAATACTATATATATATATATATATAATTTTGTTATGAAAAATGCTTTAAATTAAAAATATAATTTCTTTAAAAAAGGTAGAAATATAATTTTTTTTTAAAAAAAAAAAGCTTCACTCTTGTACCCTACGACCTACTTGGCCAATGCTTGCCAGCGTTCCTCGGACTCAGTTATAGGCTTTGCATCATTACAAGATGTTGAAGACAATCACATTTGCAACGACAAGGTATGCCAACCTCAGCTCCAATATCCTCCTTCCTTTGTTTCGCTCTCTCCCTCTCAGGTTTTATGGTCTTCCTCGTTCACCTAATTCTAAGAGCGTTTCTGAGTTTCACAGTAATGTTGATGACGCTGTTGCCTCTTTCACTCGCATTCTCACCAAGCGTCATCCCCCTTCTCAAGTTGAATTTGGTAAGATTTTAATGTCTACTGTTAAGATGAAAGAATATCCCACTGCTGTTTCACTCTTTTCACAAATGGAGTTTAGGGGAATCGCTCCATCCATGGTTACTCTGAGCATCTTGATCAATTGTTTCTGCCATCTGGGTCATATGGATTCTGCTTTCTCTGTTTTGGGCAAGATTATCAAGATGGGTCATGAATTAAATGTCATACCTTTGAATACTCTCATGAAAGGGTTCTGTATTAACGGCAAGGTTAGGGAAGCATTGGAATTTCATGACAGGGTAAGGGCACTAGGATTTCAGCTTAATGAGGTCAGTTATGTGGTCTTAATTGACGGGCTTTGTAAGATTGGGCAAACTAGAGCCGCCATTGAGTTGCTGCAAAAGCTGGAGAGACAACTGGTTAAGCCTAATGTTGTAATGTACAGTGCCGCCATTGATGGGTTATGTAAAGATGGGCTCATGACTGAGGCAGAGAACTTGTTTTCTAAGATGATAGCACTGGGCATTTCTCCTGATGTTGTCACCTACAATTCCTTAATTCATGGTTTCTGCTGTGTGAGTAAATTACAAGAAGCTACTCGATTGCTGAATGAAATGCTAAAAAGCAGCATAAAGCCAGACACATATACCTTTAACATATTAATAGATGCATTATGTAAAGAAGGAAGAATCACAGAAGCCCGAAAGATGTTTGATTTGATGTTGCAGAGAGGTCAAAAGTCTGATCATGTCACTTACAATGCTTTAATCGATGGATACTTTCTAATCAATGAAGTGAATGAGGCAACAAAGTTATTTGATAATATGATCAAAAGAGGCTTGAGACCTAATGTTAGGAGTTACAACATTATGATTGATGGATATTGCAAGAATAAAAGGGTGGATCAAGCCATCACTCTGTTTAAAGAAATGCGTCACAAAAATTTAGTTCCTGATACTACAACATACAATTCTCTAATGCATGGCTTGTGCAAATCATGGAGAATATCATGTGTGCAGCATCTTCTTGATGAGATGAATGATTGTGGTCAACACCCTGATTTAATCACTTACAATATCTTGTTGGATGCTTTGTGCAAAATCCAACATCTTGATGAGGCAATTGCATTGTTTTGGAAAATTATTGAGAAAGGGATTAGTCCGAATGTGTATATGTGCAGTATTCTCCTAAATCGTTTGTGCAAGTGTGGCAAACTGGAGACGGCAAAAGAAGTTTTTCATTATCTTTTGATCAACAATTATTGTCTAAATGTTTGGAATTATAGTATTATGATCAATGGGCTTTGTAAAGAGGGCTTGATTGATGAAGCAATAGCCTTACTTTCAAAAATGAAAGGCAATGATTGCTCTCCAAATGCTGCAAGTTATGAAACAATTCTTCGAGCTCTTCTTGATAGAAATGAGAATGAAAAGGCAAAAAAGCTTCTTCGTGAAATCATAGGTAGAGGCCTACTAAAGGGAGGCAAAAGGTGAGATAAATTAGTTCCAAATTAAGTTGCAGTTGTGTTAGCGTTGAATATGTATGCCTGTTTAATATGGGTTAGAGATGATGCAGAATATATATTACCCTCACTGTTTCTGACAATGTTTTGATTATCTTATTTGTGCAAATTGAATTTAGTTTGACCGTGTGGTGCTGCAATTGTTTCATAATCATGATGACTTTGTTAGTCTGTTTCATTAACTCTTATATTGTTCTTATTCATTGATTATGAGCAAAGTGCTTCAGTCAGATGTCATCCGCAATATTGAGTTATAACTTGTTTGTCTTAACCTTAATGATATCAGTTTGATCATATGGCAAACTCTGACTCAATTTTTAATGCCCCTTCATCTCTAAATATGAACTTCTTTTTAGCCTTAATAACAGAAAGTAAAAGCAAACATTTTCATTTTCTTTACCCTATAAACTTTTGAGTTCTTTATAAAGCAAGGAAAATCCTATGAAACACATGTATTTTAGTTGCACCTTCAACGGCGCTTTTGCTGTTTGAAAGTATTCTGAATCGTTGCTTCAGGTGGTTGTCAATGGTTTGTTGCTTTTCCAAGGGCTATAGTTGGTTTTCTTTTGGTTACAATTTTTGGTTACTTCTTAGGAAAAACAAACAACAAATTGACCTACAGGAGATTAAGTCTAATGGTTATATTAAAGTTCAGATATTTAATTTTATAGTAGCAGTATTTGCTTGTATTAGATTTAGTACACACCCGAGAATTGGTTCTATTTACTGTTGGTTTTTGTTATAGCATTTACTGCATTCATGCATGGTTCCTTGTTCATTTGATTGTGCATTAATAAGCTATCCATTTTTTGCTTTTTTTTCCCTCTCCTTTCACGGCATTTGGAATTGGTCAGTACTTCTTTAAACTATATTTTTGGTTCTCCTTTTTTATTTAGGATTCCAAGTCTACGGTTCCCAGTGAGATAGAACTGATTCTTGAAATGGAATTCAGCTCTTCCAGATGGTCAAAGAGTATGAAATGATGTGTAAATTCTATTTCTCCATCTCCTTAGCTTGATTATTTAATATCTTGACATGCACAACTATTGATGACTGGATGGGTTTTCTTCCCACTTGATATTCTCTGGTGATCTAAGTGAAGACCTGTGCGATTGTTGAAAGCGTCCTTTAGTTTAACGTGGTGGTGTTTGTGGCTGCAGAACTGGGTTTAAGAAGGACTTAATTGTTTGCTCTTGGGCGATGCTGGTAATATTTTGTCTTGTGCTATCGTTTGTATTTCACAATTCTTTTTAGCATGCTAGCAAGTTATGTTTCTTTACTGCAAAATACTATTTCCTACCTGTAATATTAGACCACATTGTATTGATGCTGAAGTTCAAATATTTGGCTCATAATCCAACTATGTTGATCAAGAGATACATTGTACTGATTTCTTGACCATGCCTTTGCTGATTTTGCATATTTTGTGGATATAATGCAGGATATTGAGTGGGAGTGGTCCACCGTTGATGGTGATCAAGGGGTCAATTGTACTCTCAAAGAACTGCCACTGATCCAGTTAGATTAATATGCTTCACCTCATCAAAGTAGCAGCACTCTTCTGTTCTATTTTGATATACAACAGAAGCTGATGATATGCTGGCCATGTATAATCTTGAACTATCATTTGTCCCTTTCCAGATCATTTCTCTTACCTGGAGCAAGTTCAAGGGGGATAAAATAATCATATAGAAGTTGTTATTTGACAATGCACTTTGTTGCTCTTTCATAAAGCAGGCCCTGAGAATGTAAATCAGCAATGCTGTGACTTGTTAGGAAATGGTGTCAGCTTGTTATGTCACTACATATGGCAGCATTCAAGTCATTGTGTTAAAAAGTGAATGAACACTTGTTCTTTGCAAATTGCAATAGCATGAAGGTGATAAAACTATGGTAAGCAAGAACCGTATGACTTGTAGAGGTGATTGAATATCGAGTTTGCATGTTTGGTCCTTGCTAGAAAGACAAAAACGTTAATTATATGATGAATTGGTCTTAATGCATAACAATATGCCAAAATTAAATTTAGTGAATAATTGAGGCTGGAAGACACTTCATAGTTCACACAAACTTGAGGTAATGATGATAAGTTACCGGTTTCTTCCTCCTTTTGTCAAAATAGCATTGCTATTCAAATCGAAAACTTTTTTTTTTTTTAATTGAACAAATGTAATGTGAAATTTTTTTTCAAGAGTGAATATTCACTTTTGTTTATGAAATTAAATATATAAGTGATTTTGATCTATAATATTAAGAAAGTACTATTTTAATTTTTAAAATTAGAAAATTAAGCTCTTTTGAGAAGGGTTTGTACAGTGTACCACTTCAAATCTCAGGATTTAGATTTCTTTGCCTACTCTTTATATATAAAATATAAATAAATCAAAGAAAAATTATGCGTCGTATGAATTGAATTATATGAAAGTGCACAAATAGAAAATGAAAAAAAATTAGCAACTGAAGCGATACTTTTAACACGATCTTATGAAAAGGTATATGAAAGAATGAATAGGTATTGCCATTTGTATAAAAATTACCATTTATATAAAAACATATTTAATCCTAAAAATAATTTATTTTAAGAGATCTTAGTAGATTTTAAAAGAAACAAAATTTGAAAATATTAAAAAGATTTAATTTTAATGGATTGAATAATATAAAAGAGTTTAGCATTGTTATTCAATCATATCAATAATCAATTATCAATAATCATCAATCAATAATATATCAATAATGAATAATAATATATACAATTATCAACCATATAAGAGACATGTGGCAGACTATCCTTGACCTTTCAGTTGTATCGATAGTTAATCAATATCAATAATTAATTAAAAAAATTAGTCAGCACACAATAATATCAATAATAATAAATATTTTCAGTTTCAAAATAAAAAAATAATCAATTACTAATTTGGAATATCAATCAATAATCAATAAAATTAATAATAATTAATGTTTTCAATTTCAAAATAAAAAATCAACTAATCAACCTATAATTGATATAATTACCAATACTCCCATCAGAACCCAAGCGTCATTCGAAAATCCAAATGCCATTCTAGATTCCTCATCTCATTACTTTTATTTTTATTTTTTACTGTTTCATCGATATGTTTGAGATTTTCATTTTCTTTTCTTCTCCTATCTTTTACAAGAACTTTAATCTTTCCTTTTTATGATTTGAGATCAAGCTTTGGAGCTGTCAATGAGGTCAATTGAATAGGAAGAAGGGTTGAGAGTGAGACGCGGATGATAACGATAATGATAAACGATTGAGCGGTTAATACTATACAATACAATTTTATCCTTCTCTTTATTAAAATTCTTTAATACATTCTAACGTTTTCTTCCTCCTAGTAATGAATTTGTTTTTTTTTTTTCTTTTGTGCTTTCTAAGTCCTTCAAGCATGTCTACGTGTGGGTTTTCATTCTCATATGACAAAGTTTCAATTTTTATGTTTTCTTGGATTATAAGTATGGTGTGATGTTTAGATCAAATTCCTTCACATGGGTGGTGAAACGCTACGAGGCAGTGTAATATCCTCTACATATTTTCTCAATTCAGTTTCTTCTTTTTTTTCCTTCTCAAACCCTCTTTTGTTTTATTTTATTTTCTCTCTTAGATGAAATAGAAGTTGAAGAAGAGAGAGCCCATACAACAATAATACCAGATAATTTTAGATTGTAAGTTTTTTATAATTTTCAGTTGTCTTTTTTTTCATTAGTCGTTTGACCCATGCAATGAGGGATAATATTGAAAAATAATTTGTTGGTCATTACTAAAAAGAAATAACAATTTAATTAAATATACCTTATCATAAATTGAATATATAAACTAATTTAAAAAATAAGTTAATAGTTAAATAATTAAATAATGCACAAAATATAAAAGAGTATCATAAAATTTAATATCATTTGGACAATTATATTCAATTAGAGTACAAAATTCATCTATAAAATCCTATTCAAAATTGAGACAATAAAATTATGTAACTAAATTCAAATTAATTAAATCCAAGATTAAAAAATTTAATACAATAATAGTATATAAAGGCAAAAAATGGAATTGAGCTTTATAATCTTGATTCAAATTTTGAATTAGCAACCCATAATTGAAAACATAATCATAAATATTTTGTAAATTGGATTTTTTTTATTGAAATATATCAATAAGTTCATACCAAGACCATTATATTCCAATAAAATCATTAGTATTGATAACTAATATATATACATATATAATCTCCAATATTTTAGAAATCTATACCATTAAAACTACCTATACTAACCATTAACATCTCTAGTAACTATGCCATTCATATTGTTTTAGCATGAATCCAAAAAAGATTATAATCTTATGTTTCGAAAACTTCATTACCATATGAAATTAGTCATATCACTTATAGCTAAATTGATGTCCTTCTTAATTATAATATTCTTCTTGGAACAACTTATATAATTCAATGTGTTTATTGAAGGATGTTTCTTGATTATATAACTTGTCCCTCTAATCTTGAACTATTTTCAAAGCTTCTGAAACAATAGGCAAAGACAATTCAAATGTGATAATAAACTAAAAAAAAAAACACCTAAAATAAAGAAAAGTATTAAATAAATAATAAAAGATGAAAAATATAAACGTAATAATAAAGAGAAAAAAATATGTAGAACTTATAGTAGTAAAAATTATTGTAAATTAAAATAAGGTGCACTACTTATCCATATCAATTTTGATGACATTGAAAATTGTCTTTTTCCCATTTTTCTCGATAAATATATAACTTTGAATTTTCATAACTTAAGATATTCCATAAGTGAAGAATTCTAAAATGAAATTAGTATGACTCATTGTTAGAACTGATATGGGAAACCATATTGATAGAATAATTAATATTATATTATTATATAGATTAATACTAATTATATTATTTTATATAATAAATAAAGGACCATTCTATTAGTTGCAAATACAAAAAAAGAATTATTATTTGAGTTTGTATTATTGATGAGCCATAGAAAGATAGGTATTGATAAGTGAAGAGTGATTGTAGGAAATATAAATTATTATGATATTGTTATTATTACAATTATAGATAGATTGTAAAATAATATTCATTAATTTAAAGAAGATTTAAATTTTATATCAAAATATGTCGTTAAATGTATTTATACTTTTGGTGAGAGAAATTTTTTTCTAAAAAATTTAAAATTACAAAAAAAAATACCTGACATTACAATTGTTATTTAATATTCCTAAATATTATATATATAGCCAGGTTTAACATTTTTTTAAAAACATTTTAGGTGACGATTTATTTATGAAATTGTACGATGCATCATTTGGACAAATATTTAAATTTTAATTACAATCAATTAAAATTTTAATTAGTGACATATTTTAAAATTCAATTTCAATAACACACCCTAAAGAATATCATAACAACAAATCCAAACAAAACAATCAAAACACATCCAAAAAATCCATACAAAACAATCAAAACACATTCATATCCAATCCAATGGTGCAAATTGATAAAAACGTATATTATATATAAAAAAAGGTGAAAGAAAAACACTATTTTGCTACATTACACATTATAAGACACATATGCCAAAACTCTAACATTGATGGAGTTGTTTGAAAATATATATGATAGGAAATATATTGAATGGACAAAACATTGTAAATTATAGAAGAGCAAATAAATTAAAAGCGAAAAATAGAAGAGTGAAGTAAATAAAAAGGATTATAACAGCTAACTGGACTCGTTCCTATACATAGAGAAGACAAAAAAATATAAAATATTTAAAAAAAGGTATCAATCTTAAAAATTCAAACAATACTATTTATTTGCCATAATTGATATAACAATGTATAATAAAATAAAAGAATAAAAATTTACAATGAAAATTATGGGAGAATAAATATATTAAAATAGTGAAAGAGTAGAAAAGAAACGTAAATTTAGAGAAAGAAATGAAACTCATCCAACCTAGAAAAAATAAGAAATGAATAAACTCTTCTTTGAATATGAGATAATGTTTGATGGTATTGAAGCTTCATCAACAACTTAAAATTCCACAATGGCTGTAGTGAGAGAAGAGTGAGAAAGAGAGAATGAAAGATATCTTACAAGAAGGAATGCAAGAGTTGTAGAATAATGATAAGTAAATCACAAAATGAAATCAACAATACTACTCATTAACAGTAAAATAAGATAAAAACAAATTAAAATAACAATTGAGGGTGATGAAAAGCAAATAATCATAGATTCATTCACATAGAAAATTTCAAAACTGATGTATGAAGACAAAAAATAAAATAACCTAACAAATTAAAATAATATTGAGAGACACTTGTTACAGCAACAAATGACCTTGATAAAAATTTATATTAGAAAATTTGAAACTTAGTATTTATTATTGTAGATATGAAAATATTATACATTGATTTAAAGTTGATATTGAATTTGAAATTTAAATTTTTTATTTTTAATTGATTAATTATATGAATTTTGAAATATGCTTTCTATTTTTGAAGTAAATAAAGTTTTAAAAATAATGAAAAAATGATACATTGTATGTAAATGTGGCTGAATAAATTTTATAGAATATAGATTTGAATTTTTAAAAAATTCAATAGAGATGTAAAAATAGGTAAATCACAACATAAGAGTTCTTTCATATTTAATAGGTTCGATATTTATTTTAGATTTGATTTTTTTAGAAGTTTTAGAAATATTTCCTTATTTAAATATTATTGTGAATTTTGTAATTGATATTTATTGTACATGTGAAAATATATGTATTAATTGAATATGATTTTCAATTTGAAATTCAATTTTTTGTAATTAATTGTATTCATATTATATGAAATGTTAAATATACCTTTTATTTTGCATAAAAGAGTACCCTTTATTTTAGAAGTAAAAATAATTTTCTAAACAATATAAATTATGAGAAAATGACACAATGTGAAACAATTTCAAAAAATATATTATAATAACTTTTTTATAATAGTTGTTTCATTTATCTAATTATTTGTTATTATTAATTATTAATATTATAACTATAGTATTTTAATACTATAATAATATATTTGACTGCCATTTCCTTAATCTTTTTTTTTATCATTTTAAAGTTTAATTTTTTCAATTAAAATATTTTGTTTAGCTTTTTTTCAATTGCCACTTACAATAAATGCCATAATATTTCATATAGGGTATTTAGGTTGCATTGATGATAGAGAGATATGAAGGTGATTTTTTTAAAATAATTAATAATTAAGGTTATTTTTTAGTTCTTACTTTTTCTCTCTTCTATATTTGTGTCTTCATATTTTGTTTGTTTTAGAGTCTTCATGCTGACACGTGCTTGTCTTCTTTATTTTTTATTCATTTTTTAATAGTCTTATATGCATAATAAATTAATTCAAGATATAGTACATTAAGTTGATAAAATGCAGTTTAAGAATATACAAACAAAATATGATAATATTTGTTCAAATATCTATCTTTAATAATAAAAAAAGGATTATAAAAAATAAAAAAAGGAAGGATTTGGTGACATTCAAAATAGATAGATCATCATATGTATTATTTAAATGATAAAAGACATATTTCATTAAATATTGATAATCTTCAATGAGATTTTAATGATATATAATAATTATGATTGTATTTTTTTTAAAAAATAATTATAGATTAAAGTTATGAAATTGTGGACCCTAAATTATCCTAATGAGACCTGGAAAACTTTCCTCGATATGAGTCTGGAATATTAGTATTATAGATTATAGATTTTAAAATTCAATTTCAATAGCACGCCCTAAAGAGCATCATAACAACAAATTCAAACAAAACAATCAAAACACATCCAATAAATCTAAACAAAATAATCAAAACACATCCATATCCCCTCAAATGGTGTATATTAATAAAAACGTATAATACATATAAAAAAAAGGTGAAAGAAAAACATTATTTTGTAACATTACACATCATAAGACACATATGCCAAAACTCTAACATTGATGGAGTTGTTTGAAAATATATATGATAGGAAATATATTGAATGGACAAAACATTATAAATTATAGAAGATCGAATCAATTAAAAGCAAAAATAGGAGTGAAGTAAGTAAAAGGAATATAACAACTCAACTAGGATTGTATTCCTATGTATAGAAAAGGCTGAAAAATATAAAATATTTAAAAAAGGTATCAATCTTAAAAATTTAAACAATACTATTGGTTTGCCATAATTGATATAACAATGTATAATAAAATAAAAGAATAAAAATTTACAATGAAAATTATGGGAGAATAAATATATTAAAATAGTGAAAGAGTAGGAAAGAAAAGGAAATTTAGAGAAAGAAATGAAACTCATCTAACCTAGAAAAAAATAAGAAATGAATAAACTCTTATTTGAATATGAGGTAATGTTTGATGGTATTCAAGTTCATCAACAACTGCAAAAATTTCACAATGGCTACTAGTGAGAGAAGAGAAGTGAGAAAGAGAGAATGAAAGATATCTTATAAGAAGGAATGCAAAAGTTGTAGAATAATGATAAGTAAATCATAAAATGAAATCAACAATACTACTCATTAACAGTAAAATAAGATAAAAATAAATTAAAATAACAATTGAGGGCGATGAAAAGCAAATAATCATAGAGTTGTTCACATAGAAAATTTCAAAACTATATGAACACAAAAAATAAAATAACCTAACAAATTAAAACAATATTGGGAGGCGCTTGTTAAAGCAACAAATGACCTTGATAAAAATTTATATTAGAAAATAGAAAATTTGAATCTTAGTATTTATTATTGTAGATATGAAAATATTATACATTGATTTAAAGTTGATATTGAATTTGAAATTTAAATATTGTATTTTTAATTGATTAATTATATAAATTTTGAAATATGCTTTCTATTTTTGAAGTAAATAAAGTTTTAAAAAATAATGAAAAAATGATACATTGTATGTAAATGTGGCTGAATAAATTTTATAGAATATAGATTTGAATTTTTAAAAATTCAACAGAGATGTAAAAATGGTAAATAACAGCATAAGAGTTCTCTCATATTTAATAGGTTCGATATTTATTTTAGATTTTATTTTTTTAGAAGTTTTAGAAATATTTCCTTATTTAAATATGATTGTCAATTTTGTAATTGATATTTATTGTGCATGTGAAAATATATATATTAATTGAATATGATTTTCAATTCAAAATTCAATTTTTTGTAATTAATTATATTCATATTATATGAAATGTTAAATATACCTTTTATTTTGCATAAAAGAGTACCCTTTATTTAAAAATTAAAAATAATTTTCTAAACAATATAAATTATAAGAAAATGACACAAGGTGAAACAATTTCAAAAAATATATTATAATAACTTTTTTATAATAGTTATTTCATTTATCTAATTATTTGTTATTATTAATTATTAATATTATAACTATAGTATTTTAATACTATAATAATATATTTGACTGCCATTTCCTTAATCTTCTTTTTTTTTATCATTTTAAAGTTTAATTTTTTCAATTATAATATTTTGTTTAGCCTTTTTTCAATTTCCACTTACAATAAATGTCATAATATTTCATATAGGATATTTAGGTTGCATTAATGATAGAGAGATATGAAGGTTATTTTTTTAAAATAATTAATAATTAAGATTATTTTTTAGCTCTTACTTTTTCTCTCTTCTATATTTGTGTCTTGATATTTTGTTTATTTTAAAGTCTTCATGCTGACACGTGCTATTGTCTCATTTATTTTTTATTTATTTTTTAATAGTCTTATATCCATAATAAATCAATTCAAGATATAGTACATTAAGTTGATAAAATGCAGTTTAAGAATATACAAACAAAATATGATAATATTTGTTCAAATATCTATCTTTAATAATAAAAAAGAATTATAAAAAATAATAAAAAAGGAAGGGTTTGGTGACATTCAAAATAGATAGATCATCATATGTATTATTTAAATGATAAAAGACATATTTCATTAAATGCTGATAATCTTCAATGAGATTTTAATGATATATAATAATTATGATTTATTTTTTTAAAAATAATTATAGATTAAAGTTATGAAATTGTGGGCCCTAAATTATCCTGGAATAGACCTAAAACTTTCCTCGATATGAATCTGGAATATTAGTATTATAGATTATAGATTTTAAAATTCAATTTCAATAATACACCTTAAAGAATGTCATAACAACAAATTCAAACAAAACAATCAAAACACATCCAACAAATCTAAACAAAATAATCAAATCACATCCATATCCCATCCAATGGTGCATATTAATAAAAACGTATATTATATATGTAACGCTCCAATTTCTATATACTAATTGCTTTAGTTAGCTAATGGATGAATTAAATTATCTTTGCTTAGAATTAGGGTGTGTGAAAATAATATTTTAATGGGTGTCTCATGTTTATTTTCATGATCTTGTGTGTGAAATCATGAGGGTACTCTCACTTAGAAATACCTAATTAATAAACTATCCTTGTCATACACACCCACACTCTTAAAAAAAAAAAAAAAATAAAAACCTAAACCCCCATTTATTCCCCCACTTACGGTAAACACACACACATACACATTTCTCTCTTTCTTCTTCCAATTCTTCATCTTCTTCTTTCTTTCTCTCCACCTTCCTCCATCATTCCAACCTCCTATCTTCTTCAATTCTTCACCAAATCCAACAAATAAATACATTTTTTTATAGCTCTTCCACCTAACAAACTCAAATTCATCATTAGTTTTTCAAGAAAAAGCCTCCTTCTACCTGTTTTGGAGTAGATCAAATTCGGGATCAAGGGAAAAAAAAGCATTTGCTTCCTTACTTGGGAGATCAAACTTCAAGAAGCTTGTCGCGTCTTGATCTCTAGTGAAAACCATCTTTTGGTAGGGTTTTTATGCTTTTGCTTTCTCTTTATTTTTCTTTTGTTTTTGTTGATTCATTTTCGGGTTGATGATTGGGGGCTATTTTATATCATGTTTTGGTTGAGTATTTGGTGGGATTTTGAGGAAATTTGAATGTTGGATGTATATATATATGTATACCTTTGTTTTTTTATGCATGAGAGCTTGAAAATGTAACTTTAAGTGGGGTGTTTGGAGATGTGAAATATGATACACGAAAATTAAGTAATTGTGCATGCTCTATGTTTGATAAAACTCCTAAATGAAAGTAAAAGTCATTTGGGGTTAAGCTATTGCATATTTGTTAGATGGGTAGTTAGCTTGATAAAAAATGTTTACAAAAAGTATAAAGTTATGTTAATGAGGTAATCTTGGAAGTTATGTGCATAAATGTGTAATTTCGGCTATGTGTTGGATGGGTCCATTTTACCATGTTTTTGTGATGCTTTGAGTTGGATTTTTATAAAAATTAAGTGTTTGATCTATATATATATAATCCCTTGTTTTTAATGCATAAAAACTTAGAAGCATGATTTTGGTGATGTTTTGGTATGAGCAACGTCATACACGAAAATTTCTCATTATACATATTATTTGTTTGATTAAATGTCTAAGTGAACTAAGAATAAGGAATTAGAATTAAGACATAAAGATTAAGAGTTGACTTATGTCAACAAAGATGGTTCTGACATGAATCATTTTGAAGACCATGACGACTAGGCATTGACTTTCTTTATAGTGCATATGAGGGTTTCGTGTCGATTCACATTAAGGAACTGATACGGGTTAAGCATGAGCTCATAGCTTTTAAAGTATCTAAACAAGATCAATGAGAGAAAATGATAGTGATATTAATAGGAACAGATAGAAACACAAAATTTATGAAGTAGATAAGACCAAAGAAAAGACCTTATCTATGATGCCTTTGATGTTTCATATTACGATAACCATTGTGCATGTTTGTGGCATTTCATGAATAAGCCTAGTCCTTTTTCCATGCATGCATATCTCTTTAATTATAGTAGCTAGGTTCTTTCATGCATGCATGTACATCTCATGCCAAGACCATGCTAAAAGACACCTCTACCTTGATAAAGAACAGTTGTGAAATTCTAAAATTGAATCTCATGATTGTATATTAATGATTTCAAAGGAAACCAAGGTAGACTAGAGATAAATATGATGTCATGTTTATTGCATATGCCCCTACTGAGATTTCAATTAATTTCTCACCCTCTCCCTTTTTCCATATCATCTCTAATGAGCAGGTAGCTCCTGATAGAGAGACTTAGCTACCAGAGTATTCTTGCTTTGCTTTACTTGGAGATTGTGCTATACCACTTGATCTAATTGGATATTTTGAAACCTTCAAGTTATTTTACTTTATGCTTACGAAATTATATGTCATTTTTATTTTGGAATTTGATATTTGAATCTTTTTTATATTTGGGTTGTGGATCCTTTAGTCCTCCTATGTTTTGTATTATGTAGCCTTAGGCCGCTTACCTCAAATATTACATTACTATGTTCATGTTGTGAATTGAATAGCACTGAGTGCCTTATGATGATGATATGTAAGATAGTAGAATGTCGTATTTTGAACAATAGGTCGAGCTATGGATGACGGCTATTCTGTTTATGATTTCTGTCTTACATGAGGCATAATACCTATACCGTTACCATGCCGAATTTTCATTAGAACTTTTAGAAATATTTATGTCTAATATGGAAAGGTTCATGAAATAGGACGTGATTCCTTAGTATTAATTTTTATGTAACTCGAGTACATAGAAATAAGTACTAGGGGTTACAATATATAAAAAAAGGTGAAAGAAAAATACTATTTTGTAACATTACACATGATAAGACACATATGCCAAAACTCTAATATTGATGGTGTTGTTTGAAAATATATATGATAGGAAATATATTGAATAGACAAAACGTTATAAATTATAGAAGAGCGAATCAATTAAAAGCAAAAAATAGAAGAGTGAAATAAATAAAAAGGAATATAACAACTCAACTAGTATTGTGTTCCTATACATAGAGAAGGCTGAAAAATACAAAATATTTAAAAAATATATCAATCTTAAAAATTCAAACAATAATATTTGTTTGCCATAATTGATATAACAATGTATAATAAAATAAAAGAATAAAAATTTACAATGAAAATTATGGGAGAATGAATATATTAGAATAGTAAAGAGTATGAGAGAAAAGCAAATTTAGAGAAAGGAATGAAACTCATCTAACCTGAAAAAAATAAGAAATGAATAAACTCTTCTTTGAACATGAGGTAATGTTTGATAGTATTGCTGTCATCAACAACTATAAAAATTTCACAATGGCCGTTAGTGAGAAGAGAAGTGAGAAAGAGAGAATGAAAGATATCTTATAAGAAGGAATGCAAGAGTTGTAGAATAATGATAAGTAAATCACAAAATGAAATCAATAATACTACTCATTAATAGTAAAATAAGATAAAAACAAATTAAGACAACAATTGAGGGCGATAAAAATCAAATAATCATAAAGTCGTTCACATAAAAAATTTCAGAACTGATGTATGAAGAAAAAAATAAAATAACCTAACAAATTAAAACAATATTTAGAGACGCTTGTTACAAAACAAATGACCTTGATAAAAACTTATATTGGAAAATTTGAAACTTAATATTTATTATTGTAGATATGAAAATATTATACATTGATTTAAAGTTGATATTGAGTTTGAAATTTAAATTATATATTTTTTAATTGATTAATTATATGAATTTTCAAATATGCTTTCTATTTTTTAAGTAAATGAAGTTAAAAAAATAATGAAAAAATGACACATTGTATGTAAATGTGGCAGAATAAATTTTATAGAATATAGATTTAAATTTTTTAAAAATTCAATAGAGATATAAAAATGCATGTAAATCACAGTATAATAGTTCTCTCATATTTAATAGGTTTAGCATTTATTTTAGATTTGATTTTTTTAGAAGTTTTAGAAATATTTCCTTATTTAAATATGATTGTGAATTTTTTAATTGATATTTATTATACATGTGAAAATATATGTATTAATTGAATATGATTTTCAATTCAAAATTCAATTTTTTGTAATTAATTGGATTCATATTATATGAAATGTTAAATATACCTTTTATTTTGCATAAAAGAGTACCCTTTATTTAAGAAGTAAAAATAATTTTCTAAATGATATAAATTATGAGAAAATGACACATGGTGAAACAATTTCAAAAAATTTATTATAATAACTTTTTTATAATAGTTGTTTCATTTATCTAATTATTTGTTATTATTAATTATTAATATTATAACTATAGTATTTTAATACTATAATAATATATTTGACTGTCATTTCCTTAATCTTCTTTTTTTTATGATTTTAAAATTCAATTTTTTCAATTATAATATTTTATTTAGCCTTTTTCAATTTCCGCTTACAATAAATGCCATAATATTTCATATAGGGTATTTAAGTTGCATTGATGATAGAGAGATATGAAGGTGATTTTTTTTAAAATAATTAACAATTAAAATTATTTTTTAGCTCTTAGTTTTTCTCTCTTCTATATTTGTATCTTGATATTTTGTTTGTTTTGGGGTCTTCATACTGACACGTGCCATTGTCTCCTTTATTTTTTATTTATTTGTTAATAGTCTTATGTGCATAATAAATTAATTCAAGATATAGTACATTAAGTTGATAAAATGCAATTTAAGAATATATAAACAAAATATGATAATATTTGTTCAAATATCTATCTTTAATAATAAAAAATGATTATAAGAAATAATAAAAATGGAAGGGTTTGGTGACATTCAAAATGGATAGATCATCATATGTATTATTTAAATGATAAAAGAGATATTTCATTAAATGTTGATAATCTTCAATGAGATTTTAATGATATATAATAATTATGATTTTTTTTTTGTAAAAAAATAATTATAGATTAAAGTTATGAAATTGTGGGCCCTAAATTATCCTAGGAATGACATCTAGAAAACTTTCCTCGATATGAGTCTGAATATTAGTATTATAGATTATAGATTATAGATTTTAAAATTCAATTTCAATAACATACCCTAAAGAATATCATAACAACAAATCCAAACAAAACAATCATAACACATCCAAAAAATCCAAACAAAATAATCAAAACACATCCATTTCCCATCCAATGGTGCATAATGATAAAAACGTATATTATATATAAAAAAAAAGGTGAAAGAAAAATACTATTTTGTAACATTACACATCATAAGACACATATGCCAAAACTCTAGCATTGATGGAGTTGTTTGAAAATATATATGATAGGAAATATATTGAATAGACAAAACGTTATAAATTATAGAAGAGCAAATCAATTAAAAGCAAAAAATAGAAGAGTATAGAAAAGGAATAATGGAAAGAAATAAAATAAAAAGGAATATTTGTATTTAACTTTATGTCCGTTAAACATTTTTAAAAAAACTTCAAATTAGGAAAATAAATTCAATTATTCTGTTTAAACATTGTGTGTCAAACACCATTTTTTTGGGAAAGATGGTTGTTTGAGGGGTCTAAATGATTTAGTTTAGATAGAATTATTTAAGGACACTATTTAGAAATAATAATTTGATTGGTTATAATAATTTAAAAAAAAAAACCCAATTATCTACTTCTACTATATTAATAATTCATACTCATTTCAATGAAACTTTAACATGTGTCATTTTCAAAGTAATTTAGGTCCCACTATTATCATAACTCTACTTATTAATTATTTTTGAAAAAATAATCTTCATATCTCTCCTTTATTATCACAAAACAAATTTTCTACATTAAATATTGAATTTCAAACTATTATAAGTCTTAATTTAAATCATAGGGCTCATCAATCTGCCAACCAAAATTATTTAACATTAAAATATTAACAAATGATGTAAATGAAATATAAATAAATATATTATATACCATTAAATATTAAATATTATAGACAAATGAGTTTTCAGCTATATATAATCGATTTTGGTAAATTATAGATTTTTAAAAATATTTTTTTTAAAAATGGCTTTTGGTTATGAAATGATAATAGATTTGAAGAATTTAGTGTGAATGAAATCTAAATTAAAAATTTTACTGTTACACTTTCCGTCACTTTGGGTTTGGGTTTGGGTTTCTCTATTTCTTTGTTCAGAATAAAGGAATAAATTTTGTTATGAGAAAATGAAAATGGAATTTTTAATAAATATGTTGATTTATATACTTTTTAGTTAAAAATAGATAAATAAATTATATCCACAAAATTAATTAAAATAATCTATCAATTATGATGGACATTTAGGTTATATGATCAATCAATTAAAACAATCAATCTAAGGTCATATCAATTTAAATTGATCTATATTCTCTCAAATTTTATAAAATATTTTTATAATTTTTTCAAAATTTAAATATATTTAAAATAAAATATTAAATATGATATTAAAAGTATAATATAAGATACATGCCCATTTTATTTACTATGCATTCCAAAGTGATTTTAGTTCACATCATCCAAACAAGATTAATTTTGTCATAATCACTTGATACAAAAGTTTCCAAGCATATAAATCACATGACACTAACTCACTTTGAACAAAATCAATTTTGCAAAATTAAGTTGATGCTAACTCCTATTTCTCAACTCTAATCCAGACACACGTGTAATTTGATATCCAAAGTGGTAAACATTTATTCTTGTCCTACTCGCAGCTAGTTGATAAAACAGACATACCTGCAATGTTTATATATTGCTCATTCTTTTATGGAAACAGTGCGATCCTGACCGGATAGTGTTTGCACATTATAATATAGTAGAATTAGGGATGGAAATCCTCTTATCCCCAAAGGCTGTCCTCTTCCCCCAATAATTTATTGACATATAGAAAAACAAGAATTAAAATAGATTTATAAATTACTAGATATATAATAATCATCTGCCGCTTGTCAATAAATGATGAATGGAGGACAGGAAATGAGACACTATTTGGAGATAAAAGATTTCCATCCAAAATTAGGATGTTGCCAACACATGATGATTATTCTATTTTGGGAAAACATATAGTACTCTTCAATGGAAAAATACTTAAGTGCACAGAGAGCAAGAATAATCACTTGCTCTAATCCATTTATTAATTAATACGTAAGTTTTGCGGGTCATTATTGTCTCTCACTTTCCCTATATTTTTAATACAATAGTTGATTTGTCAATCAATAAATGGAGCAAAACAAATACTTTATCTTGCTCTAAGAATACCTAAGAATTTCTCCTCTTCAATATTCAAAGAATTTATGGACAATATATAGAATTGTCTGGTTTTTTCGTTTAGAAAACTCAAAACCATACATTATTCTAACTTTTCCAAACCATAATTTTAAAATTTTAAAGAAAAATTAAACATGCTAGCATATACTATTACTAGCCTTTGCTGACACATGTGTACGTATGCTGTAGCTATCAAATGCAAACAATTTCGGTTGAGAAAGTAATATTATTCTAACCAGCTACTTGTACCAAAGCATTGTGATTCCAACACCTAAAAGTAGTAGTTTGGGGTGAAAGAAAAGACAATTTAATTTGAATGCTGTGCAGTTTGGTGGGTCTTGCGAATGTTCTATATGTAACAATCTTGATGGTGTGTCGGTGGCAATCTTCGTTGGATATGGCAATAGAATTGATTGGAGACGTGATTCGGATGGATTATTAGTAAGAATATTATGTTTGTGCTTTACACAAGAGGATTGAAAAGGCTGTATAAGAAAAGAAAATAATTGAATTGAGGCAGAAGATCTAGGTAGTATCTGATTGAATGGTTTGCTTCTGCTATAGTCTGATATTGGTAAATTGGGAATAGTGTTATTTTAACTCCTTACAAATTGTTTATTGGGATACTTACTTTATTTTGATTGAATATGATGACGATCATCACTCACCTCATCTATCTATCGATCATATCCAATAATGATATAGATACTCATGTTTTATGTGTTAAAATAACATATATATATATATATATATATATATATATATATATATGTGGAGTTTTATATAAGATCATAATGAGCGAGTCATTATGGAATTCTCGTACGGATCAATGGAAAGCTCTATAATTCAACACACGATCCGTATGTTTCAATTAGTACATGAAAAGTGGCGTTTTGATTCCTTTCGTACAGGGATGAAGACAGTGTCCTTCTCATTTCATGTCGTTAATATGGGCGAGCATTTTCGACAATTGGCATCAGTTATGGCAATCAATAACACAACACAAATAGTGAATGTTAAGAAAATGGCCGGACCCACGGCATTCATATTGTCTTTTCTTTGTTTTATATATATATATATATATATATTGTGGATGATATCCTCACATTGACATTTCATTCTTCATCCCCTAATCAATAATGATATTTGGACATTAAAAGAAGAGTATTTAGCTATTTGACATTCATCATATATAAGGACGAAAAAATGGATGGATAAAGGGGAGTGAGAGCTCTAATCTCATTCAATAATGATACAATAAATATTTAAATAAAATACTGACTTTTACATGTCCTAATAAGATTATTGGTGATTTATTGTACTTGAATAAAATCTTTCTGAAATTCTGCTAGCCTATTTTCATGCACACACGTGGTCCTTCTAGAGCACTTTTCCTTTAATTGTGATGATGGGAATATCCCTAGATTCTCGAAGTACTTCTTAATAAGCGGTTGGTTAATGCGCACCACAGCCGCAAAGTTTCTAACTAACAAATCATAGCGAACAATTAACAATCATGCATTTTGAAGAAACAACGAGAGAATTTGTCCATATATTGCAGCTAGGTTATTTTAACATTTATTGCACTAATTTTATCCCAAAATTTAAGGTGTTGAGTTGAGAGACATAAATGATTTTATATATAATATTTTGAAGAGATTACTTTATATATATTTTAATACTTTAATAAAAATATCTTAAAAATTTATGATGATAATTAAAATTAAATTATAGCATATAAAAAATAGGTAATTTACTTATAATTAGAAGTACACGTTGGTTGAAATTGAAAAATATATATATATATATATATATTTCTAAGATATATTATAGTTAGATAAAATGAATACATTTATTAAAGGTCTTCTTTTCATAAAAGTCGCCTTTCATTATAAAATAAACACAAGTGTATCAACATATTATGAAGTTTATAAAACTTGTTTTTTGAATTTCTGACTTTTGAGAATACCAATATAACAGGAGACGAAAAGGTCAAATGTTCACAAAAAACCATGGAGCTAATAATACTAACAAAAATCTGATCGAGCAATGTTGAGCCTATATAGCTATCAGCTTTTATGTTGAGCCTAGCTTGGACCTACATATGCCTGCTTGATGGTACAATTTTTCTTATGAAAAGTAAACTTAATTTGTGAACGACATATACTGTACGGTCATAGCTCGGGAAGAATAATACTTGGTCAGTGTACTGCTGCTCTATAAAAAGAAGAAGAATGTAGTGCAATTCTTCTCTCATTCCGAGGCCTTCATTTTGAATCCAGTGTGATACCTTACATTACATCAATTAATATAACATGGTGCTAGTGTTCCAGAAGGAACTTTCACAGAGTGAGGTCCAAGACAGCAGGCGGCTGTCTTTCCCATCCAGGATGCTACACGTACTCCCTTTCGAAGAAGGAAAGCATGAAGTAGAATTTCACGTGTACTATGGGATTAGTGTGCATCCTCGTTCGCGTTATTTGTTTTGCTGCCGCACACGACAAGAGGGGCGGTATGCAAAACCCACGATATGCAGTGGTTGGTCTGCCGTAGTTCGAGAGAAGAGACTCCAAGTGGGTGACGTGTTAAAGTTCTATATGGAAGAGAATCATCATCCTCTTCCGACACCTTACTATATTGAAGTTCATAGAAGGAATGCAGATGGTGTCTTGTCTCTCATTCCTTAACCCGTCAATGTGCATGGACACAGATGGAGTTTGCTGGTGATCGATAGATATGGAGTTGTGGTTCAGTTTATGTTGTCTGCTCTGTGGTCTTTTTCCCGATATGTTATGGCTTCGCTTGTGTGTGGTCTGGTGTGTTGTAAGCTTATGATGTGTCTCTTTAATTTGTTATGCGTGTGTCTCTTTGCATTTCCTTTCGTTGTTCTATTCGATCTTGGTTTTTATATAGCTCATCAGGTACCCTGATTATCAAGGACTGCGGTCCCCGCTAGCTTTGCAGTTATCGAGTGTCCGTTTTATAACTTGTATTGTGATCAAATTGTCAAATTCAAGTTGTGATATGGCATTGCTCTTATCAGTATTATTATGACTCCCTCAAGATTATTATTATAAAGAGTTAGACATTTGACTTGTTGCGTAGCGTGGACCGTTAAATTGTAGATACAACTATATACTTTTTATATAACCACAAAAATTATATCTTTTATGTTCGATAAAAAGGGGTTAATAACGTCCATCAATTAATTAATGTTACGACAAAACGATTAATAAGAGGAGAAAAGAATGATGATTATTAAGGATCAACTCAATCAATGTTACTAATTAATCAATGATGTTACTAATTGTAGCTAGACATCTTATTTTTCAATATATCAAAATTATATGATTTTTTTAGAGCAGCTATTAATATATAAAGTAGATGGAGTATATTGTATGGGATTGTAATCTGCACACAATGGCTGGAATTAATGCGTTGTTATCCATGTTCTCAGGCAAGAAAATCTGGTCACTAATTTCTTGGTCAACTCTCTTCTTTCTTTAGGCTTGGGTTGAGGAGTAGTATACTCACTGGCGCCGCCGCCTATATATGTGGTAGGAAATTTTTTTTTTTTATGATCTTGTTGATCTATCACTATCGAGGAGTGTTTTTTTGGTTGTTGGAGGTTATAACTGGTCCCTCGCATTCCTTAAAAGTCAATCGCGTGTTACCTTTGTGGTACTCATGAATCATATTTAAAGCAGTTAATCAATATAGGAGGGACCATCAGATATTCACCGTGAATTTTTAAACAATTTTACTATTTCAACACATAATATTCTCAAAATATTTAACGTCCTACTCGCAAAACATATAAGTTCTACCAATTTTTTTTAACTTATTCTTTTTTCATCACTCCTCTTATATCCACATCTGGATAGGTGCCTACACTATATGGTGTTGAAATAACATTTCGTATTTAAATTACTTATGAAATTGCATGCAAGTTAGGTTGGTTGAGATTTGTAAATTAACTTTTTAGTCTTGAAATTGTAAAATATATATCAAGTTAATTTTTTACTCCATTTTTTATTCCTTTGCATTTGGTTTTTAACTATTGTATCATACCAATCAACTAACAATATTCTGCTTGGCATCAGAATTGAAATAGTTGAATAATAAGTTTAGACTATATATTACTATATGTCAAATATATAATAACTGGTTATTGACTCGTGTAATTATAAGATGAATAATAAAAAATAGTTTATTGATCATTATAAAAAATAAATAATAATTTATTTAAATACATTTTATAGAAAATTGAGTATATAAACTTATTTTAAAAATAAGTTAATAGTTAAATAACTAAATAAATGAATAAAATATAATTAAGTATGAATATGAAATAAATCATTTTATTTTATATCTTACTTTAAATATTATGTTCATAAGGTTGAGAAAATCTTGGTAGACATCTTTAACTAATAATAAAAAGCTTATTTTATGAAAATTTTGCATGTTTCAATAGTTGAAATTGATGAATAATGAAATAGAATAAGTGAATATATTTACAATATTATATACTATTAATATGGATAACAATTGGTATCCATGAGAAAGAATACATGCCTCCCTATTTTATTCCCGTTTAGAATTTTGCTTTCTATCCTCATCCTCATCTCTCTTCTGGTCCCTATTCCCTATTTCCTATAACGATTTGAATCCACATAGGGTATTCGGAAGTTTATTAAAATAATTTCAAAAAGAGAAAATTTGAAAAGTATTTTGATATTCAAAACATAAATATGCATAATACTACTAATCCAACATAATCCAAATTAAAAATGAAAATACATACACAATACAAATTCAATAAAGATAATTAAAACAAAAAAAATAATATGTGCTAAGATTTTCTTGTATATATATGTATATATATATATATATAAAAGTAGATATTTAAATAATTTATATAAATAGAGAATTGACAGTTTCCATAGGCAAGGAACTCATTCCTTGTCCCTATACCCTGTTTAACAAATGGTGAATCTATCCCGTCCCATGAAGGCTAAATGTGACTTCATTCTCATCTTTTAAGATAATTAGAAGCAAGTACCAGCTTTGACTTTTTTAATCCCTAGCTATTTACATACTTTTAGTAAATATTCTCTAGAAATGAATATTTTGGTTCCTCCATAACCGTATGCAAAATAAAAAAAATCTCATTTCTTAGTGGTTGTTCCATTATATTATCATAAATTATCCTCTGAATTTCGTTCGTTAAGATAAATACCTTTTAAGATCATCATACAATTGTTCTCTGTCATTTCGAGCTTTCAGCTTAAGAGACGACTTTGAAATTAATTGCTTGGAGAATCATTTGGGTATGATATGGACTTAAACTCTTTTAAATACATTTCATTTGAATCAAGTAACATTTCAATTTCAATTAAAAATAAATTCTTTAACTATAAACTTAGGATAGAAAGATATACAAAAAAAATAATTTTTTTATGACAATATAAAAATCTCAACTTATTCTAAAAAAATGCAATATTTGTCTTTAAAATTTGGAAATATAATATTAAAATCATTAATATAAAATTTAAATTACAATTTAAAGTATATATTAATTCCTTAATATTCTTCTTCAGTCATATAAGATTTCATCTTCTAATTTTTCTAAACATGCTCCCATATAAATAGCGACATGCTCATTGTGTTTGTCACTAATAATGTAGGAAAGAATTTCCTTTATTTCTAGATGCTAACTCAATAATTTCCTTTATACTTTCTATTAATTCATTATTTAAGAAATGTATGAGAAAATTTTGATAAATTATATTCATATATTAAGCTTTCAAATTGAAAAAAAATAGTTTTCAATAACCTTAACACTTGAATTTATTATTTTTTTAGGGCAATTTGAAAATACTTATAATCGTGTTATCTTGATACTTAAGGCTTAATTTTTATTAAATAAGGAAATTATAATTTTATAAACGGATTGGTCTCTCTCATTTTGAATTTGAGCCCTATATAACTTTACTAAAATATGTATTTGACTTTTGAAAATATTAAAAATTTAGTTTTCATCTTTATAAATATTTTTAAAATTCTCTTTAATTTTTATAAATGACATTATGTAAAAGTGATAACTAACTGTGAGACCATAAATATAATACTAAAAAAAGACTAAAATAAAAAGGTAAAACAAAAATAACCAATAAAGATAGTAAAAGAGTTATAAGATGAAATTGATAAACAATCATAGTGAATGCTCTTATTATATAACTAATCTTTTACCTTATTTTAGTAAATCAAAGCTGAAATTTTAGTTTATAACAAATATTATAAATTAATGTATATATTGATTTAAATATAATGGACTATATTTATTATATACTAAATCTTGAAATAATATATAAAATCTATTATATATCGAATCTTGAAATAAAATAAAAAAATAAAAAATAGTGTATAGAATGATTACATTGATATCAATCTTTATTATATATAAAAGCCATGGCATTGATTTATCTTCTTGATTTTAGTAAATTAAAAATAAATCAATATTATTGATAATATTTTTGATAAGATATCATTACATGTGTGTCTATATATATATATATGTTATCATTTTATCAATAGGTACAAACAATATATAGTAATTAATCAATATTATATATTAATTAATTAATTGGTAATTAGGAGTATCTAGTAAAGTAACATAACTTATCTTATTTAAAATATTTTCAAACACTTATATTTTAAAATATAAAATATACAATTTAAAATTACTTTTGATTATTTATTTATTTTATCTATAACTAATTATTAAAAAAAAAACTCTAATATATAAGGTTATCAAAATACTACAATATTTTTCACCATATAGATTTCAACAATTGTCTAGATATTAAAAATGATTATTATGAATATTGGAATTGTATAAATCAATGATAGTAAACTAATAAATTAATATTAATATTAATATTATAGATATAAATTAATATTGTAGATATGATTAACATATATATATATATATATATATTGATATGTTAACTGATTTTAGACATGTTTTGATTTGATTTAATAAATCACAATAAATTGAATTATTGGAATTTTTAATTTCTATTAAATTTTATACGATTCAATATAAAATGATCTAATTTAAAACTTAAATGGGAAGAAAATAAAATTAATTTATATTTTGAATTTTAAATACCAACTAGTCGAATTTTAAACATAATAATCGATTTTCAAATCAATTCAAATCTCGATTTCTAAAGTTGATTCCAAGTATATGAAAGTTCAAATCTTCATTGCTTTAATTTTCCATTATTAATAGACCCAATAATACCATTACTAAATTTTCAATTTCCAACTTTAGTGGACAAAAATATATAAACTTGCTAAAAAACTTTTAATTTATATATTAAAAATATCATTTAAATCCATTTGAAACTTATCCATTTCAAATTAAGAAATTGATTAATATAATAAATGCATTTAATTTCTTTTATGTTCCATTTTAATGTTTTATTTCAAATAAACACATTCAATATGGAATTAACGTGTGTTGTAACATGAACGACCAATCAATGATGAAAATCATTTAACAAAATTGCATGCTTTGTGGACTATTTTTATTATTATAACGCTATAAAATTAAAATAAAGGTCCCCTTCATAATCAAGTAATCATAAGTAATGGAAATTATTCTGATCCCATAATGTTTGCTTTCTCCCTCTCATTTGCTACAATAACATAGGAATATCATAACCCCAATGCAATTGACTTCCTAATGACTAATTGTCAAGTCAGGATCGTGATTGGAACCCTTAAAAATTTATTTTGTTAAAATTAGTCGCCACCAAGTTTATTAAATGGGAACATGGAAAAACCCGTTTTATTAAAAATTAATCTTTGAAAAGAATTTGAGCTTGAAGTTTTGTGATATGCATAGTGAAAGGTAGGATTTAATCCCGCACCCAGTACACCCGTCCTCTAACGGTACCTTAATTGATTTGTGCAAATTATTAATAACCTTCAAAATATTCATTTTTATATTTTTATTTCAACAAAACTTTAAAAATAAATTGAGAAACACCAAGCGTTCAATGTTGTTAAATACGTTAACAAACCGTAATCCTTAAATTAACATTTTTATTCAAAATACAATATTTCACAAATAAGTAACAAATTTAAACTAAATATATGAAAATAAAAATCTCTCATGAATTATAAATATTTACAAATAAGATAAAATTTATTTTGATATTTGTACAAAAATAAAATAAAATATAAAAGAGAACATGCTTTTAAAGAAAATTTGGAACATCAAGCGTCACCAGTAATAGAATGTCAGTTAACAAGCCGTCCCTAAATTAACCCTTTATTTGAAATAAAATATTTCTTAAAGAAACGATTATTTAAATTAAATAAAATATCTCATAAAAAATTTTACAAATAAGACAAAAATTACAAAAATTTAATTTTGACTTGACAGGGATTGAAATCGCGCTCCTACGTATTTTCTTAATGGGAAGTCACGGTTTTTAAACTATTTTGTAGTTGATTAATTAATTAATTTTTAATTTTTTTTAAAAGGGATTTCAGAATATCAAGTTGTCACAACTAAATATTTCGAAGCATAATTAAACGAGCTCACCTTAGTTTTCCTATTTAATATTACAATTTTACCAATTAACTCAAATACCCTTTTTAGTAAAACAAAATATCCAAGTATTTGTTTTAAACCCAAGATTAATAAAACCCCCTTTTTTAAAAAATTCTAGCTTTAACGAGAACCAATAAAGTTAATTCATAAATAACACAATTAATTGAACACAATACATAAGCATATAAGAGAATTAAACAAAAGTAAAATAAAATTAATTCATAAACACAATTATGCAATTAACTTAAGTAAAACACATAAATAAATAAATTAAAAATGAAGGTCTCCTTTTATCATTTTTTATTTTTAAAGGCTTTTAATACAAAATTCACCACACATCAAAATAAATAGTTAGACATTCTTAAACCAATTTATTCAATCCCTACTCAAATAATTTAAAATAATTGCTAGGAAAACATGTCTAAAATTCTCTTTTTTTTAATTTAGATATTCAAGTATTTATTTTGAACCAAACACAATAACTCAAACTTCGACCAAACAAAATCCAAAATAAAAATAAAATAAACACCAATCATATAAATAAACCCAAATCATATAAAATTTATTTTTTATTTTAGATATTTTGGACCCAAGTTAACCCAAGCCCAAACAAGTCTAAAAGCTAAAAATAAATAGATTTAACGAACAAATGAATTTCAAATCTAAATAAAGGAACCTAAAATCCAATCCAACAAAAACAAAAATAAAATAACACTAACATTAAAATAGAAATAAAATAAAATAAAACTAAAATTTCCTATTATTCTAACCCCAATTTTACCTAGCTTAACTTAATTTTACTTACCTAATTCTACCCCTTTCCCCATTTCTCACATCATCACGAACACACACACTCTCATATACACTAAAATACTAAAAGCAATCCTCCCACACTCTCACACATATGTGACCCCCACCTCACACCTACACTCATGCACCCCCACACTTACAGACTCAAACTCACCCAGCACGCCTGCATGCTCACACACTTATACAAAGAGAGAATGAAATAAAGAGAGTTAGAGACAGGAGAGCTAAAGAGAGGAAGAGTGAGAGAAATGCATAGTGGAAAGACCGACGAGGAAAGGAAAAAGAAAAAAAATGGAGCT